>CM056575.1:0-327500 GCA_029721435.1 Gymnothorax reevesii | reverse complement strand
CCCCCTCACCTCCCCTGCTCAACCCCTGTCCTTCCCTCACTCACCTCCCCTCCTAAACCCCTGTCCTTCCCTCCCTCACCTCCCCTCCTCACCCCCTGTCCTTCCCTCACTCACCTCCCCTCCTCACCCCCTGTCCTTCCCTCCCTCACCTCCCCTCCTCACCCCCTGTCCTTCCCTCACTCACCTCCCCTCCTCACCCCCTGTCCTTCCCTCACTCACCTCCCCTCCTCACCCCCTGTCCTTCCCTCACTCACCTCCCCTCCTCACCCCCTGTCCTTCCCTCACTCACCTCCCCTCCTCACCCCCTGTCCTTCCCTCACTCACCTCCCCTCCTCACCCCCTGTCCTTCCCTCACTCAGCTCCCCTCCTCACCCCCTATCCTTCCCTCTCTCAGTTCCCCTCCTCACCCCCTATCCTTCCCTCTCTCAGTTCCCCTCCTCACCCCCTATCCTTCCCTCACCTCCCCTCCTCAACCCCTGTCCCTGTCTCTTCCAGCTCCCTCCCTCCCACAGGATTGTCTTTCATGGCAGAGATTGAATCTCATAAACCTTTTAACAGCCACATCTTGGAAATATGGAAGCAGTGTGGCTTTGGTGTGAGTTAATTATGGCATGTTGTAGTCCCAGTGAAGAGTCTCACTGCCCTGACTAGTGACCATCAGATTTTCTTCAAGGGTGCACTGACCCTTTGTGAAGCGAGTCCTTAAATAAGAAAAACATGGTAGAAGCACAGAAATCAGCCCACTGAAGTCACTCACAAGCACAGTTATTAAATTCTCGAAAGCTTTATGATACTGCGACGCTCCTCGCGACACAGAAGTAATATGTGCTTTTCCAATAAAAAGAGCTAGTTAAAAAAAAAATAAAAAAATCAATTGGCTGATTCAACGTCGATAACTTCTGACCCAGAAAACAAACTTGGCATCAAATCTGTGGGAGGCTTTTTAGGAGCAGTTATTACTGAATGACTCAAATGCCATAGATGAGCCCATTTTATAAGAAATGAAGAGCGTTACTGCCTCTTCGGGAGACAAACAAAATACAGAGGCATGAAAATTCATAACCTTTTGGGAGTTAATAGGTAGTAATTTTGTCCAGCAATAATGGACGTCCGCTCTTGGAGTGCTTCCGTATAAAACCAAAAACTTAAGTGCGCTCTGTAACAGTATTGATTAACCAAAATGGCAAGACAGCACTGCGGAGGCGAGTTATGACATGTAGGCCACTGTGTCTCTCGCACTCTGTGGAATTACTAGCATAGTGACTCCCCATTGATCCATAAGCGACCATTTGACTGAAAAAGGCTTGTTTCAACTCGTACAAAATTATTGTCCTTTATGATGTGGAGTACAACAGCGTGCACGTGCGCATACGCAGGTGCGTGCGCTCAGCCACTCGCCCACCCACCCGTACAATTCAAACACAAAATATGAACACAGTACCACATTAACTGCTTTTAATTACGCAGTGAAATTATACCTTACACTGATACCTACACCAGACTACTCCTAAAGATTTAAGTTTTTGCTAAGCATGTTTCTCTTTTTAAACGTGGTCTACACAATGCCTTGGATATGACGATTGTCGGACAAAATGCCTCGCTCTGTGAAACGTTTACTTAACAATGAGTTGATTTGGTCGGAACCAGAAATCGACACTTAACAAGCCTGAGTGGCAACAACCGGTGCGAAGAAAAAAAAAAATCCCGCCTCGATTGGCCGAGCGGTCAGTTTCATGTAAAATTCTGAGGGGAACATCGGCCGCGCGGACACGGGCCGCCCTGCAGGTGGTGCTTTCTTCTCCGCGCGCCGCTACACGGGGCAGTGCCACGAGAGCATAGGCACGATCGAGACGAACGGAGCGCTCGTGACTGTTGAAAGCAATCGGTTCCAGTACCGTCACCAGCGCGCACCGCCGGGGCTCTGTCTCCGTGCATCTTCGTTCAGGCAGTGAAATCTCGCTGTTTTTTCCGATCGTTTCAGCTGCCACGTTTGTCTTTGTCTGGTGTCCTTTGGAGTAACGCAGCGCGTGGCATAGATCGCGTCTTTTCCTCTCGTTGCAGTTTATGTCCCTGTAAATTGCTTGAAACCCTCCACGAATGCAAGGCATTGATCAAGTGCCTTCGGCTGAAACATTCTGGAACTGGGCTTTGGTTCTTGTATGAGACGCGGAAATGGCTTCGGGTTAATCCATTGATTCATTTTGAGTTATTTGAGGAGCATAACAGAGGACTGGATTTTTGTCAGTCACGGCACATGACTACACTGTCATTTTGATTTTGCTGGACACCGGTGTTCGCTGTGCATCTACTGCAGAGAAGCGAGAGCTACAACTGTTTGGAAACGGAGCGGATTCTTGTAGACTAACTTGAACTTTCAGTCACAGTCGTTCGCGGATTTGCACCTCGCCGTGTTGGGGCGATATCGACCGACTGCCAGAATGGATTTTCTGCTGGCGTTTATACTCTGCTTTTTTGCCTTTCCTGTGTTTGGAGACAACACCAGCAGCAAACCTCGGAGTTGCTCGGATGTCAGGCAATTCTACAGCAGCAAAGGCTTCAGTGTCAGTGGTGTCCCACAGGCAGAAATATCTGGTCAGTAAAATTTATTTACCCCAAGTGTGAATATGTGCATTTCCAACGTCTGAACGCCGATTATACGGGTTGGATAATTTGGTGTTAAGAAGGCACATGAATGGGGTAGTGAATTTCCGAAGGCCGAATCAAAGTACATATCAGGTAAATAAACATTATTTCTCTGAATAATTAGGAGTGTGGTAAGCAAGCGATTTACATTTTAAAGTGGACCGTTTTACTGCTTAGTGTGAAAACGGACTCTACATGGTAAACTGTTGTTTAGTGAACTGCCATTCAAAGATAATGATTTTGAATTTAATATTTGTTGTGCGTAGCATGCAGTCGCCCATATTTAAAGTTGCAAAGCGACGGACAATTGATGGGTTGCTTGTGTCGTTACAATTCAACGCACTTTTTTTTAAAATTTACTATTCTTTTGGTAAATCGTGCAGTATGACCGATATTAGAATCTCACGCCGTTTGGAATTGCAGCGTAATTTGCTTCTCCGACAATTCATAAGCGGAGGATCCAGTGACAGTATTATTCAATATAATATAATATAATATAATATAATATAATATAATATAATACAAATTATATAATACAATATAATATAATATTATAATTATTGAAAATACACATAAACCTGAGCTCTAACTCTTCAGTATGATCTCTTACTACTTACTGTGCAGTGATTTTCGTCAGGTTGCCTATAACAGCCTGCTACCTGTTCAACACAAACCCTCGCTGTTTTGACGGTAATGTTACCATTAATGTTAATTTGCTGTGTTATTGTGGCGGCCAGTAGGCCTACTGAAAAAATCCTATTTATGCATTAATTTAATTTTAATGATGATGATTTATTATGATTATTATTAGTAGTAGTAGTAGTAGTAGTAGTAGTGGTAGTAGAAGTGGTGATAGAAGAAGTAGTAGTAGTAGGCTAGTAGTGGGAGGTAACCGTTGTAGCAACAGTATTATTACCGTATTATTTACTGTTGCTTGCTGTTTATAATAATGATAATAATCGTTATAAATACCACTGGTTATAAAAATAATAATCATAATCAGCTTTTCTCTCTTATGTAATTGGCGGTGTGAATCAGATGTAATTATCCGCTGCGACTTCACATTTGCTGTCACAGTCGAATGACTCATCGTATACTTGCTGTGGCAAAGACGCGTAAATTTCTAGTTTTTCGGCTCTGCTCATATCGGTCTTATCTTTTACCTCAGCCCCGCCCCCTCATCAAATCGGCCACTCACTGCTCTCCGTCTGGCCGCGAGCTCATTGCGCTCACCAGCCCAGTCAGTTGGCCCGCGCCGAGCCGGTATTTGTTATTCATTCGTTTGCAGGACGGAGAAAAACCCCCGACGCGGGATCAGCTGTTGGCTGAAAAGCTCGAGCCTCGTGCCTCTTGTTGCTTTACACCAGTTGCACTCAGTACATTTTATTTTTTCCAATCAAACATAAGGTGTGATTGGTGTCCATCCACAGCGGTTCTTTTCGTCCCACTGTTGACGCCCTACGGCAGACTGGATCAATTGTGTTGGCTTTTGGGAAGTCTGAACTGCTGTCCCCAATCTTGAGAGGTTAGGGAGTCTTAAAAAATATATACGTAAATTTGATTTGAAATATGACTTTGTATGGTCTGGGCCTAAAATGCTCTGATGATATTCAGCTGATTAAATTCAGCAGATTCCCAACCTGCTTCGGGTGAGCTGTGCAGTTAGTCTCAGACAAACAATTTTAGTTTTTCCTCTACTAACTGCGTATGTCCTCAGTGGGAGGAGATACATCTGTCTCTGCTGTTGAGCTGAGATAGTTCTGCATATTTCAGCTGATCGTCCCAGAGGTCTGAGCCTTTCTTTCACGTTTTCTCTGTGGGTCAGTTTATTGTCATTCCTGTGCTGGAAGCCGGTTTACCACGAGCACCTAAATTCATTGGACAATGATACATTTTTCTTTTTTTTTTGGATTCCGTTGGCTGAGTCAATCCCTGAATCTGAATCAAATTGCTAATGCATTTTACACACTGAAGACAATGATGGCAAAAAGTCCCACAGACAAGCAGGAAGTGAAGATGCTGCAGTAGAGGCCTGGCAGAGCATCACCAGGGAAGAGACCCAGAGTCTGGTGATGTCTGTGTGTTCAGGACTTCAGGAAGTCATTGCATGCAAAGGATATGCTACAAAATATAAAAAAAATTATGACTCAATTCCACATTATTTTATTTCATTATTTTCTATTTGACTGTTCAATCATTTTTAATGTGCCCGTAAATGGCGGAACTATGTTCTAAAGGTGCAGTCATTTCTAAACGGTTCATCCCATGTGGATGAAAACACTATCAGGTTAAAAATGACAGTCAGTTCTTCACTTCCTTTGAAACTTTAAGTTCTATAGTTCAGAATCAATATTAAATAATTCTCAAAGTCCAATGATTTATGGTGCGGTGAAGCTCTAGGTTCTCACATCATAATGCAATAGTTCCACAGGCATCTACCTATTTGAATGAACAATGGCTGCTGATCTCGTCTAGTATTCTGGGATGTAACGCTGATGTCGATGCACGGAAACAGTGGCCTTTTGATCTTGTCATAAATTTTTATTATCATCATAAAGCTAATTGGGGGAAGAAACTCTGTGAAATGTACGGGGTTGTGGAAAAGAGCACAACTGTTATGTCATCACGTGATGTCATCAACGGAGGGATGCAGTGCACCTCTCATTTGATTGGCTTTTGGCTGTGATGATGTCACGGAGCAAGCAAAAGGGTTGGTTTCCCTATGCAATTTCTGTAATTTTTCCCAGTTTAAATTCAGCTTGCTGTGCCCAGAACTGCCTCATTATTTATAAATATCAGGAATGTTAACACAAGCTTAATGGCAGGAAATGGCATTAAACATTAAGCCTTGTAAAAGTAAACATCGGCTTCGCCAAACATCTTTTCTCTCAGCCAAACAAAGGATAAATGCAGTGAAGATTATCTTAAACACTGCAGCTTTCTCTCTGTCAGGGCTCGCTCGTCTCCTCTGAAGAGCACGTAATTCTTGATATCCTGTTCTTGCGGAAAAGCATTAATGTAGCATGAATAATCTGTGTTTCCAAATGTGAGATTCGGACGCATTTCTTTGCCCCTTTTGTCTCCAGATGGCAGCTTCAGAGCTGCGGCACCAGCACTGACTGCGTCTGTCTGCCAGGTCTTACTAATGCAAACTCCCGTCATCGTGTGCTGGAGGGAGCGTGAGATCTGGGGGATGGATCTCTGAGGGCCGCAGGGGCTGCTCTGTGCGAGAGGCCCAGTCACTGCTGTACCATCCCAGTCCTGTCAGCTCTTTCAGTGGCAGCTACTTTCCGTCAATGTTACTAATCATAATAATCAATGGCTGAGGCTAATGCTGAATCAGACCTCTGTGACACACACACACTCACACACACACACACGCGCACACACACTCACACGCGCACACACACACACACACACACACTCACTCACTCACTCACTCACACGCGCACACACACACACACACACACCCACACACACTCACTCACTCACTCACTCTCACACGTGCACACACACTCACACGCGCACACACATTCACACGTGCACACACACACACAGACAATGCACACACACTGTCACACGCACACAATGCGCACACACTTTCACACACGCATACACACACACAGGCACGCACGCCTGCCCTCTTGTTCTCACAAAAGCCATATATCGACTTAAACATAAAAACTTAATGTTTTTTTAATTTATTCAAAATTGAATTCAGACGCACACTTCACTGATTCCCTGTCTGATTCTGTGATTTCACTGCAGGGTTCTGCTGCCTCCTAAATCTTTCTCATTCCTGCGCCTCCCATTAATCACAGCTGAACCATCTCCTGACAGGAAAGACCCATCTAGCAAAATCTGTCCGGCCAACGTCTATGCAGGCCCAGCTTTGTGAGCAAAAAACCATCAAGGTTGGATCATGGCATCACCAGTCATTCCTGGACACTGTGTCCAGAGGGATGAGAATTTCAATTCTGTGGTCATTCTCCTTTCCCGGATCGAATGACAGTAATAATGCAAGTGGGAAATGCGGTAACAGCACTCCATGGGGTGGGGCCCTCTGCCAATCATTTCTTTTACGCTTGTGATTTCTTCACAGTTGCTGCATTTCCCCAGAATCAGGATCAATATGAGCTGCAGCCTGTGTAGAGTTTCCTGAGGTGATACTTCACAATGGAGATCAGCTTTCTCCATTGTGCCTGGAGAAAGTAGAGGCCGTATCGAACACCAGATACTGCGGAAGCTGGGTGAAGCTCTCTCGTGTTAGGAGATGTAGCTCTCACCGTGTATGTCGGGACGGTGAAATGTAGACCTATTGTTGTCCTGAGACCGTTTTGTACACCCCTGGCTGTTCCTGACGTGGCTGTCTCTGGTCGAGAGGCGGGTTGAGTAGTACATGCGTGTTTGCTGTCTGTCCTGAGACAGGGGCGTGACCTGGGCCTTTAGATGAGACACAGAGGTATTATTCGCTCTCTCTTACTTCCTCTGCTAAACGCCGGGCCAAACTACCATTATTTTCAAATCTTAAAAGCTGCTAAAGGTGCAAGAGACTCCTCACGTCATGACTTACCCTAAAATAATTTACAGATGCTGGTCCTTTTGGTTGTGGAGAGCAAAACATCTTCATCCCGAGTTTCAAACTGGGAATCTCAAAACATATCTCATAATATTGAGATATCAAATATATCAAACTTGACTTCAGAACTTTTCAGATTCAGTCAGCTTGGCTGAGCACTGGTTATTAGTCCTTCCTGTGTCACAGTTTACTTCCTGTGTGCTCGGGGTTCGTCTGACACTGCTGTGTATCGGGTCAAATTGGATGATAAATATAGAACAATTGAAGTTAAATATTTGTGCGAAAACACACACACGCGCACAAACGCAAATACACGCACATGCACACGCAAACTTACATGTACACACACACACACACACACACACACACATAGAGTCAGTATATTTAATGGTGTCACTCACTGGGGGACTGAAACAGGCTGAAATGAGTTTCTGGATACTGCATGTACTTGTGTTTGTGTGTGTGTCAGTGTGAGTGTGTTTGTGTGTGTGTCAGTGTGAGTGTGTTTGTGTGTGTGTGCTTGTGTGCGTGTGTGCATCTGGCAATGGTGGGCAGTAGGTTTAAGCTTTAGTTGGTGGCCTAGGATGTTGACCAAGCCATGGTGAGTTTATACTGACTGGTATATTCACAGATATTTTGTAGGATACCATTAATGAGAAAGAGACACCAGTAACGGATTTACAAAATGGTAACGGAATTACATTTTCTGAGAATCTACTAAATTTATTATACTCAAAACAGCAAAGCAATTGAAAATTGGTCTCATAAATGATGTTTGTGTTGCTGACCTCCTGTTGAAACACAAATTTGATCAACAAGTCTGGGCTAAAGGAAGGCAATACATGATATTGATGAGAATAACTAATTTTTCTACAAGAACAGTATATCTATAGAATGTTTCTTAAATAGCACAGAATGCAGTATGGGATGCCGCTCAGTGCGCTTTACATAATTACACTGACAGCTGTGGCAAACGAGGAGGCCTCCCGGGTCAGGGGAGTCTGATGTAACAGGTGAGATTAATGTATATTAACCATCTTGACGACTATTTTCAATTGCTAAACTAATATCAAAACTTAAAATATCAGTTTTATTCAGAAATGAAAAAGCAAGAAACTTACCTGCTAGTTGGAAGATTGCTATTGAGCGTGAATGAATGTCAGACATGGGATGTGTTGTAAAGGTTTGGTCCTTACAGCCCCTCTGGTGGAATCCATGAGGGTGGAGGTGTTAGTGCAGTATGTAGGGCAGGCAGGTGCCAGCCCTGTTGCTGCTACATTTTTTCTTTCTTTTCACCTAGTTTGTTTGCTGCTCCCCATTATTATCCCCCGCCAACACGAAGTGGGAGGGGGATATGGGTTTGACCTCCGTCCGTCCGTGCGTGTGTGCGTGCGTCCGTCCGTGTAAGAGAAAGGGGACAACTTTTCTCAGAAACTATTGCAGATAGGACAACCAAATTTGGTGTGTAGCTTCAGACCATAAAGGCCTTGATGGAGTTTGAAAATAAGAAGCACACGATTGGCGGTGGATGTTGTAGACCATGTCGACTTGTTTTTAAACCTGCTGTTTTTGGATTTTGTTTTAAAGAAACTCAGTTTCTTTACTCCAGTCTTGGCATTTGAGTTTCTCCTTTTTTTTCTTGGCCCTGGGTCTAAGCGCCTGCTTGATTGCTTTTGGCATCCGGCAGGAATAATACCATGACGTGTGTATTCTGAGCAAAAGACCATCAACGGTTTATTACAACTAGACTCAACAAGCTTCACTGAGTAACTGACCACAAGGCAAGCCATGCTTTCCCAATCTGAAACCCCTCATAACATTCACACATTATACATGTTATACAAAGAGATGCTGTCTTAGTGAAGCACAGTTCCAGGAGGAACAGGATGCTGGTTAAAGTGATGGTGAAGAAGACCCCAGACCTCAGAATAAACATTCATTCATACCCTTCCCCTGCATATCTTTTAGGAGTTGTCAGCTTTGGAAAAATAACCTTTGATCCTTGTCCTGAAGCCAAAAAAAATTACAAAAATTCAAATCTAAATTTTGAGAAGACCGTCAAAGATATTTTAAAATGGTTTTCAGGGTCAGATTTGGTAATGAGTCATCTACATGAAAATCTATATATTTCTAAAATAAAACACTTTTTAAACTTTTAGCTCTCATGTGGAATTGCCCATTTGCTTGTGTGCTTGCCTGCATGTGCATGTGTGTGCGTGAGTCTGCTCGCGTGCGCGCGTGTGTATGGGAGAGAGGGACAGGGTATGGAGGGGGGACGTCAGTAGACCTTTTAGCCCTTTCTGATTTTAGTGGCGGAGTGGAGTTTTCTGAAATGGGAATTTCCCACCCGCCTGACAAGCAGCGTGGAATTTATTTTTCTCTCTCTTTTATTTTCTGATTTGTTTTGTTTGACTGCAGCAAGGCAGGGGCCCACCCAATAAATGCAAAAGTCTCTTACTGAGTGAGTGATGAAGTTGCACCAATGGTCGGTCAAGTGTTTGCATTACCCTATTGGCTGGTCTTACAAAAGCCAGAAACAAGGCCCAGCTGTATACAAGGGCTGTCTAAAGAGTCAAAAAATCATTTCCTGTCGTATAATTCCCTGCCAATTTTCTTTAACCTCATTGGAAAACCTCATAAGGCAAAGGAGAGGTGTGAAGGGGAATTCATAAGGGTGTTGGAAGACAGTAGCACTAATAAGGGAATCTGAATGCACTAACACTAGGCGGCGTGATCATGAGTCTCTCGCCCGTTGCATTAATTTGTTTTCGTGATTGACTGGATGAATGGTCATTGCTATAAATATTGCTGTGGCACAGTATTGTGGGGCGGCGTTATCAACATTCTTTTCATAAAGGATGGCTCAGTGTACCCTGTGCTAAAGGAGATAAGGTAGGAAGCATTGAAGCACCTTTTGTTTACATTTAGAGAATTCAAACACACTTATCCCAGCTGCCGTATAAATAATTCCGGGTCATTTTCTCAGAGTTAGGAACTTTCCTAAGCAAAAAAGACTTTTCAGACGCAGCCAATGTTTTGGCCAAGTCCTGATTTGTCTGTTCTCCACTTTAGTGGTGTGATGTCGGCGGTTCGATGCGCCGCTATCGTCTGGTTTCTGGTCACAGTGCAGTTTTCTCATCTGAGTTATGAAGTAAAAATTACATCCTTGAGACGTCATTGGAATGAAGTTACTGGTGAGAAAACGATAGAAGATACTGCATGTGGCCCCAAAAATGAAACATTATGTTGGAAATGTACAAAAGTAGAATGCTACAAAGAGCTGCTAAATCTTTGCTACAAAGCATGTTGTCTGTATTACGGCAGAGGCGGTGAGCTGTAGCAGTTGAGGAAGATCTCTAC
This sequence comes from Gymnothorax reevesii, assembly GCA_029721435.1. Classification (NCBI taxonomy): domain Eukaryota; kingdom Metazoa; phylum Chordata; class Actinopteri; order Anguilliformes; family Muraenidae; genus Gymnothorax; species Gymnothorax reevesii. The sequence goes on along the minus strand of CM056575.1, from coordinate 316,918 downwards.
TTAGTTTAGACGTGTTAATGATGAGCAGGCTGCCAGGTGTGTTGGGTCGACCGTAGACAGGAGACCAGGTCACACACCACTGGCCGCCCCAGTGGAAGATGTGAGTTAGGAAGCTGCTGATGCTGTGAGAGATGATTGATGTGGGTGGGTGGAGGTACTGGTGCTAGATGCAGGAAAAAAAATCCATTAAAATTGCGTCAAACATAAAGTGAGAAAAATGCCCAGAATCCCTGTCCATGCAGCAGATGATCTCATCCCTTAACATTGAGATGTGAAGGATGCTAAGCAGCTAATGTTTATCCTTCACCCTGATTGGATTCATGGTGCGATCTGATCAGTCAGTGAGAGGCTCTTTTAACCCGAACCCGAACCCTCTACGCAGTTTATACTGTGGACCAGAGTAAGCAGTTCATTTTATCCTCGTGTTTAATGGCACCAGTCAGGAGCATTTCATTATTCGCTCCCCTCGAGGCCCCTGTCCATCTCCTCTCCATAGGTTCTGTACTTTGGCAGTGGGCTGAATCAGGGCAAATTGCTTTTTCCTGACAGTTTTTAACTTTCGGGGAATTTTCTCTCACCTCTGCTTCAGTGTTTCTCTTCAAACTGGAGTCTGACTGTGGCCCGTCCGTCTGAGCTCTGGGCCGCGTGTCTCTTCAATGCTGGATAAACACAATCAATCTGAACTGAAATAGTCATGATAATTCAATTTCCGCAGCTTGACATTATGAGCTTTGAGAGCAAGAATTATGTGCTTCGTGAAACTCTGTAAGAGCAGGTACTGGTCATGCGTCATGAGCTAGGTACCCAAAAAAGGTGGATTTGTCACACCAGAAATTTTTTTTGGCCAAAAATTAAAAATTCATAACCAAAAACCAGGGCTATAATAGTAAATAAGGTGCCATTTTGTCGCTTTGGATCTCTGCTTTCAGATGGTATGAGACTCATTTGCCTTCAGTTTGTTATGTTACAGTTACAGGCTGATGAAGCAAAAGTCAGGGGTGGATTTTTTGTGGCGGAGGTGGAGGACAAATACACTGAACTGAAAGCTGATGCATAAACCCATCCCCACTGCTCTTTGTAGCTCCTAAAAATCATGGCAGGTGTCTCTACTCAATCCCTTAATTGGCAATTAGTGTCAGTCAGCTGTCAATTAGTGTCAATTAAGTTCCATGTGCTCTGGAGAAGCCATCTTTTGTTTCCTGGAGTAGACATATTTCACCACAAGTTTTCAGTACATTTCAGTCATGGAAGGTTTATAAACTTTCTTATTTCTATTCAGTGAATCGCAAAAGCAATGACAGTATGTACAACACAGTTCCAAATACTAGGAAACTTCATTCCTTGATGTCAGTAGGTGTAAATGGGGCGTAAAATCAAGGGAACTGTCATGTTACTGCAGTCCCTGCATTACTGAGGATTACAGTACCTGTGAAAATGGAGAACCTGTCAGTGCTTTAGGAAGGTCGCCTCCTCAGATGGTGCGAGGGGTGCACTTGAAGCAGAGGATGTTGTTACTGAAGCAGATGGCATGAATGTTTCAGAGGGAGGTGAGGATCTTGTCATTGATTTGTAAGGGTACAGTTGTGGCTGTAATGTCATCGGCCCAGTGTTTGGATGAATACTACTTGCTCGTTGCTACTTCAGATGGAGTTATAACGTTTGACGAAAGTATGAAGTCTGGCTTTGGCCAATCATATCCTAAGGGGTCTGAAGTAATTTTGGGCAACTTTTACAAATTCCAAAAGGCTAGTAAGGGCAGTCACTTGTACAAAAGAGAGAAGAAACTGGCGATTGTGCACAAAGATTGCATCTTGTATGTAGGAGCTGATCTGAAAAGCCATGAGAAGCTACAGGATACGCACTGTCTCTCGAATTCTGATCATGAAGACATACTGTGTGCTGTTTGTAAGAGAACCTCATTATCAGTATTCTAGAACCGGTAATCTACCATGTGAGCAATTCTCATAAGTGAATAAGCATTTGTGTTTAGTTTTGATGTACCCATCATCCAAATTTTATTAGAAAGATGTCTCGCTTTGTCAAAAACCACCAACTTCATCTTATTAAAAATCATGTATTTCCATCAGATTTTTGAATACATAGTATTAATCAAACAGAATTTCTTTTTAGTTTATTGAATAGCATTTTATCCGAGGTTTTGATCCAAACCAGGTCTTGTTTTGACCAATATTAAGGATTTTATTAGGTTTTGAAAAAAATGGTCACTTTGGAGAAAACGGCAAAAAAGTGTTCTGGCTGTAATGCATTTTTTATTTAAAGTTCATCTTATGAATGGCTATACAAGGGTTAATATTGAAAAAAATAAACCACCCATGCCATTTTTCTTTGCAGTTTAACCTGTACAATAACATATTCAAAAATTGAAAAATTGTCAGTTTTGTCCCTGTGACGCAAATTCCCCCCACCTCATGATGCACTGAATCTGATTTCGGACCAATCGCTACAGAATCTAGAGCTTTGAAATAATCATTTCTGAACTACATCTGGTGCCTGTAACAGGGCTAGCAAAATGTCCTTTATAGCGAGTCTGTAGCTCGCTCTGTCTGTACTGTGGCCATGTGGGGTGTTACCTGGGCCCTGCTACCGCTGCTGCATGAGGACTTTGTGAGATTTCACTGATGTAATGGCTCTGAATGATTTACTCCGAATGTCCTCCATTTTTCTCAATCCAGCTCTCAGTATTAACCCTTAGAGTACTAAATATAAATAGTGTTGCGCAATGATGTAAGGACATCAAGTTCAAAGCTGTTGAAAACCTATCATGTGGCAACTTTTTTAAAAGAGCTCCCACAGGAGAGCTCCTTTAAACTACTTGCCTCATGACAGGTTTTCAACAGCACAGGATAATTTAATTAATAATTTTTTGAGAATTTATTCCACCACTCGAAGGGCTAATTGAGAATTTCGGAAAGTGAGAGAACTTAGGCGACCGGTGATCCACTCTGGTGGGGAGAAAAGCTGACATCAGATGCGGGCCAATTTTTACCTTTCGGCCTGTGCAGTCAGTGTGAGGCATCACTGCTGATTCAGGCCTTAAACACCATCCTGGGCTCTTTATTGTTTTTGAATTTCTGAACTAGAATGGCTGTATGAGGATTACTGGACAACTTTCCTGTGGCGAGAATGGAAAGAGCTTTATCGGGCTTCAAATATTGTTAACGCCCTGCGATTTACATTTCAAAATGTTTTAGTACCAGCAGAGGCTCGGCCAGCTCACTCCGATATTCTAAAGTTGGCATATCAATGTGTTTCTTATTAATTCTGGCATCAAAATGAATAAAATCGTGAAAAGAAGTCAATGAGGAGAAATGCGATGAGCGGTTTTGTGATTGGTGAATAATTCATAATTATATTCTCTGCACGATGCCCTTGATATCTAGCAGTTCAGACAGTATTTATTCACCAGCAGTAACCATAGAAGATGTTTTAATTGTTACCATGTTGTGATTGGTTGACCTCTTTGGTTGCCAGATGACGACATGCCTACCCCATCCATGCGTAATAATCAGTGGTTCAGTGGGATACACAACTCCGTTTAACTCTGTGTGACGATATGGAATTTAGTTAAAGTCTCGCTTGTGACGATTTTCAGAATTAAAACATTTTTATGGTCACACTGAGGAACAGGGCATCGTACGCCATGAATATAATCATGATTATACTTTTCTGTAAATTTACATTTATTAGTACTAATGACTAATTTGGTTGAATTTCCCAGCTCCCCTTTTTTTTCTGAAATAAAAAATATATTATTTTTTTACACGGCATTATGCACAATTTAGCATCTCATGCATTATTTAAGGAATCCTACTCCAGAAATGTGCCCAAAAACTGGGATATGCTAATGAGAATGAAATCGCTGGACTGAGACGCAATTATTTTAAGTGATAGTTGTTAAAGGAATAGTTCACCCAAAAACGAAATTCAGTCTTTATCGACTTACCCTTATGCTGATGAGAACTCCGGTGTAGTTTTTTATTCCTCAAAGTGCAGCTGGAGACTGGGGGGGGGGGGGGAGGGGTTTCCTCCTGCACCGCAAATCCATATAACGAGCAGCTATGGTTACCGAAAATGAAAGGTCCATAAAACTACGCAAAAACTTTGTAATATTCCTCCATACTGTTCGTCCGCAGCAATCCAAGTGTCCTAAAGGAGTAGCATCCAGAGTTTACCCGAAATGACGTCACTTTGTACAGGTTTATAGCCTATTATTCTCTCTATTATGTTTGCCTGGAGGCGTGCTCTCGTGTTCACGCGGTTCTCCCGAGCAGCTGCGGGCACCACGGTCTTGATGTCGCAATGAAGAGCCGTCATAGCCATAGCTGTAGTCTTTCAGCGTCCTTTGCAGTCAACAACAGTATAGTGGAGTATAATTAAATAATCAGTCCATGCTCAAAGTGCAGACTTGCAGCTTTTAATGTACTTAAGGACCTGACTCTTACTGCTAGGAAAATATGAGTGTTTTTTCCCTCGTACCCTCTAAAATCATTCTTGTTTTTAACACTATTTCCCTCCTGACGTGACTTCAGCGCGGCTGTTCAAATGCTGGTGCCCTCGACGTGAACATTCAGACCAACACACACAGTCACTGTCTTTAAAAGTTCCTGGAGAGTAGCTAAAAGCTCACCTAGGAATTCAAGGCAATATTTTTTTGCGGCCCTCGAGGCTCGTTCCAGGGCTGGGGCAACCAGAAGAAGGAAAAGGTTGGATGTCCGCTGCATTTTTCACAAGGAACTTCTTTGCTATGATGGGCATGTTGCTCCAAGATAGATTCATCCTGAAGTACAGGACCCATGCTGATGCATCACAAGTTTAAACTTAGTTTACCTCTTACAAAAAACAGGCTGAGATTCTGAGAAGCATCCTGATCCTATTCTCCAATATAAGCTTAAACCTCTTAATGCTGCTGCATGGGTCAAACAGGAGTCTGAGAATAAAGAACCAAAGTGCAGATTGACCAAAAAAAATTGACTTTTTTATTTAAACATTTTTATCTAAAAATGAAGAAGGAATAAAATTAGTTTCTTTATACTATTGTGAATATATCACTTCAGATACTCAATGACTGCCGGCAGAAGGCAAGAAGCCGGTGGGCACTGGGACCATGTACCTAAAAAACGTGAAGGAACCCACACGTAAAGGCTGAGTAAATATATGAAACATATTTAATTTAAAACCGTACAGGAGAGGAGCACCGGCAAAAACTTCCACAGTGCACAGTGCTCAGAACTCTGAATGCAGCTGCACTGCCAGTTTGGCAATCCATCTCTTTTATACTCTTCCTTGCACCTCCATCTCAACGAGCAACAGATGTGGTTCGTTGCAGTGGAGGTGCAGACAGCAGGAGGGGGAGGGACTGTAGGCAGGACCATCACATTAATGGTATCTAGCCTTAAAGGGGAACTCCGGTCAATTTCAACACGTATGTTTGTTGTTTGTGCTTAAGGAGTACTGTTAATAGCGAGACAAACAAAGAAATTTGGTTTCGCCTACACTGAGTTATGCTCCTGCAAAAGTTCGCACCTAAGCGGCTCCAATGGGGCAGGCTTTTAACGTGCTTTTAGCGTCTTAAAACGATCGTGATGTCATTTCAAGTCCATTGCAATGTTCACCTAACCCTTCCAAGTGACCACAATGAATTTGACTGCAGTAGCTGAACTAGAAATGTATAAAAATTGTGCTAATTTACTCAGTGCACCTACCTCTGTTTACTTCCTGTTTTCCGATGAAGTCCACACTGGTCGATTGTCGAACTCGAAAAATCCAATATTCCAAAATGTAATTTTTCCACCAAAAAACATGCTTACGAACCGCTGTGGTTATGTCCATTGCGATGACTGTGTAGCAACATAGCTACACTGCAGCCTAACATCACAACTACATTTTAATACTCGCGCGCAGTCTCATTGGGAATTAGCACTACAGGTGAGTGTCGGCAACAAGTTCACCTTTGGTCAACTTCCATTTATGACCTCAAGCACTACTAACAACACTTGGTCGAAGAAATGCTACATAATTTACTTTAAAATTATGAAATTCTCAGTTGCATTGCAGGGGCTTAAAAGAATCAATGAATCAATATCAGAAATGGTAGTTGCTAGTTGGCTACATTCACAAACCATGCACGTGGACTCCGTAGCGTAACCGGACCAAATTTTTAAACCAAAATAAACGTCACTGTCTACACCTGGTACATACAGTACCAACATGGATAAAGGTACCGCTAAAGGTAACGAGAAGATGGTTTCGCATTTTCGTCGGTGTCGTCCCGGCAGGCAGAACTTGAGGGGACTGTCGATAGGGTGGAGCGGATTTTAGGTACGACTGATGTGTACCAGATGTTATTGCAGGTCTTGAATTTTGGCAAGAATAAACTACCGCAACTGTTTCGGAAACGACTTATTTACGAGTCAATTGATGTTTTAGTTACTAGAGTTTTAAAATATCTAATTCTATAAGAGGCAGTCGGATGTAGGAGTAGTCACGAAGTAGAAACGCTGTCCTTATGGATGACAACTTATGCATTTATTGTCCCAAAATATTTATTAATACATTTATAACTTCTCTTTGAATGCCCAAAATTTAAAATCTTGCTCGTTTCACTGTAAAGTCGATAATTTGCCACGGTGAAATATTGGTCTTAATAATGTAAGACATTGGCTTGCACGCATTTCCCGAAATGATAACTAGACATTTAATGCTGAATAAAATTTTTTTACACAGTATACTTAAGGCGGATAAGTGATCATTTCTCACAAATGTGAAAACATAATCAGTCCCGCTCTGAGAACAGTTTTTAATCCACGCAACCTGACACTTGCAACTGAGAAGAGCTTTATCGCGTTAATTTGTCGGTAACAGCCAAAGTTTGTTCTTGAGATTAGCTCTCAAATTATGAGTAAAAGGACAAAAGTTAGCACACTTTACGCTCAACCGTTTGATCCGACTGAACAAGTCACCACTTTCTTGACCGAGAGTTGTTTAGGACTAAAACCTCCGGATTTCCAAAGGCCGAAACATTTCTTGCGGATTTACGAAAAAAGTGACATTGTTATTGTTAGTTACAACTACATAGATATTTGCGTATTTTATTTCTATTTTCAGAAGTACGGGGTTCGTTCATAATTTAAATAATATAAAGTGGTGGCAAAACATGTTGTTGTTGGGCTTTAGAACTAAAGGTTTAATTTCTTTATTCTTATTGGCAAATATTACGGGAAAAGTATTATGGCAAAAATACATGAATTTGCAGACATTAACTTTCCTGGAAATAAATATCGCCAACTGCGAGAAAGAAAATTTGTAGCAAAAATTACTACAGGCGTTTACACTATACCAGCCCTGAAAAATTGGCGCGGACGATCGTTCAGTTCGTGCAAAGGTTACGCATATTAAAAAACGGGCAAACATTTTCCCGTTCTCGCAAAACAACTTTGCAAAAAAAAAAAAAGAGAAAGAAACCTTTGATTTCTCTTTACCGGTCATCAAAACAAAACATGTTCATCTCGATTTTTCCTCTTCCATGAAACCCAGAGGCTGGTGCGATTTGCACTTCTAGAAGCAGAAGGGTTATGTTCCGGTTGTTTGCTTTCCACTCTTCTCTTCTGAGAAGAGCGTCCTTGTCTTCCATTTATTGAGCAGAAGCAGGTGGAAGATTGGCGCTGTCTTCCAAAACCAAATGCCGTCCGCGTCAATTTTTTCCGAGCTATAGCCTATCTGACTGACACTGACCGGTATGCATCCATTGCACTTATAATCAATTTGCACTTACATTGCAAGGCTTGCTAGGGCGAATACTATTGGCAGTTTATTTTACATGTCTCTCTTCTTTAATTCCTCTAATTGCACAGCCATTATAAGCTGTTGCATGTTGTGCACATCTTTTCCTTCTGGCTGTTCTATCCATAATTGAAGCACCTATTACTAAAACCCCATAAGTCACACTTGACTTGACTTTTTTATTTATTATTTTCCTTTATTACAGGGAAGTCCCACTGAGACCGAGGTCTCTTTTTCAGGGGAGCCCTGAATACATAAAACAAATACAAAGTGGGTAACAGACAGAGCATAATAAGATTCACACACTTACATACAACAACTGCAGAATAAAGGAAATCAAACTTTAAAAAAAAAAGTTAAAATAAATTAAAAGAAAATAATAAAAATAAAACAAAAAAATAAAACATTCAAGTGCAGAGGTGAGAGAACAAGTTCAAGGTTAAGACTAAAGGCCAGTACATCTGGCCTCCTCAAGTAACATCTCCCACAGTTGATTCTTGATGGAGTCATAGGGAATGAGACAGTCAAGCTTCAGAGAGTCTTGGCAACTATTCCAGACATAAGGTGCAAATGCCCTATAAGCAGAAAAGCCCAAATTTGTCCTAGTCCTGGGTGACTCTAACAAAATCCACCCTTGCGATCTAACATGCTGGCTTTGGATTTTCAGGGACAAAAGCCTAGTTAGATATGAAGGAAGCTTACCAAGAAATTCTTTATAAATAAATAAAATACAATGGAGCTTCCTTCTAGAATAAAGGGACAACGACCCAACAGAACTATATAACACACAGTGATGAGTGCGGAAACAATCTCCAGTGATAAAACGTAGAGCGCTGTGATAAATAGCGTTCAGAGGTCTTAAAGTACAATCAGAGGCATGCATGTAAAGGATATCCCCATAGTCAAATAAGAGTAAGATTGTTGCCTGAACAATCCTCTTCCGACTGTCTAAAGAAAAACAAGGCCTGTTTCTGTAAAGAAACACCATTTTTGTTCTGATTTTCTTGGACAAATTAGACACATGAGTCTTAAAGGAGAAATTAAGATCCAGCCAAATACCTAAATACTTGTAAGACTGAACTTGCTCAATTTTAGCTCCAGACACTGAGGAGATTGACTCATTTGGCATGATTGCATTCCGAGCAGAAAAAAACATGAACTTAGTTTTATCCATATTTAAAACAAGTTTCAGTTCTGCCAGAGCGTATTGAATAAGATTAAAAGCCGATTGCAGATAGATAAGGGCCTGGGCACACGTTGGTGCAGAGGAGTATAACACAGTGTCATCTGCATAAAAATGAACCTGGGAATTTGCTATATTACGAGCAATATTATTAATGTAAATGGTGAATAAAATTGGTCCAAGAATGGATCCTTGGGGTACACCTTTTGTCACTTTTAAAAATTGCGACTTCGCATCCCCAAGCAAAATAGCTTGTGTTCTATTAGAGAGATAGTCTTGGAACCACAAGCAGGCATCACAATCAAGACCAATGGAGGACAACTTTTTTAATAAAATAAAATGGTCTCCTGCATCGGAAGCTTTTGCAAAATCAATAAATAGGGCAGCACATTTTTGTTTATTATCCACAGCTGATATCAAATCATTTCAAAACCACTGAAGCTGCTGTGATGGTGCTATGACCAGGCCTGAAGTCAGATTCTTGTGAAGTTAAAATGTTGTTGAAAGTTAAAAAGCTGCACAGTTGTTGCATAACTAGAGATTCTAAAATCTTAGCCAGGCAAGGCAATTTTGAGAAGGTCTGTAGCTGTTCGCTGAACTGGGATCACCGCCCTTAAATAATGGAAAAACATGAGCAGCTTTCCATACACTGGGAATAGTCCCCATCAATACTGACAAGTTAAAAATATTGGTTATTGAATGCACAATCACTGGGGCTGCTAAACGCAAAAGACTCGGAACTAGATGATCCTCTCCAGTGGAATTATTTACATCAATTCGTTTCAATTCTTGTAGGACCTCATTCACTTGAAATTCCCTAAATGAAAATAATACTGTAGGTTTTGGAGAAATTATGAATGAACTAGAGCTGAGGTCAGACACATCCCTTGTGGAGGGCTAAATTTTGCAGGATTACCCTGACTTTTGGCCAGTGACAAAATAAAATAATCAGATTTCGCCTTTTTAATCAATGTGCAGCAATTATTTCTTAATTTTCTAAAAACCTGCCAGTCAGAGAGTGCCTGGGTTTCCCTAGCTTTACCCCAGGCTTCATCCCTAATTCGTAGTTCTGTGGAGCAGGCATCCGAAAACCAAGGGTTTCTACTGTTCTTAACCCTAAGTCTCTTTATCGGAGCATGCTTGTCCACAGCGCGATTAAACACGGTAATAAAGTGAGCCAATGCTAGGTCGGGGTCTGGAATAAAACCCGCAGAGCTTAAATCACTCCAGAAAATATCGTGCAGGAAGGCCTGTTCACAAAAATGTATAAAATTTAATTTAGTTCTAAAACATGGAGGAGCTTTTGTAACTTTCATGTCTCTAATACATGTTACAGGGCAGTGATCACTAAAGTCTAAAGGACAGACGCCACTCAGGGCAGACTTGTGCGGTCTATCGGTTAAAATCAGATCAATCAAAGTTGATCGGGATAAATCTTTAAAATTAGGTCGATTAGGCTCTGAAATAAGTTGCGTGAGAGTCAAGCCGTCGCAGACCTCTTTAAAATGGTTTGAGGACGGTGATGACTTGTGGGGTTTTAGTGATCAGTGCTTCAATTAGAAGCTGTGTCTTCCGCAAGGGTCTTCCACAAGGCGAAGCGTGTCAAATCGTTCCGGCCTCAGGAGTAAAAAGGGGTCCGGACGGGAAAAATAAAAACATAAAAATACTCAAGGTGGCACTACTCCGCAAAACAAGAATTATATCAGAATTGAGATACGGCAAATAACACACTGCACTGCTGCTACAAAAAAAATCTAGGGGAAACACTGGTGAACGTTAAAACTTTTAGAAAATGGTGGTTTAAAGATGACTTTTCTATCGATTTGAACGACAAAGGAGACATTTTGTGCCTGCGAAGCCTGTTTTGCAAAAAAATTTTTGGCATAACCCGTTTGCATAATCTATGGCTTACGCAAAAAAAGTGCTAAACCGAACTAGGGGTTAGGCAAGGTAAATTCCATGTTACCAGTTTTCTGGTTCAGCAGATTTTTCAAATTTTGAGGGCTGCTATCCTTCCAATATAATGGACGTCATGTTGTCCGACAAAAAACTTTCAATGCTGAACTTATTTGGACTTCTTTGTGACAATGATATACAGCAAGATATGTATGAAACGGCCGGCCAACATGCCTTTCACTCACTCTACTTCTCGGTTCAGTGAGCAGGGCACGTCCACCTGACTTTCGGCTGACACACGGCCAATGGCGCATTGGCGAAAGTGGAACCTTTATCTGCCCTGGCACAGTAGTACCCACTGACGCTTCAGCCAAGTAACACTACGTGTGTCCACAGAAAATGAATTTCTGGGGACGAGAATCGTTAATTTATGTTCATGTCTGCAGTAGACAAGTTTTCTCAAAAGCCGCGATTCAACCTCAACCTGACGTTAAATGTTCACGTACTTCCTTCACCACGGGCTTGCCGTTTACATTCTTCACTCTAGGGACATAATCCTTTTCGGAATGTCCCGTTTTGCGAAAGTTTCATCCCTAATAGCATGTTCCGCGGCTATGTTCGCCATCTACAGCCGCTCCAAAGGTGAAAATGAAACGGGCATTGGGTTCAAAAAGGGTCACTTGATACGGGTTGCCCAGGCACAGAACTTTTAATTTCCCAGACTCCACAGAGACTTGTTCCCATCTTCACCGCTACAAAACACTGTTGGCACAATCGTTCTGATTCATATGGAATGGCTTCCACTGGAGCGTAACGATGGAGATGGAACCAGTCTCGTTTTCATGAGTCGCACATTTTTTTGAGCTTTCTTTTTGTGAGGTGCGCGCGTTTTTTAACTCACCTCAATTTTTGGCACGTCATGGTGCGACTTCACACACTGTACTTCAGTCCTCATCGGGCGGCCTGTGTCGGGGACATGAGTGCACCTCACAGAGAATGTGAGGAGCGTGTGATGTGGCCTCACAGAGAATGTGAGGAGCGTGTGATGCGGCCTCACAGAGAATGCAGCAGGATTTGACATGTAGTAAGCTCCTACTTAATGGCCAAAAAACCAAGGCCATGCTATTTGCTCCTAATCGCTCAGTAAATATCCCTCCACCCATCAAAACTCTTGACGGAACATCCATTGAATGGGTTGAAGTTTACAAATATCTTGGTATTTGGCTGGATACTAAGCTTACTTTCAAATATCATGTTGACTTTCTGGCAAAGAAATTAAAATTTACATTGAATTTTTTTTATCGAATTAAGTCGTGTTTTCCCCCTGCTTCACGTAAGCAGCTCGTTACAGGCCTCTTCCTGTCGCAGCTGGACTATGGTAACGCTCGTTACAGGCCTCTTCCTGTCGCAGCTGGACTATGGTAACGCTCGTTACAGGCCTCTTCCTGTCGCAGCTTGACTATGGTAACGCTCGTTACAGGCCTCTTCCTGTCGCTGCTGGACTATGGGAACGCTCGTTACAGGCCTCTTCCTGTCACAGCTGGACTATGGTGACGCTCGTTACAGGCCTCTTTATGTCGCAGCTTGACTATGGTAACGCTCGTTACAGGCCTCTTCCTGTCGCAGCTGGACTATGGTAACGCTCGTTACAGGCCTCTTCCTGTCGCAGCTTGACTATGGTAACGCTCGTTACAGGCCTCTTCCTGTCGCAGCTGGACTATGGGAACGCTCGTTACAGGCCTCTCCCTGTTGCAGCTGGACTATGGTGACGCTCGTTACAGGCCTCTTTATGTCGCAGCTTGACTATGGTAACGCTCGTTACAGACCTCTTCCTGTCGCAGCTTGACTATGGTAACGCTCGTTACAGGCCTCTTCCTGTTGCAGCTGGACTATGGTAACGCTCGTCACAGGCCTCTTCCTGTCGCAGCTGGACTATGGTAACGCTCGTTACAGGCCTCTTCCTGTCGCAGCTGGACTATGGTGACATTGTCTATAGTTTTGCCTCAGCCTCAACACTGGCCAAACTTGATCCTCTCTTTCACGCAGCCTTGAGGTTCATCACTAACTCTCCTTTTGGGACTCACCACTGTACTTTGTACTCTGCTGTTGGTTGGTCCTCATTAACATCTCGCAGGTTGCAACACTGGAACATTTTTATTTATAAAGCCATTCTCGGTAACCTCCCCCCTTACGTCTGTGCCAAATTTGTTTTGGTTCAAAATTCTTTCAATCTGAGATCCATTTCTTGGCTACGCTACGTTGTGCCTCCACTCAGATCTGAGTCAGGGAAAGAAGTCTTTCCTACTTTGGGCCTTGGTTGTGGAATGACCTCCAGTCTAAACTCAAATTGGCTACACTGGTTTCTCTCTCCAGCTTTAAAAGGATCATCAAGGATACTCTCTCGTGTCACTGCTCCTGTTTTGATGTATAACCCCCTTTTTTATATAATCTCCCCAACATTTTTATAATTATTTTCGGTCTCAGGCTCACTTGTTAGGATTACTTGTTATAAAATTTTCTATTTCTATTTATTTAATTATTTTAATTCTCAAATTTGTTTCTTTATAGGTAGTTATTGCGCTGGTTGTGTTGTATGTTATGTCTTTAATGTATTGTCCTTTGTAGGATTCAACGTAAACTTTATGCCTCTTGGCCAGTTCGCACATGAAAAAGAGACTTGTCTCGTGATTTTACTGGTTAAATAAAGTTTAATAATAATAAGAATGTGAGGAACGTGCGATGCGGCCTCACAGAGAATGTGAGGAGCGTGTGATGCGGCCTCACAGAGAATGTGAGGAGCGTGTGATGCGGCCTCACAGAGAATGTGAGGAGCGTGTGATGCGGCCTCACAGAGAATGTGAGGAGCGTGCGATGCGGCCTCACAGAGAATGTGAGGAGGGTGTGATGCGGCCTCACAGAGAATGTGAGGAGCGTGCGATGCGGCCTCACAGAGAATGTGAGGAGTGTGTGATGCGGCCTCACAGAGAATGTGAGGACCGTGTGATGCGGCCTCACAGAGAATGTGAGGAGCGTGCGATGCGGCCTCACAGAGAATGTAAGGAGCGTGCGATGCGGCCTCGCGATGCAGCCTCACAGAGAATGTGAAAAGCGTGCGATGCGGCCTCACAGAAAATGTGAGGACCGTGTGATGCAGCCTCACAGAGAATGTGAAAAGCGTGCGATGCGGCCTCACAGAAAATGTGAGGACCGTGTGATGCAGCCTCACAGAGAATGTGAAAAGCATGCGATGCGGCCTCACAGAAAATGTGAGGACCGTGTGATGCAGCCTCACAGAGAATGTGAAAAGCGTGCGATGCGGCCTCACAGAAAATGTGAGGACCGTGTGATGCGGCCTCACAGAAAATGTGAGGAGCGTGTAATGCGGTCTCACAGAGAATGTGAGGAGCGTGTGATGCGGCCTCACAGAGAATGTGAAAAGCGTGCGATGCGGCCTCACAGAAAATGTGAGGACCGTGTGATGCAGCCTCACAGAGAATGTGAAAAGCGTGCGATGCGGCCTCAGAGAAAATGTGAGGAGCGTGTGATGCGGCCTCACAGAGAATGTGAGGAGCGTGTGATGCGGCCTCACAGAAAATGTGAGGAGCGTGTGATGCGGCCTCACAGAGAATGTGAGGAGCGTGTGATGCGGCCTCACAGAGAATGTGAGGAGCGTGTAATGCGGTCTCACAGAGAATGTGAGGAGCGTGTGATGCGGTCTCACAGAGAATGTGAGGAGCGTGTGATGCGGCCTCACAGAGAATGTGAGGAGCGTGTGATGCGGCCTCACAGAGAATGTGAGGAGCGTGCGATGCGGCCTCACAGAGAATGTGAGGAGCGTGTGATGCGGCCTCACAGAGAATGTGAGGAGCGTGTAATGCGGTCTCACAGAGAATGTGAGGAGCGTGTGATGCGGCTCAGCATTTTGACTCCCGAAAATGGCAGCATAAAATCCAGAATCTTTCCAACAGCTTCCAAACCTGCCAGCCTTAAATGCAGACGTCACTTGAATTTTGATTCATTTGCAAAAACAGGAAAGGCCACGTTGATGGGGCTTCTCCTTGCAAGCGTCCCTCAGACACAGTGTTGTTCGAGACTGTATAGCTAAGCGATGAGCCAAAGACCCCTGCATCATTTCAGCTGCAGTCCATACCCTCTGACCAAGGCCATGTTCTAATGAATGCACCCCAGTAAAACCTTGTGTGATGAGTTAATATGACCGCTGCAGATGACAGGCAGGAGCTAACAGTGACGCTCTCTGTGCCGCTTGCCTCCATTTGCCCCTGGCGTGCATAGAGCTTCATAGTCTCTGGCAGCCAGTACAGAGTGATGGCATTATCAGGGTATGAAATTAACCCTTAGAGCGGTAAATGCAGCTATTGTTGCTCAATGAAGACTTTTAAAACGTTTAAAAGAGCTCCTGCAGCGACATAATTAAAGATAAGATAATTAGATTTGTCTTTAAAAAAAAATTATTCCCGTGCTTGTAGGGTTAACATTCTTTAAAAGAGGGCATTTTTGGGGCATTTAACAAAACAATATTTCAGCTTTTAGAGCACCTTTCGGATTAGCCGACAAATCCAGGCGATGTCTTGTCTGTACATTTTCAACTAATATTTCAATTCCCTTGGAAGCCAGGAAGTAAAAAGAAGAGACTGGAAAGATACCGTAGTAACAGCAAGTTTGGCACCGTTGTCAGTAGCATTGCTGTGTCCTTTGGGGGATTATGGGGAATTTTTCTTCGTTGACCTGCTTGATTTCCTTCCATGAGTTTTTTTGTCACGTAGAAAAAGCTACGGTTTAAATTTTAATTCTTTCATCCTTCTTCTTGACCGGGTCTCAAGTCCAACTCTGGAGGTTGACAGCGACGTGGATTTTTAGGTGCTACTAGGTGTTGCTGATAACAGCTCTGTCTGTTATTCGGCTGTGGTCTGAGTCTGTCCGAGGGGCTGTTTTCATCTGAGTTTTACCTTTCCACTCGCATTCCTGCGGCATGAAATGGCACAGATTTCTCAAAGTATGACTAATCTGAATAATGAAATCAATCCACTGCTATATTTCACTCGTCTCCTTTCAATATTAATTGTGGCTTTAACAGGTTTCCAACAAACTAGGGAACGGAGGCTCAGACTTTGATTGGACACGAGCTGATCTCTGTCTATTGGCCGGTGTGTTCAGAGGTGCATTCTGGGAGTGGAGCTGTGATGATTATTGAATACCATGATTAGTTAATTAAATTGAGCAGGGTGTAAAAGTATAGGAACAACAGCTCTTGCCCTCACATCCCTCTCTGCATCAGATCGGGCACCTCAGACTTGTCTTATCTCTCTATCATCTTTGTCTCTCCCTCTTTCATGTCTCTCTCAGTATTCAGCCAATGTCTTTCTCTTCTCTTTGAAGAAGCTTCCATGATTATTTATTCCAGAAGGATCCTACACCCTGCCCTTCCCCATATAGTCCCAAACCATCCCTGTGATACCATTCAGTGCAACACCTCTCAACTTCATCTGCAGAGCTGATGCAATGAAATGAAAACAATATTGCTATATACAGAATATTTGATATTTTATTTGACATTTGGCTGCAGGGGTTCGTAACTGAAAAGCCTTGGAGTAATTTTCGCTCCGATACTGCGATAGCTGCTTTTATGCGAACTGTCCAGCATTTCAGGCTCATGAAATTTGGCCTGCTTCATACTGAACGTGGCATGTTTTGTTTTCGCCTGTTAGGTATGGCATCCTTCTCTGTTGCTTGTTTGAGTTTCCTTGTTCTTTCTACTCTTCTATCAGGAGACGAAGATCGTAAGACGGGATGGAAAACACGGGGGAAACACCAGACTCTCGTTATCGGCGCTCATGGGGTTACGGTGTTAATTGTGCTTTTGCTGCCTGAGAGCAACACGCTTAGTAGAGACCTTTAAATCTCCATTAGCAGTGCGGGCTCTCAGCAGTCCCTGTTGTCCCGGGGCGCTGGGAAAAACGGGCTGCTCTCTCCCTCTTGGGATGTATTCCTGTAGCCATCCCCTGCCACCTGAAGCTAACGGACGGTCGGATGGTGCACATTGAGTTTCTCTTATTTTGGCTTTGTGAGTAGCGAGTGCAGATTCTATAAGCATTCGTATAGTGCAGAGACAAGCTTTGTGGATCCCCCTGCAGCTTCCTCAGGGTAGAGGTGCGGTCTCTACTTAAAAAAGGATAAATCAAAGTTATATTCTTGTCATTACTTCACTTCCTGTATCACAAAGGTATAATTCTGAGGTAAGACAGTAGCTGAATCCTTTTGTCAAGCAGCACCAATGAAGAAAACGGAAGACCTGACTGTGCTAAAGACAGATGGTTATTTGATTATATAAACAAGAGGATCCATGAAAGATACCTCTGAGCATTGCCATGGCAATAACTCAAACCTTGAAAGAGCTTGGAACAGTTGAAAACCTGACAAAGGGAGGCTGCAAATGCACTCCCATGGATAAGGGGGAGGATGGTGTGAGAAGCAAAAAAATTCCTCAATAATAATGGTTAAATATTTTCTGGCCTCTGTGGGGTCCTGGGGTCACCAGGTGTCTGAAGTTCCCTCAGAAATATCCTCTATAACCACAAACAGAACAGAAAAAGATTCCGAGTCGCTATGCTGCTATGGCTGCACTCAAACCAACTATTCCCAGTGGTACCAATACTTATAAAGGTATGATTTTGCTTGGTTCTATTGGAACATTAATTAAAAAAACACAATTATTTCAGATCTTGGCATTTTGTATTTATTTTCATAATTTTATTATCCATTCCTTGTAGTACTTTAAAACTTGCATACATATAGTCACTATACTTCAAGTCATGCGAGTACACATTCAGTGACAGTTAAGTAAGTGAAAAATGAAGGTCACTGGTTTGGCACATTGTTTTATTTACGGTTATCAGCAGGTGCCAGAATTGGTGGATTTTACTGCTTATATCCTCCTCTTCATATTACTTTTATCGTGAATAACTTGCAACATTTATGAGCAACAATTTGTGGTAGCAGAGAAAGCAATAGCTGCTTTGCATTATTCATTTACTTTGAAAATGGTCTCATCCCAGATAATTCATGCAGCTTATTTACCTTTCTGCAACTGGACCAGAGAAATTTCCTGAAGTTCATGGCTCAAGGACGCAACAATAATGCAATACCGGGGATTCAAATCTACCTGCAAGCAAAAAATTGCAAAAAAGAAAAATTAATCCATAATGCTCTTATTGACGGTATGTGATGTTTTTCAACATCCTGAGAGGATTGGCAGTGATTTGCACACACTCTGACATCTGGGCATTTTCTGCTGTTTTGGCTGAGGAAGCTTGACCTTATGCATGAACGCATTTCACAGTGTGCAAAGATATGAACATCATGGCACTTGTGCTTGAGGTCCTCGGACTATTAAACAGACGCAGTTCAAATAGTTTCACAGTGGTGTTTGTTTGTGGACTGCTCCAACTTGTAAGGGAGGCAGGCGCAAGTGTATCTCCATTTTTACAGTACGGCACATCACCTGGATGAGTGAATCCTCCTTTGCATGTTTCACGTGATGCGTCATTCAGACACAGTGATGGGCCTACAGTGGAAGTTTAATTATGATGGCGCATCAGGTGGAGCAGCACTTCTGATGATTCCTCTCTAATATTCCTCTCTTCCTGAATGTCATGGATCTGGATGTTTGTGCGCTTGTTTTGGATTTTCTTTGTGGCTCTCCTCCTGGGACGATATCGAATTCTTTTCCCAGCTGCCTGATTGAACTGATGTGGCATTTCCCCGGACTCTATATAAGCCGGAAGTTCGCCATGCCTCTTTGCTTGAGTGTCTGTTTGTAGATAAGCACTATAGCCGAAGATGCCTGTAGTCAGGTTTTGTGTGACTTCCTATCTTCTAATTATTGGAGTTTTCTCTACCTTTGTCTTTCTCTCTTTGCTTTCGTGTTCGGACTAATATACGTCCTTTGGAAGCGCGAGTACTTTCGTTCGGTCTGCATTATTCTCTGTATTCGTACTGTGTTCGTGCTACTCTCTTTCTCTCTGGTCGTTGCTCCTTGGCCTCCATATTCCACTGGTCATTACACTGAAAGGTGATGATGATCATGATTGAGGCCTATTTTTGTCACAGCATCAGCTAGTTGCAGCCAGTTTGATGGTTAAACAGTGGTTCACGGAGGGAAAAAGGAAGGATTTGTTTCTGGATATTGCAGGTCTGCGGCTGTCTTAGTGCTAAAGTCAAGCCACGGCCTCACAGTTTTCTGCTCCTTGTTATCGTTTGAGTGGCTCAGGGTAGTTTTCCACCCCTTTTCGGTATCGTTTGGGCATGTCAGGGTAGTTTTTCGCCCCTTGCCGTTATTGTTTGGGCGGGTCGGGTATTTTTCCGTCCCAAGCTGGTATCATTCGGGTGTGTCAAGGTAGTTGTCCGGAGCTTGGCGGTATAGTTTGGGTGGGTCAGGGTAGTTTTCCGCACCCTGCAGGTATCGTTGGGATGAGTCAGGGTATTTTTATGCTCTTATCGAAATTGTTTGGGCAGTTCAGAGTAGTTTTCTGCTCCTTGTTGTTATCGTTTGGGCAGTTCAGCGTAGTTTCCCCCCCCCCCGTCGGTATTGTTTGGCAGGTCTGGGTCATTTTCCTTTCCTTGTTGGTATTGTTTGGGTGGGTCAGGGTAGTTTACCCCCCCTTGCAGGTATCGTTTGGGCGGGTCAGGGTATTTTTCTGCCCCTTGTTGATATCGTTTGGCAGGTCTGGGTGGTTTTCCGCTCCTTGTTGATATTGTTTGGGTGGGTCTGAATAGTTTTCCACTCCTTGTCGGTATCATTTGGGCTGGTCAGAGTATTTTTCTGCCCCTTGTCGATATTGTTTGGCGGGTCTGGGTCGTTTTCCGCCCCCCTGACGTAATTGTTTGGGTGGGTCAGGGTAGTTGTCCGCTTTTTGTTGGTATTGTTTGAGTGGTTCAGGGTAGTTTTCTGCCCCTTGTCGGTATCGTTTTTCAAGTCAGGGTAGCTTTCCGCCCCAAGTCGATATTGTTCGGGTGGGTCTGGATAGTTTCTCACCCCTTGTTGGTATCATTTAGTGAGTCAGGGTATTTTTTCTCCCCTTTTCAGTATCGTTTGGGCGGGTCAGGATAGTTTTCCGCCCCTTACTGATATCGTTTGCAGGGTCAGGGTAGTTTTTGCTCCTAGTTGTTATTGTTTAGGCTGGTCAGGATAGTTTTCCACTCCTTGTCGGAATTGTTTTGGTGGTTCAGGGTATTTTCCTGCCTCCTATTAATATCAGTTGGGCAGTTCAGGGTAGTTTTACCCCCTTGGTGTTATCGTTTTGGCAGTTCAGGGTATTTTTCTGCCCCTTGTTGATATCGTTTGGCAGGTCAGAGTAGGTTTCGCTCCTTGTCAGTATTGTGAGGGTGGGTCAGGGTAGTTTTCTGCCCCGTGTCGATATTGTTTGGGTTGGTCAGGGTAAATTTCTGCTCCTTGTCGGTATTGTTTCGTGGGTTAGGGTAGTTTTTCTCTCCTTGTTTGTATTGTTTTAGCGGGTCAGGGTAGTTCTCTGCCCCTTGTTTTTATTGCTTGGGTGGGTCAGGGTAGTTTTCTGCCCCTTGCAGTTATCGTTTAGGCGGGTCAGGGTATTTTTCTGCCCCTTATCGATATTGTTTTGCGGGTCAGGATAGTTTCCCACTCCTTGTCATTGTTTGGGCGGGTCAGGGTAGTTTTCCACCTTTTGCAGGTATCGTTTGCGCGGGTCAGGGTATTTTTCTGCCCCTTATTGATATCGTTTAGCGGGTCAGGATAGTTTTCCGCTCCTTGTTGGTATAGTTTGGGCGGGTCAGGGTATTTTTCTGTCCCTTATTGATATCGTTTGGTGGGTCAGGGTAGTTTTCGCTGCTTGTCATTATTGTTTGGGCGGGTCAGGATAGTTTTCTACCCCTTGTCGGAATCTTTTTGGCCGTTCAGGTAATTTTCCTGCCCCTTGCTGGTATCATTTAAGCATGTCAGGGTAGTTTTCTGGCCTTAGTTGGCATCGTTTTGTGGGTCAGGGTAGTTTTCCACCCCTTGTCGGTATCGTTTCGCGTGTCAGGGTAGTTTTCTGCCCCTTGTTAATATTGTTTGGGCTGGTCAGGGTATTTTTTCTCTCCTTGCAGGTATTGTCTGGGTGGGTCAGGGTAGTTTTCTGCCCCTTGCAGGTATCATTTGCGCATGTCAGGGTATGTTTCTGCCCCTTATTGATATGGTTTGTCGGGTCAGGATAGTTTTCCGCTCCTTGATGGTATTGTTTGGGCGGGTCAGGGTAGTTCTCTGCCCCTTGCAGGTATTGTTTGGGCGGGTCAGGGTATATTTTTGCCCCTTATTGATATAGTTTGGCGGGTTGGGGTAGTTTTCTGCTCCTTGTCAGTATTGTTTGGGCGAATCGGGGCAGTTTTCCGCTAGAACTTATCAATGTCTGCAGAATTCATTACATCTTGTAAATAGGATTTGGTGTCAGGTGGACGAGTGAGATCAAGATTGAAATATTTTTGTGAACCCTGGCCCAAATCGTGGGTCAGGGTAGTTTTCCGCTCCTTTTCGGTATCGAATGGCTCAGCGATGGCTCTCGCTCACCTTGCCGCCTTCTCCCCCGAGTTGTAATTTACCTCTATTGATCCATGTGCCACCATTCCATCAGTCACAGAGCTATGAGCAAAGCTGTTTTGATTTATATTTCACCTTCTTAACTCGATAAACTGGCTCTCAGTCTTCACTTCATGTTGATTTTAATCCTGTTTTGATTTGAAATAATTTTAATGAAGTAGTAGGTATATTTCTCTCTTCCATTGCTGCACCACAACATGGTATTACTGCAGCCAGTTTATCAGCTGAACAACATCGGTCCATCTGTCATATCCCATAATCCTTTCTGTCTTTCATATTAATGACTGTGGAGAGGATAATCCTGTAGAACTGGTTTTTGGTTGGTAATCCTGTTAAAAGTTGGCTAATAATGTCAGTATTAAAGACATTAATTTGTCTTGGCTGTCTAATTGTTTTTATTGTCTGCCAAGGTTGAATGTTGGAGTTTCACAGCTTGCTGAGGAAAAATAAAAACAGATGTCGGACACGTCAAACTGTATTTTTGCCCATCAGTCTGCGAATATGTGTTTTTCTGGCTGAGTTTGCATTTCCATGTGCGTATGTGTGTTTGCTTTTGCGTGTGTCTATGCGGAGTGTTTGCCTGAATGTGTGCAAGTGTATTTAGCAGTGTGCATTTTCCATGCATGTTTTTCTGTTTGCTCGTCTGTATTTGCCTGTGTGTGCCTGTTTACAGCCGCATATTTGTGTCTGTTTGTCCTTGAGTTTGTTTGCCCAATTGTGTTGTGAGTCTGTTTGCCTGAGAGTGTGAAATGTGTGAGTGTTTATGTGTGTGTGTGTGTGTGTGTGTGTGTGTGAGTGCGTGTGTGCATGCGTGCATGTTTGTGTGTGTGTGTGAGTGCGTGTGTGCATGCGTGCATGTTTGTGTGTGTCACACTGGAAGTCATGCTGTCACACGACACATCTTTAAAGGCTTTCTGCCTCCTTCCTTCAACCGAACACAGCCATGTAGTATTAAGTATGACAGAACTCTTTCATGTGTCTTTCGTGTTATATTACATACAAATAGGGATTATAAATTAACAGTGTACTGTGGGGTGCATTTACTGTTCAGGTTTGCTTTCAAAGTTAAACATGACACATTTTATCACATTTTAAAGCAAGAATTATTTTTGTTTTTAACTTTTTAAAGTTTCAAAATAATAAAACAAGGAAAAAGGCCTTGTGTAAAAGTTTGGAAAACCTGTCAGCTTGTACTTTGTAACTCCTCCTTTGGAATTTTCCCCCATTCTTCCGGACAGGCACCTCTAGCTCAGAAATGTTCTTCGGCCTTCTTGTATGCACAGCATGTTTGAGGTCTCTCCACTGATTTTCAATAATATTCAAGTCTGTGGACTTGATGGCCATTCCAAAACCTTCATCTGTCTTTCCTGGAGGTACTTAATGATGGATTTTGAAGTTTGCTTCAGGTCATTGTCTTGCAGGAATACCCAACGTCTCTTCAACTTCAATTTCTGGACTGACCTTTGAACATTAGCCTCTAGAGTGTCATGATATTTGATGGAATCCATTCTTCCTTCCACCAGCACAATATTGCCTGTAGCCCCCAGCTGCTACTCAACCCCAAAGCATCATGGATCCACCTCCATGCTTAACAGTTGGCAACGTGTTCTTCTCTACAAATGATCCCTCCTTTTTCTCCAAATGTACCTTCTTTGATTCTGGTCAAAAAGTTACATTTTGGTTTCGTTAGTCCAAAGCACATTGTTCCAATAGGCTTGAGGTTTCTCAAGGTTCATTTGCATACTTCAGACACTTAATTTTGTGTTGAGGTCGTAGGAAAGGCTTCTTTCTTGCAACTCTGCCATGTAGGTCTTTGTTGTTTAAGTTTTGCTGTATTGTTGTCCTGTGAACATCTAGACCTGTGTCTACCACTCTTTTTTGCAGCTCTTTTACAGTGACGTGTGGGCTCTTCTGAGCATTTCTCACCTGATCTCGGCCCATTCAATCTGAAATTTTTCTTGGTCTTCCAAATCTTGCCTTGACTTCAATTGTACCATTTATTTTCCATTTTCTTATGATATGTCTGGCAGTAGTAATGGGTAGTTTGAAACATTGCAAGAGTTTTTTGTAGCTCTCTGCTTGTTGGCGGAAGTGAATTATCTTGATTTTGACATCCTTGGACAACTGTTTATAGGAACACATGGTTTTTAACACTATACACAACAGCAACCACAGTCAGAAACTTTAGAAGGCATGGAGTTACTTCAGAATATGTAGCTCAACCCTGGAATTATATTCACCTGACTGATTGAAGCCCTAACGAGTAAAACACCTGGGTCTGGGCCTTAGTAATCATCTTCTTAAAAGAATAATCCAAAATGGTTCCCAAACTTTTGCGCAGGGCCCTTTTTCCTTTCTTATCATTTAAGGCTTGGGTAAAGTTAGAATTAGGGACAGGTTAAGGTTAGGGGTTTGGGTTAAGGTTAGAATAGGGGATAGGTTATGTTTAGGCTAAGGGTTTGGGTTCGGCATACATTGCTTATTGTTAAAATTGGGGAAAGGCTGTAGAGACACAGGAAGAATGAATGGAAGTCAACATAATGTAATACACACCGAAGCAGTTCATAAGCTGTTGGTCCACTTTTAGCTGCTCTTCACTGTCCATGTTTCCCTCTAAAGTCAGACCAACCGGATTTCTACGGTCTCCAGTCTACATCTGGGTATGTCGACCCGTTCTACGAATATGTCTATATGGAGTGGATCCTAGCTTTCCCTGCATCCTAGCTATTGAGTAGAAAAACCGCTTTACTCACCATTGTTGCCGTAGCAAACTGTAGCTGATTGCAAGTTTGAGCTTGAGCCGCCAGACTTGTTTATTAGAATAAGTTCATGTCAATAGATTTATATTCAAGTATAGCGTTAGAAATTCCCGCCGATTCTTTATCAGATGGCAGCCGTGTTTCAGGTTTCACTCTGGGGAGGCGGACCCAGAAAACTGCGTTCAGCAGCCTCTCCCGCCCAACTCCACCCTCCACAGAGCTGGCCAGTCAGAAGAAAGTGGGCACACGGGGAGTGGGGGCCACATCGGAAAAGCCACCCCAATGAGGCGTTTCAGGCAGAGACTGCTATGGACTACAAATGGGGTTTTTTGAGGATGGCAGTATGAGCTAAATAAGGACCCTGTTTTGGACTTAGAACGATCAGGAGTACTCTAGGGGAGTCCAAGATCAAAATATCAACTTGTAAAAATAGCAAAATTGGTCCGCTTTAAGACTAAGGGTCTGAATGGCAGTAGAATGCTGCACAGACTCAGTCAGACGCACACAGCGACTCTGCGATTTAGCTCAGTGATGCGACTCATCCAGCAGACTCTGGTTAGCTTTGTCTCTGTAATATTGGCTCTCTTGGGATTTCAGTGCACCTGTGAAGACTGGTGAGAATAACCCTTGGTCTGCCACCTGTTCAGTGTCTCACCTGAAGGATAGACAGCTCCTGTCTCTATGGCCGGCCGGCTGGCACCTCAGGTACTCAGAGTCTACAGCAGCCTTCCAGTCCATAGAGCCTGGCCGTCACCAGTCCCAGGCGAATCTTGAGTCTCATTTTTGATGCCTGTGGCAAAATATATGGCCTTTACAGTTTCAGAGGATGCAAGCTGTCATTGAACTGCATCAGACTGCTGTCAGTATTACTAGCAGCACAGTGTGCAGGTGTTTTCTGTATTTATTTTTAGTTAATTTAACCAGAGAAGTCCCATTGAGCTTGAAATGGATTCAGGACTGGTCATTGACTGGAATCACTGTGGAAGATGCCTTTCTTGCCCTAAAAATAGTTGTTGGGTTAGTTTCGCAGTGTGCTTTGAGTCGTCGTCTGTCTGTACTGTGAGGCACCCTGGAATGAGTTTTAAAGCATTTAGCTGAATCTGAGCAGATAATGTAGCCTCATTGGATTCAGAATTTATCCTGCTGCTATTTAAGCAGTCACATCATCAAAGAATACTACAGAATTGTATCCTTTGGCAGCCATACATGCCCTCACATGACAATATTTTGGAGATGATGTGGCATGCTTTGAATCAGGTCCTTCCCTTCTACATACACTTCTCTTTTTTGCATTCTGGTGCAAGTTCATCTTTGTCACATTGGCCAATAGGACCTGGTTCCAGAACTGTTGTAAACTTCTTTTTGATAGTTTTTGGCAAGCATCCTGTTGTTGAGACCTACCAGTTTATTGCATCTTGTGGTAAACCCCCAGTATTTATTCCGGTGAAGGCTTTTCTTAACTGTCAATGATAGGATGATAAGAGAGATGCTTACCTCCTACAGAGTGAACTTGATCAGGCTAAGTTCTGTTAAGAAATTGTTCCCCCAGGGGAATAATTTTTTTTTTCATCCATCACAGCTGTTATCTGGGTTCTGCCAGGTGTTTTGGTATTCCTGAGCTCACAATGACATAGACAGTGTGTAGTTGATTGTGTGCTTGCAACTAGGGATGTCACAAGAACCGATACTTGCGATACCTTTCGATTCTTAAATGAAAAAACACTGACGGTGCCTATTATTTTGAGGCACCGTAAGCGCCGAGGCGCAGTAAGTTTCGGTGCTGTGACTATTCCAGAACTAATGGGGGCAGCACACGCTTCAGAGTGTTCCAGCTGATACTTGCATTCAGAAGCAGGTCACAAAAGTTGACCTGACATGTCTCAGAAGACCCCCCGTGACAGAGGGAAACTCTGCAGCAGCACCCCGACTCGTTGACAAAAAAGCAACAATCAGTGACGTGCATCGGAGGTTAGTTTGGTGAGGCAGACTCCTTCTCTTTGCTTGATTAGCAGTCAGATGATTATCTAGTTTAGTTACACTATTCGGCAGAATGACGGGCCAGTTTAAGTTACCGCGGCGTTATTACTCAGTATTGTTAGGGATCCTCAGAGAGGATCCTTAATGAGGCAAATTCAGGTGCGTATTCAACCTTCTGATAGTAATTTAGTCAGAGTCCCAAATGTATAAAAGAATGATTTAATAATGATCAGAATTGAGGTACATGCAAAACAAAGAGTTTGTGTTCTCTTTGGAGAGCGCTCTCTCCCGACTTCCTTGTTGTCCCAGTTTATATAGTCTCTAAGTCAAAAGTCTTGTGATTCGCTGCTCCTTCGCTGTCTGGATCTTGGATGATTTCTCTCCTCCAATCAATCGTGATCCCACACTTAAGTTTCTATTTCCCCGTAAGTTTCCCTCTCCGTCTCTCGTTTTCCGAGAACTGGGAGCCGGCTGCGGTTATCAGCTGTTAGTGACCTTGAAGCAGTGTGGCTGGAGAGGCTGCAGAAGTGTACTTTATACTCTATGTGGCAACCCCTGGTCTCACGCCATAAGACAGGCTGCAGTGGGGGAGCAGACACACCCTTTCCTACTAGGTGAGGTAGTGAACCACTGTTACCTCCCAGTTCACTCTCTGCAACCAATTGGCACGTGGGAGTGGTCACACCTGAGGCGAGTTGACTAATTACCCTGAGAGCTGTATTTAAGTGCAGCTACCCAGAGAGAAGCAGAGTTCACCAGGCTGGGGAAGTGAGAACACCGGGCCATCCAAACCTCAGCGGTAAGCGGCCAGTGGCCAAGTCTTTAACTGAAAGTAAAGAAGAGGACTTCCTTTTCTTTGGTTGAAGAGATTGTTGTGTTGACGGCCTCTGGGAGAAGAGTTGTTTGTCTGACAGGAACTGTCTGCTGGAAGGATTGAAAGCTTGTGCCTTGGAGCGGTGACAAGGCTGAAGAGGAGGGTGAGCTCGTCCCCCAGGCGGGGGAGACAAAGACACCCTAGGAACCCCCGGATGGGAGCGCCACCTACTGCGCGAAGCCTACCTCCGTTCGGAGAAGAACCTTTGTTTTTGGCCTAATCCCCCCTCCCCTCACTACTTCCTGCATTAATTAAACAGTATTTTGTTTGAAGACGGAAAACCTGTCTCGGTCATATATTCCCATGTGTAAAACCTACCACTGATTCCCCCGGGTTGCCACATATGGTGGAGAATGCGGGCGCTGCGGCCTGCAATGGTTTTACACTAAAAGAAATACAAACCACCAGACAGTAGAAGATGGAAGGCCTCCTCAACGCCCTTGTACAGGCCCAAAGCCAACAGACGCAGATACTACAGGCCCTTCAAGACCGCCTAGGCCAGGTCTGCCAGACAACGGTTACCACTGGGGGACGCACCGATCCCAGCAAAGTCCTGACCAAACTTACCAAAGAAGATGATGTGGAGGCTTACTTGGAAGTATTCGAACGCACGGCCCGACGGGAGAAATGGCCTCAAGCAGAATGGGCTGGGATTCTCGCCCCCTTTTTGTCAGGAGACGCACAGAGGGCCTGCAGAGATCTTTCCGGGGACGATGTGAACAGCTACAGGGCTTTGAAAGTGGCCATCCTGGCATACTATGGACACAACCTGCAATCCCGTGCCCAGCGGTTCCATACCTGGACCTATGACCCCACGGCTCCAGTACGACCCCAAGTAGCTGCGCTGGTACGGCTAACCAGAGATTGGCTGACCGTCAGGGAGGGCCCCACAGCTATTGACCGCATTGTTATGGACCGGTGCATCAGAGCCCTGCCAAGCGACGCTAAGCGCCATGCAGCAAACAGCAGCCCCCGGGTCTGTGGATGCCTTGGTGGAGTTATTGGAAAATCACCAGGTGACCACAGAGTTAATGAAGACCACTAGACCGGAGAACCTCAGAAACATGCGGGTGGAACCCAGAGCCCGACCGAGGGGCGACCAAAGAGAGCTCTCTCCGGGGGTCCCGAAACCCCCCAGTCCTTTCCCGGCACTGCGACGGCGCCCCCTGGTGAGCCGAGACTCCAGGAGATGCTTCACCTGTGGGCAGGAGGGCCACCTAGCTTGGAATTGCCCCAAGGCGGATGAGTCAATGCCCACGGCCAGCCCCTCTGAACCTCAAGGTACTTGTCAGTATGTCACCTCCTGTTGGGCCCACAAAGGAAGTCCAGCCCCCAGGTTCCCAGTGAGAGTGGGGAATAAAGACACCGAGGCCTTGTTGGATTCTGGCAGTGTGGTCACGCTGGTTCGCCCGGAATATGTGAGTGGCGAGCAAGGTAACCCCATTACGGTAACCTGCATTCATGGGGAGGCTAGAACTTACCCCACGGCCCAGCTGGAGATACAGTCCCCTCGAGGCCATTGCTGGGCTATGGTGGGGGTAGTAGAGAAACTCCCTGTCCCCATTCTAATTGGCAGAGACTGTCCCCTTTACGCACGCTATATACCGGCTCAGCAGGACCACCCTAGACGGACTGCAGCCCAGAGAAAACGAACCAGGTCTACAGTCCCAGCACCAGCAGGTGCGGCCCCCACTCCACCATCTGTGTCGTCCAGCGAAGAAGGGCCTGGAGGAGGAGAGGTAATGGCGGTCCCGGAACGGAACTCCGCACTATCTACCGCTGAGAGCCCAGGAAGCGGAGGACCAGGTTTGGAGGGACTGTCCTCTAACGAAATCTTTTCAGAGTACCCCGCTGCAGACGTTGACGTCGGAGGAAAACCAGGGAAGTTTGGCACCGCCCAGCTGATGGACCCTAACTTGGAGCAGGCCCGACAAGATGTGAAGGTCGTTGACGGGGTGCCCCTGGAGGGGGTGAGTACAACCAGTTACCCACACTTTTCAATGAAGAGTGGATTATTGTACAGAGTGACTAAAATGGGGGAGGAGGTTATAGAACAGCTGTTGGTGCCCAAGCCCTATATTTCGAAAGTACTGTATCTGGCTCACACCCATGTGCTTGGAGCCCACTTGGGAACAGAGAAGACCTATGACCGGATCCTGGGACGTTTCTATTGGCCAGGGGTAAAGAAAGCTGTCCAGGACTACTGCCGGCAATGTGGTGAGTGTCAGAGGGCGAGCCCCAAGGTAATGTACCACAATCCATTGATTCCCTTACCCATAATTGAGGTCCCTTTTAGCCGGATTGCACTGGACATTGTGGGCCCCCTTCCCAAGTCTAGCCGTGGCCACCGCTTCATCTTGGTTATACTGGATTATGCCACCCGGTATCCGGAGGCCATACCCCTACGCTCAGCCACGGCTAGGGCGGTGGCTAGGGAGGTGTTCCTACTGTTCAGCCGAGTGGGACTCGCTGATGAGATCCTCACTGACCAGGGGACCTGCTTCATGTCCCGGGTAATGCGAGAGATGTGTAAACTGTTGAAGGTGGCCCAGCTCCGTACCTCGGTATACCACCCTCAGACCGATGGGTTAGTAGAGAGATTTAACAAGACCGTGAAACAGATGCTAAGAAAGGTGATCGACTTGGATGGGAAAAACTGGGATCAGTTGTTACCACATGTACTGTTTTCCATCAGGGAAGTACCACAGAGTTCAACTGGCTTCTCTCCATTTGAGCTGCTGTATGGCAGGCGGCCCAGAGGACTGTTGGACATAGCCAAGGAAGCCTGGGAGCAGCAACCTTCCCCCCATCGTTCAGTGGTGGAATATGTGGAGCAGATGCACTCCAGAATGGCACGTGTCTGGCCAGTGGTAAGGGAGCACCTCAGGCAGGCGCAGCAAGCCCAGGCTCGAGTCTACAACCGGGGGGCACAGGTGCGAGAGTTTCGACCGGGGGAGAAGGTGCTGGTCTTGATCCCGACCACCGAATGTAAGTTCCTGGCCAAGTGGCAGGGGCCCTACGAAATAATTGAGAAAGTAGGTACAGTGAATTATAAAGTAAGACAACTTGGTCGGAGGAAGCCCCTCCAAGTGTACCATGTGAACCTATTGAAGAAGTGGCACGACCCCGTGCACCCTAGTATGTTCTCTCTCTCTGTTCCAACCCTACCCAGCCCTCCTCCGGAAATCCCCATGGGGCCCCAGCTTGCTCCGGCACAACGGCAGGACCTAGTAGAGCTGATAGGGAGGAGCTGTGATGTCTTCTGTGACACCCCAGGACGCACTACTGTGATCCAGCATGACATAGTCACAGAACCAGGGAAGAGGGTAAGGTTACGACCCTACCGCATCCCAGAGGCCAAACGAGAAACCATCCGACAGGAGGTAAGGAAGATGCTGGAACTCGGAGTAATCGAAGAATCCCACAGTGCTTGGTCCAGTCCCATTGTGCTAGCACCTAAACTAGACGGCAGCACCCGATTTTGTAATGATTTCCGAAAACTTAATGAGATCTCTACTTCTGATGCCTATCCCATGCCCAGGGTGGATGAGCTTATCGAGCGGCTGGGTCCCGCTCGGTACATCAGCACCCTGGACCTGACAAAAGGCTACTGGCAGGTGCCCCTGACAGACCATGCCAAGGAGAAGACTGCCTTCTCCACGCCTGATGGGTTGTATCAGTACAGAGTACTTCCCTTTGGAGTCCATGGGGCTCCTGCCACCTTCCAAAGGATGATGGATCAGATTCTGCGACCCCACCGGGACTATGCAGCTGCCTATCTCGATGACATCATTGTCCACAGTAAGGACTGGCCCGCACACCTGACTCGGTTGGAGGCCGTGGTGAGAGCCCTCCGGGATGCTGGGTTGACGGCTAATCCGAAAAAATGCCGACTGGGCCTGGAAGAAGCAGACTACCTGGGCTACAGGATCGGCTGCGGAAATGTGAAACCCCAGCCAAAGAAGATCGAAACCATCTTGAATTGGCCCCGTCCTGTCACAAAAAAACAGGTGAAAACCTTCTTGGGTCTTATTGGTTATTATAGACAGTTTGTGCCCAACTTTGCTTCCCTTGCAGCACCCCTGAATGACCTAACCAAGAAGAAATTACCCCATCATGTTACCTGGACCCCAGAAGCAGAAGAATCCTTCACGCTTCTGCGGCAGGCTCTGTGTGACAGTCCCATACTTGTCACTCCTAACTTTCAAGAGCCCTTCCTGGTCCAGACAGATGCTTCGGAGGCTGGCTTGGGAGCAGTGTTGTCCCAAGTCAGGAGTGGGGAAGAACACCCCGTCACTTACATCAGCCGTAAGTTGCACGCTCATGAGCGTAATTACTTGGTGGTGGAGAAAGAGTGTTTGGCCATTAAATGGGCGTTGAGTAAGCTGAAATATTATTTGTTGGGACGTAAGTTCATCCTCTTAACTGACCATGCCCCTCTGAAATGGATGAGCCGAGCCAAAGATAACAATGCACGGGTAACCCGGTGGTTCTTGGACCTACAGGATTTTTGTTTTACAGTAGAACACAGAGCGGGATAGGCTCATGGGAACGCGGATGCCCTCTCCCGCCGAGATGAGTGCCTCTGGTCGGTCGCTTCCGGCCACAGCCTGGAGCTGGTGGGGGGGATATGTGGCAACCCCTGGTCTCACGCCATAAGACAGGCTGCAGTGGGGGAGCAGACACACCCCTTCCTACTAGGTGAGGTAGTGAACCACTGTTACCTCCCAGTTCACTCTCTGCAACCAGTTGGCACGTGGGAGTGGTCACACCTGAGGCGAGTTGACTAATTACCCTGAGAGCTGTATTTAAGTGCAGCTACCCAGAGAGAAGCAGAGTTCACCAGGCTGGGGAAGTGAGAACACCGGGCCATCCAAACCTCAGCGGTAAGCGGCCAGTGGCCAAGTCTTTAACTGAAAGTAAAGAAGAGGACTTCCTTTTCTTTGGTTGAAAAGATTGTTGTGTTGACGGCCTCTGGGAGAAGAGTTGTTTGTCTGACAGGAACTGTCTGCTGGAAGGATTGAAAGCTTGTGCCTTGGAGCGGTGACAAGGCTGAAGAGGAGGGTGAGCTCGTCCCCCAGGCGGGGGAGACAAAGACACCCTAGGAACCCCCGAATGGGAGCGCCACCTACTGCGCGAAGCCTACCTCCGTTCGGAGAAGAACCTTTGTTTTTGGCCCAATCCCCCCTCCCCTCACTACTTCCTGCATTAATTAAACAGTATTTTGTTTGAAGACGGAAAACCTGTCTCGGTCATATATTCCCATGTGTAAAACCTACCACTGATTCCCCCGGGTTGCCACATCTATTACATTCATATTCTGTGATTTGCATTTTGGCAGATTGTGACAGCTATGCTAAGGAGTTAATGTGCTTGACAACATAGCAACATATTAATTAGCATTACAGTATATCGAACTGAAATGCTCACAAGACAGCAGATTTGCGCGTACTTGCTTCCAGCAAGCCAAAGCAATGTCTTCAACAAATATTAAAACAGTTTGACTTATGCAGAGTTCAATGCTTAATCAATATACAATGTATTCTCCTTTAAATATGCGATTTTACACCCAAGAAAAAAAAGCGGACGTTTATTTTCAGTCTTCTTTCATCATCCGATTAACAAAATGTTTAAACGATACACAGAATTACAGAGAGCCGAGAATTTTTCCTAATTGATAATTCAGATTTCCACCCTTGCAGTCTCAAATTGAAGGGTATACATGAATGAATCCTTTTGTCATCATCTCCTCTATCAGTCTACGGGCTTCCAATGGGCTTGGTCTTAATTGTTTTCATTGTCAATCAGGAATAGTATGTGGAGACAGGGTCACAAAATCCTGTGATAAAAGTTTGGGTCACTGCCTCACCTCACCACACGTCTCTGGCTTCTTAAGCAAATACTCGCAAATCTGCAGTTTCGTGAGCATTTCAGGTTTGATGTAACCTACTGAGTAATAACACCGCGGAAACTTAAACTGGCCAGTCATTCTGCCGAATAGTCTAACTAAACTACTTAATCGTCTGACTGCTAATCAAGTAAAGGGGAGGATTTTGCCTCACCAAACTAACCACTGACCGCACGTCACTGATTAACAACATCCAAACGTTTTAACGAATTATCATTTTCTTTTTTAATATGTCATACTGAAACACACGTGACATGACGTTAGGGACGGCTCGCGGCTCACGTGTTGCAAAGCCTTATCCAGTGTTGCGCCTGATCATGTTCCTTTTTCTGAAGAAGAACGGGAACTGAACGCACCCCTCTTTGGCTGAATGAACTTTGAACTAAAAGAGTTTATTCTGAATGGAGTGAACGTGAACAAAAGAACAACGTTCTTTATGATAACTTTCGTGTTCGTGGGACTTTGCTGCTCGACCTTCTTGGCAAAAACGGTCGTGTTGCCATGGGATCCTTGAAAATCCTTTTTTTTTTTACCGTTGTATTGAATTGGCATCGAGAATTGTGTAATTTAACTGGTATTGGCACCGACTACTGAAGTTTTGGTACTGTGACATCTCTACTTGAAACACGTAAAAAAGCGAGGGCCAGTAATCACCCGAGTCGGAGGAATCACATGCGTTGATGGGGTCAGGTTGCTGCAGTGGATGGAACAGTTCAGCTGCATTCAGGGTGCGAGGAAAAATAAAAATAAATATTTAAGTAAATAAATAATGCTGAAAGTCTGCACTTCAAGCTCATATTCATTATGCAATTTCAATTACAGTATGGTGTGGCAGACAGGTGAAATCACCAAAGTTGTCACCTTTCAAATATCTGTGGACCTGACTGTTAATACCAGTGTAGCTGATAGCATTACTGTGGAAGGAGCTGGATTATATTCTGACTGCAGTTGTGCTTCTTGTATCGTCCTCATATTCTGATATCTGATGAACTCCCCAGGTACCACCACACACCGCAGGAAACTGCATCTCTTTTTTGTGAAATGACCTTTGTGAGATTTGTGTTCCTTCATTTTGTTGGCTGTTAAATAACAATGTAAAACATCAAATATTTTCTGCAGAATATTCCTATTGCTGTACATGGGTAATGGACAAAGCAGAGGAAATACTAGACTTGTCATTGCTTTGTTGCAAAGCAAGTACATCTTCGTTGTTGAAATCAGTCGTGATCACTGATAGTTTTTTATGGACTCTTTCTAAAGGTAGCTAGGTAAGTGCACTGAGTAAAACCTCGAATTGTCATCCATCTGGAACATGGACTTGTTAAAAGCTGTTCTATTGTTGACACAGGGAAGTAGTCCAGTTAACTTAATAATCCTGCTTTGTGAAACCCTAGAAGAGAGGTTATTTGTCACTGGGTCCGTCTCCAAAGTTGGTCTCGCATTTGTGACATAGTGGTCAAAAACTTTTTTCCCCAATTATCTATTTTTGTTTTCATTTTCTGAACCCTTAATGTTTCTTTTGTCATGTATAATAAAAATAAAGAAAGTATCTTGCTTTACCTAGTCTCCACTGTTGAAAAATTTAACGATGTTTTGAAGACCACTCGTATAACATGGAGACAATTTTGCATTCAAAAGCCTTCTATAAAACCCAATTACTATTTTTTTCTTTAGATGTATGTGTTTCATATAATAAAATTATTGGACAGAAAAACAAAAACATGATTGTTATTAGTGTTTTTCTATTCTTTTACTTGATTTCCAATTTTCAACAACTTTCAAACATTTTTAAAAACTTAACTTTCTTGTGCCTGCAGGATGACATACAGATAAACCAATTAATTTTCTACTTAAATATCAATTACCATTAGAAGTACGACCAAACTAAAGTTTGAAGTTATCATACAATATTCCACTGATAAATTAAACTAGTTGATTTTTGCATCACTATCGTAACATGGAAACGCATATTTTTATTACAATTTTCTTTTTATTTTCAAGATCTCAGAACTTACATAAAACATCTGAACAAGTTACAAATCAACCCACTGCGTCAAAATCAATTCATTTTCATTACTTAAGGTAAAATTATTTGCAATTTTCCATTGATTTATTAAATCAATTGTTATTTGCACCACTATTGTAACATGGAAACATCTTATTTGCAAGTTTCTTTCTACATTTAAAATCTTACTTGTATAAAGCATCTTAAAAAGTAACATATACTGCATCAAATTCATTTTCACAGCTTAAGGTCAAAATTAATTCAAAATAAACTTGTATAACATTAAATGCCGAGACTTTCATGGCTAATTATTGACTCTAATAACCATATCTTTAGATCGGTCATTGCACGCAGCAAAATGACTGACCTAAGATTCTATCAAATCTTCGATCTTGAGTCAACGTGGTTGCAAAATATTGACCAATCTTACACAAATATTATAAAATATGAAAGAAAGATGGAAAAGAAACATTCTGTTTAAAAATAAAAACGGAATAATATTGTTTAAACTCACCTTTTGGTGCTTACATCCGACTAGATCTAACTCGCGTAACATTGAGACCGCGAAAGGAGGCACGTTCAACTTGACCTTCAGTACGTGGAAAATTCCACTGTACGAATCCAAATCTTCCAAGTGCGTCCTTCTGCTTACAAAAATAACAGGATATCGTTTGAAAATATACCCAAACTCCTGTCATGGCTCTGAAAATAATTCAAAATCAGATACTATCGTAACGCATTCTATAAGAAAACTATTAAATAGATACTCTCAGCTTTCGTTTTGAAACAAAACCGCGTACTATTTATGACCGAATACGTACACGGCGTAGTGATTTCATGTTGCTACATTTCTTGAGGGGGTGGCCTTGACCCTGAGCTTTTCCATTTAGATCAAATGCTCGATCTTATGCGTTCTGTATATTCGGAAACAGTTGTTACGAGAGTTATGTAATATTTTGCATGGCGTTTTATTAGGGCTTAACTTATTTTATGACCACAACAATCAAAAGGTGTGTAAAGGTACATCTCAAAATACAATTGATGTTAATTATAGAATTTTAAGCAGACCACAACGTTTTTTAATCAATGCTATGTCGGTGCCTACCTATCATGTCACAAATCAAGCCGCCATTTTTTCCACAAATTTGCAGTGTTTTTCCAAATTAAAAAAAAAAAAATTCACATTAGAAATCCAGTTTTGTCCACGTTATCTCTTTCACTATTTTGTTACAAATTGAAACCGTTTTCACTATTTAAAAATGTATAGTTTATTTATTGTTAGTATATGTAGTGGGGTACCCTCAATGGCACCCAACTTTGGAGATTGACCCTACTGGATAATATTTGCCCGTAGGATCCATGGCTGT
Organism: Gymnothorax reevesii; assembly: GCA_029721435.1. Taxonomy (NCBI): domain Eukaryota; kingdom Metazoa; phylum Chordata; class Actinopteri; order Anguilliformes; family Muraenidae; genus Gymnothorax; species Gymnothorax reevesii. Next base: position 280,525 of record CM056575.1, on the reverse strand, counting down.
TTTCACAAGTTTTTGTGTCCCGGATGGCAGGGTGCAGTGTTTGGGTTAGGGTTAGGGTGGAGAGATTTTAAGGGTTGACCCGTCTGTAATAGTCATTCAGTCATTCTGGTCCAGAACTACCTCATGAATACCTCAGATTATAATGGGCTGATAATGTTTCTAAAGGGCATCGTGAGAAATACGAATCATGATGTGCTACAGCATTCTACAACGGTTCTACACAGACATTTGTGTGCCGTATTGGAGCTTCATTAGACGTCTTTTGAATTAAAATTCAATACGCATCTCATTATAAACCTCAGGGAAGAGTCTTGGTCTGGTAGTACAGTGCAAGATTTGTGCATCAAATTAACTATGGTCTGATTGCCAGCTCATAGAGGCAAGAATTGCGTCTGTACTTATGCAACCGAAAGTTTTTCATTATGATCTGTTATCCAGATTCAGGCTATTGATGATTTTTCGGCCCAACAGCCTGGATCCTGAAATCTGGAAAAGACTGCAAATTTTGCCCCGGTTGTCTTTCCTCCCAGATAATGAACTGAATGAGCGACGCTGCTATCGATTAGCCTGAGTGGCTGCTCACCTGAAACCAGGGGAAAGGAGGGTGGAAATAGGCCATTCTATGCCTGTGAGGAATGCTGGTTTCAAAAAAGACTCACATAAAAATCCTCTTCTGATGCCTGCAAAAAAACAGGAGATTAATCAGCTCATGCTGTTGTATTTGGAGGATGTGGGGAGAATCTGCATCCGTAATGTTTGCCCTCACATTTCTTCAGGTTTTTTTTTTACTTTTAATATGTCAAACGCCTGTGCCTTTTTAGCTCTCAAAAGAGAACATGAAGTTATCTTGAGGTCCAATGATTAACCCTTGGGGTACATGTGTTGCCTGTACCTTGAGAGAGAGCAGTGAGAGAAGTGAGTTCCTATATGTTGGGTAATCAGCTGTGTGAGGCAGCTGTGTTGGGTTATCAGCTGTGTGGGGCAGCAGTGTTGGGTAATCAGCTGTGTGGGGCAGCAGTGTTGGGTAATCAGCTGTGTGGGGCAGCAGTGGTGGGTAATCAGCTGTGTGGGGCAGCAGCATTGGGTTATCATTTGTGTTGGGCAGCAGTGGTGGGTAATCACTTGTGTGGGGCAGCAGTGTTGGGTAATCAGCTGTGTGGGAGAGCAGTGTTGGGTAATCAGCTGTGTGGAGCAGCAGTGTTGGGTAATCAGCTGTGTGGGGCAGCAGTGTTGGGTAATCAGTTGTGTGGGGGAGCAGTGTTGGGTAATCAGTTGTGTGGGGCAGCAGTGTTGGGTAATCAGCGGTGTGGGGCAGCAGTGGTGGCTAATCAGCTCTGTGGGGCAGCAGTGCTGGGTAATCAGCTGTGTGGGGCAGCAGTGTTGGGTAACCAGCTGTGTGGGGAAGCAGTGTTGGGTAATCAGCTGTGTGGGGCAGCAGTGTTGGGTAATCAGTTGTGTGGGGCAGCAGTGGTGGGTAATCAGCTGTGTCGGGCAGCAGTGGTGGGCAATCAGCTCTGTGGGGCAGGAGTGTTGGGTAATCAGCTGTGTGGGGCAACAGTGGTGGGTAATCAGCTGGGTGGGGCAGCAGTGTTGGGTAATCAGCTGTGTGGGGCAACAGTGGTGGGTAATCAGCTCTGTGGGGCAGCAGTGTTGGGTAATCAGCTGTGTGGGGCAGCAGTGGTGGGTAATCAGCTGTGTGGGGCAGCAGTGTTGGATAATCAGCTGTGTGGGGCAGCAGTGGTGGGTAATCAGCTCTGTGGGGCAGCAGTGTTGGGTAATCAGCTGTGTGGGGCAGCAGTGGTGGGTAATCAGCTGTGTGGGGCAGCAGTGTTGGGTAATTAGCTGTGTGGGGCTGAAGTGTTGGGTAATCAGCTGTGTGGGGAAGCAGTGTTGGGTAATCAGCTCTGTGGGGCAGCAGTGGTGGATAATCTGTTGTGTGGGGCAGCAGTGGTGGGTAATCAGCTGTTTGGGGCAGCTGTTGTGGGTAATCAGTTGTGTGGGGCAGCAGTGGTGGGTAATCAGGTGTGTGGGGCAGCAGTGTTGGGTAATCAGCTGTGTGGGGCAGCAGTGGTGGGCAATCAACTGTGTGGGGCAGCAGTGTTGCGTGATGAGCTCTGTGGGGCAGCAGTGTTGGGTAAACAGCTCTGTGGGGCAGCAGTGTTGGGTAATCAGTTGTGTGGGGCAGCAGTGTTGGGTAATCAGCTGTGAGGGGCAGCAGTGTTGGGTAATCAGCTGTGTGGGGCAGCAGTGGTGGGTAATCAGCTCTGTGGGGCAGCAGTGTTGGGTAATCAGTTGTGTGGGGCAGCAGTGGTGGGTAATCAGCTGTGTGGGGCAGCAGTGTTGGGTAATCAGCTGTGTGGGGCAGCAGTGGTGGGTAATCAGCTCTGTGGGGCAGCAGTGTTGGGTAATTAGTTGTGTGGGGGAGTAGTGTTGGGTAATCAGTTGTCTGGGGCAGCAGTGTTGGGTAATCAGCTGTGTGGGGCAGCAGTGGTGGGTAATCAGCTCTGTGGGGCAGCAGTGTTGGGTAATCAGTTGTGTGGGGCAGCAGTGGTGGGTAATCAGTTGTGTGCGGCAGCAGTGTTGGGTAATCAGCTGTGTGGGGCAGCAGTGTTGGGTAATTAGTTGTGTGGGGGAGCAGTGTTGGGTAATCTGTTGTCTGGGGCAGCAGTGTTGGGTAATCAGCTGTGTGGGGCAGCAGTGGTGGGTAATCAGCTCTGTGGGGCAGCAGTGTTGGGTAATCAGTTGTGTGGGGCAGCAGTGGTGGGTAATCAGCTGTGTGGGGCAGAAGTGGTGGGGAATCAGTTGTGTGGGGCAGCAGTGTTGGGTAATCAGCTGTGAGGGACAGCAGTGGTGGGTAATCAGCTCTCGGGGGCAGCAGTGTTGGGTAATCAGTTGTGTGGGGCAGCAGTGGTGGGTAATCAGCTGTGTGGGGCAGAAGTGGTGGGGAATCAGTTGTGTGGAGTAGCAGTGTTGGGTAATCAGCTGTGTGGGGCAGCAGTGGTGGGTAATCAGCTCTCCGGGGCAGCAGTGTTGGGTAATCAGTTGTGTGGGGCAGCAGTGGTGGCTAATCAGCTCTGTGGGGCAGCAGTGTTGGGTAATCAGTTGTGTGGGTCAGCAGTGTTGGGTAATCAGCTGTGTGGGGCAGAAGTGGTGGGTAATCAGCTCTGTGGGGCAGCAGTGTTGGGTAATCAGCTGTGTGGGGCAGCAGTGTTGGGTAATCAGCAGTGTAGGGCAGCAGTGTTGGGTAATCAGCTCTGTGGGGCAGCAGTGTTGGGTAATCAGCTCTGTGGGGCAGCAGTGTTGGGTAATCAGCTGTGTGGGGCAGCAGTGTTGGGTAATCAGCAGTGTAGGGCAGCAGTGTTGGGTAATCAGCTGTGTGGGGCAGCAGTGTTGGGTAATCAGCTGTGTGGGGCAGCGGTGTTGGGTAATCAGCTGTGTGGGGCAGCAGTGTTGGGTAATCAGTTGTGTGGGACAGCAGTGGTGGGTAATCAGCTGTGTGGGACAGCAGTGTTGGGTAATCAGCTGTGTGGGACAGCAGTGTTGGGTAATCCGTTGTGTGGGGCAGCAGTGGTGGGTAATCAGCTGTCTGGGGCAGCAGTGTTGGGTAATCAGCTGTGTGGGGCAGCAGTGTTGGGTAATCAGCTGTGTGGGGCAGGAGTGTCTGGTAATCAGCTGTGTGGGGCAGCAGTGGTGGGTAATTAGCTCTGTGGGGCAGCAGTGTTGGGTAATCAGTTGTGTGGGGGAGCAGTGCTGGGTAATCCGTTGTGTGGGGCAGCAGTGGTGGGTAATCAGCTCTGTGGGGCAGCAGTGTTAGGTAATCAGTTGTGTGGGGCAGCAGTGGTGGGTAATCAGCTCTGTTGGGCAGCAGTGTTGGGTAATCAGTTGTGTGGGGCAGCAGTGGTGGGTAATCAGCTCTGTGGGGCAGCAGTGTTGGGTAATCAGTTGTGTGGGTCAGCAGTGTTGGGTAATCAGCTGCGTGGGGCAGCAGTGTTGGGTAATCAGCTGTGTGGGTGAGCAGTGTTGGGTAATCAGCTGAGTGGGACAGCAGTGTTGGGTAATCAGCTGTGTGGGACAGCAGTGTTGGGTAATCAGCTGTGTGGGACAGCAGTGTTGGGTAATCAGCTGTGTGGGACAGCAGTGTTGGGTAATCCGTTGTGTGGGGCAGCAGTGGTGGGTAATCAGTTGTGTGGGGCAGCAGTGGTGGGTAATCAGCTGTGAAGGGCAGCAGTGTTGGGTAATCAGCTCTGTGGGGCAGCAGTGTTGGGTAATCAGTTGTGTGGGGCAGCAGTGTTGGGTAATCAGCTGTGTGGGGCAGCAGTGTTGGGTAATCAGCAGTGTAGGGCAGCAGTGTTGGGTAATCAGCTGTGTAGGGCAGCAGTGTTGGGTATTGAGCTGTGTGGCGCAGCAGTGGTGGGTAATCAGCTTTGTGGGGCAGCAGTGTTGGGTATTCAGTTGTGTGGGGCAGCAGTGGTGGGTAATCAGCTCTTCGGGGCACCACTGTTGGGTAATCAGTTGTGTGGGTCAGCAGTGTTGGGTAATCAGCTGTGTGGGGCAGCAGTCATGGGTAATCAGCTGTGTGGGGCAGCAGTTGTGGGTAATCAGTTGTGTGGGGCAGCAGTGTTGGGTAATCAGTTGTGTGGGGCAGCAGTGGTGGGTAATCAGCTCTCTGGGGCAGCAGTGTTGGGTAATCCGCTGTGTGGGGCAGCAGTGTTGGGTAATGAGCTGTGTGGCGCAGCAGTGGTGGGTAATCAGCTCTGTGGGGCAGCAATGTTGGGTAATCCGCTCTGTGGGGCAGCAGTGGTGGGTAATCTGCTGTGTGGGGCAGCAGTGTTGGGTAATCAGCTGTGTCGGGCAGCAGTGGTGGGTAATCAGCTGTGTGGGGCAGCAGTGGTGGGTAATCAGCTCTCTGGGGCAGCAGGTTTGGGTAATCAGTTGTGTGGGTCAGCAGTGTTGGGTAATCAGCTGTGTGGGGCAGCAGTTTTTGGTAATCAGCTGTGTGGGGTAGCAGTGGTGGGTAATCAGTTGTGTGGGGAAGCAGTGGTGGGTAATCAGTTGTGTGGGGCAGCAGTGGTGGGTAATCAGCCGTGCGGGGCAGCAGTGGTGGGTAATCAGCTCTCTGGGGTAGCAGTGTTGTGTAATCAGTTGTGTGGGGCTGCAGTGTTGGGTAATCAGCTCTCTGGGGCAGCAGTGTTGGGGAATCAGCTGTGTGGGGTAGCGGTGTTGGGTAATCAGTTGTGTGGGGCAGCAGTGGTGGGTAATCAGCTCTGTGTTGCAGCAGTGTTCGGTAATCAGCTCTGTGGGGCAGCAGTGGTGGGTGAACTGCTGTGTGGGGCAGCAGTGTTGGGTAATCAGCTGTGTCTGGCAGCAGTGTTGGGTAATCAGCTGTGTGGGGCAGCATTGGTGGGTAATCAGCTGTGTGGGGCAGCAGTGTTGGGTAATCAGCTGTGTGGGGCAACAGTGTTGGGTAATCAGCTGTGTGGGGCAGCAGTTTTGGGGAATCAGCTGTGTGGGGCAGCAGTGGTGGGTAATCAGCTCTGGGGGGTAGCAGTGGTGGATAATCAATTCTGTGGGGCAGAAGTGTTGGGTAATCAGTTATGTGGGTCAGCAGTGTTGGGTAATCATTTGTGTGGGGCAGCAGTGGTGGGTAATCAGCTGTGTGGGGCAGCAGTGGTGGGTAATCAGCTGTGTGGGGCAGCAGTGGTGGGTAATCAGCTCTGTGGGGCAGCAGTGTTGGGTAATCAGTTTTGTGGGTCAGCAGTGTTGGGTAATTAGATGTGGGGGCAGCAGTGGTGGGTAATCAGCTGTGTGGGGCAGCAGTGTTGGTTTATTAGTTGTGTGGGGCAGCAGTGGTGGGTAATCAGTTGTGTGGGGCAGTAGTGTTGGGTAATCAGTTGTGTGGGGCAGCAGTGGTGGGTAATCAGCTGTGTGGGGCAGCAGTGGTGGGTAATCAGCTCTGTGGGGCAGCAGTGTTGGGTAATCAGCTGTGTGGGGCAGCAGTGTTGGTTTATTAGTTGTATGGGGCAGCAGTGTTGGGTAATCAGTTTTGTGGGTCAGCAGTGTTGGGTAATCAGATGTGGGGGCAGCAGTGGTGGGTAATCAGCTGTGTGGGGCAGCAGTGGTGGGTAATCAGCTCTCCGGGGCAGCAGTGTTGTGTAATCAGTTGTGTGGGGCTGCAGTGTTGGGTAATCAGCTCTCTGGGGCAGCAGTGTTGGGTCATCAGCTGTGTGCGGTAGCAGTGTTGGGTAATCAGTTGTGTGGGGCAGCAGTAGTGGGTAAACAGCTCTGTGTTGCAGCAGTGTTGGGTAATCAGCTCTGTGCGGCAGCGGTGGTGGGTAATCTGCTGTGTGGGGCAGCAGTGTTGGGTAATCAGCTGTGTGGGGCAGCAGTGGTGGGTAATCAGCTGTGTGGGGCAGCAATGTTGGGTAATCAGCTGTGTGGGGCAGCAGTTTTGGGTAATCAGCTGTGTGTGGCAGCAGTGGTGGGTGATCAGCTGTGTGGGGCAGCAGTGTTGGGTAATCAGTTATGTGGGTCAGCAGTGTTGGGTAATCATTTGTGTGGGGCAGCAGTGGTGGGTAATCAGCTGTGTGGGGCAGCAGTGGTGGGTAATCTGCTGTGTGGGGCAGCAGTGTTGGGTAATCAGCTGTGTGGGGCTGCAGTGTTGGGTAATCAGCTGTGTTGGGCAGCAGTGTTGGGTAATCAGCTGTGTGGGGCAGCAGTGGTGGGTAATCAGCTGTGTGGGGCAGCAATGTTGGGTAATCAGCTGTGTGGGGCAGCAGTTTTGGGTAATCAGCTGTGTGGGGCAGCAGTGGTGGGTGATCAGCTCTGTGGGGCAGCAGTGGTGGATCATTAATTCTGTAGGGCAGAAGTGTTGGGTAATCAGTTATGTGGGTCAGCAGTGTTGGGTAATCATTTGTGTGGGGAAGCAGTGGTGGGTAATCAGCTGTGTGGGGCAGCAGTGGTGGGTAATCAGCTCTGTGGGGCAGCAGTGTTGGGTAATTAGTTTTGTGGGTCAGCAGTGTTGGGTAATCAGATGTGGGGGCAGCAGTGGTGGGTAATCAGCTTTGGGGGCAGCAGTGGTGGGTAATCAGCTCTCTGGGGCAGCAGTGTTGTGTAATCAGTTGTGTGGGGCAGCAGTGTTGGGTAATCAGCTGCGTGGGGCAGCAGTGTTGGGTAATCAGTTGTGTGGGGCAGCAGTGGTGGGTAATCAGCTGTGTGGGGCAGCAGTGTTTGGTAATCAGTTTTGTGGGGGAGCAGTGTTGGGTAATCAGTTGTGTGGGGCAGCAGTGTTGGGTAATCAGCGGTGTGGGGCAGCAGTGGTGGCTAATCAGCTCTGTGGGGCATCAGTGCTGGGTAATCAGCTGTGTGGGGCAGCAGTGTTGGGTAACCAGCTGTGTGGGGAAGCAGTGTTGGGTAATCAGCTGTGTGGGGCAGCAGTGTTGGGTAATCAGTTGTGTGGGGCAGCAGTGGTGGGTAATCAGCTGTGTCGGGCAGCAGTGGTGGGTAATCAGCTGTGTGGGGCAGCAGTGTTGGGTAACCAGCTGTGTGGGGAAGCAGTGTTGGGTAATCAGCTGTGTGGGGCAGCAGTGTTGGGTAATCAGTTGTGTGGGGCAGCAGTGGTGGGTAATCAGCTGTGTGGGGCAGCAGTGTTGGGTAATCAGTTGTGTGGGGCAGCAGTGGTGGGTAATCAGCTGTGTGGGGCAACAGTGGTGGGTAATCAGCTGTGTGGGGCAGCAGTGTTGGGTAATCAGCTCTGTGAGGCAGCAGTGTTGGGTAATCAGGTGTGGGGGGCGGCAGAGGTGGGGAATGAGGTGTGTGGGGCAGCAGTGGTGGGTAATCAGCTGTGTGGGGCAGCAGTGGTGGGTAATCAGCTCTGGGGCAGCAGTGTTGTGTAATCAGTTGTGTGGGGCAGCAGTGTTGGGTAATCAGTTTTGTGGGTCAGCAGTGTTGGGTAATCAGATGTGGGGGCAGCAGTGGTGGGTAATCAGCTGTGTGGGGCAGCAGTGGTGGGTAATCAGCTCTCTTGGGCAGCAGTGTTGTGTAATCAATTGTGTGGGGCAGCAGTGTTGGGTAATCAGCTCTTTGGGGCAGCAGTGTTGGGTAATCAGCTGTGTGGGGTAGCAGTGTTGGGTAATCAGCTGTGTGGGGCAGCAGTGTTGGGTAATCAGCTGTGTGGGGCTGCAGTGGTGGGTAATCAGCTCTGTGGGGCAGCAGTGTTGGGTAATCAGTTGTGTGGGGCAGCAGTGTTGGGTAATCAGTTGTGTGGGGCAGCAGTGTTGGGTGATCAGTTGTGTGGGGCAGCAGTGTTGGGTAATCAGTTGTGTGGGGCAGTCGTGTTGGGTAATCAGTTGTTTGGGTCAGCAGTGTTGGGTAATCAGCTGTGTGGGGCAGCAGTTTTGGGTAATCAGCTGTGTGGGGCAGCAGTGTTGGGTAATCAGCTGTGTGGGGCAGCAGTGGTGGGTAATCAGCTCTGTGGGGCAGCAGTGGTGGATAATCAGCTCTGTGGGGCAGCAGTGGTGGATAATCAGCTCTGTGGGGCAGCAGTGGTGGATAATCAATTCTGTGGGGCAGCAGTGTTGGGTAATCAGTTGTGTGGGTCAGCAGTGTTGGATAATCAGATGTGGGGGCAGCAGTGTTGGGTAATCAGCTGTGTGGGGCAGCAGTGGTGGGTAATCAGCTCTCTGGGGCAGCAGTGTTGTGTAATCAGTTGTGTGGGGCAGCAGTGTTGGGTAATCAGCTCTCTGGGGCAGCAGTGTTGGGTAATCAGCTGTGCGGGGCAGCAGTGTTGGGTAATCAGTTGTGTGGGGCAGCAGTGTTGGGTAATCAGTTGTGGGGGGCAGCAGTGGTGGGTAATCAGCTGTGTGGGACAGCAGTGGTGGGTAATCAGCTCTCTGGGGCAGCAGTGTTGTGTAATCAGTTGTGTGGGGCAGCAGTGTTGGGTAATCAGTTTTGTGGGTCAGCAGTGTTGGGTAATCAGATGTGGGGGCAGCCGTGGTGGGTAATCAGCTGTGTGGGGCAGCAGTGTTGTGTACTCAGTTGTGTGGGGCAGGAGTGTTGGGTAATCACCTCTTTGGGGCAGCAGTGTTGGGTAATCAGCTGTGTGGGGTAGCAGTGTTGGGTAATCAGCTGTGTGGGGCAGCAGTGTTGGGTAATCAGCTCTATGGGGCAGCAGTGTTGGGTAATCAGTTGTGTGGGGCAGCAGTGTTGGGTAATCAGTTGTGTGGGGCAGCAGTGTTGGGTAATCAGTTTTGTGGGTCAGCAGTGTTGGGTAATCAGCTATTTGGGGCAGCAGTGGTGGGTAATCAGCTGTGTCGGGCAGCAGTGTTGGGTAATCAGCTCTGTGGGGCAGCAGTGTTGGGTAATCAGTTGTGTGGGGCAGCAGTGTTGGGTAATCAGTTGTGTGGGGCAGCAGTGTTGGGTAATCAGTTGTGTGGGGCAGCAGTGTTGGGTAATCAGTTTTGTGGGTCAGCAGTGTTGGGTAATCAGCTATTTGGGACAGCAGTGGTGGGTAATCAGCTGTGTCGGGCAGCAGTGTTGGGTAATCAGCTCTGTGGGGCAGCAGTGTTGGGTAATCAGTTGTGTGGGGCAGCAGTGTTGGGTAATCAGTTGTGTGGGGCAGCAGTGTTGGGTAATCAGTTTAGTGGGTCAGCAGTGTTGGGTAATCAGATGTGGGGGCAGCCGTGGTGGGTAATCAGCTGTGTGGGGCAGCAGTGGTGGGTAATCAGCTGTGTCGGGCAGCAGTGGTGGGTAATCAGCTGTGTGGGGCAGCAGTGTTGGGTAACCAGCTGTGTGGGGAAGCAGTGTTGGGTAATCAGCTGTGTGGGGCAGCAGTGTTGGGTAATCAGTTTTGTGGGGCAGCAGTGGTGGGTAATCAGCTGTGTCGGGCAGCAGTGGTGGGTAATCAGCTCTGTGGAGCAGGAGTGTTGGGTAATCAGCTGTGTGGGGCAATAGTGGTGGGTAATCAGCTGTGGGGGGCAGCAGTGTTGGGTAATCAGCTGTGTGGGGCAACAGTGGTGGGTAATCAGCTCTGTGGGGCAGCAGTGTTGGGTAATCAGCTGTGTGGGGCAGCAGTGGTGGGGAATCAGCTGTGTGGGGCAGCAGTGTTGGGTAATCAGCTCTGTGGGGGAGCAGTGTTGGGTAATCAGTTGTGTGGGGCACCAGTGTTGGGTAATCAGTTCTGTGGGGCAGCAGTGGTGGGTAATCAGCTGTGTGGGGCAGCAGTGGTGGGTAATCAGCTCTGGGGCAGCAGTGTTGTGTAATCAGTTGTGTGGGGCAGCAGTGTTGGGTAATCAGTTTTGTGGGTCAGCAGTGTTGGGTAATCAGATGTGGGGGCAGCAGGGGTGGGTAATCAGCTGTGTGGGGCAGCAGTGCTGGGGAATCAGGTCTCTTGGGCAGCAGTGTTGTGTAATCAATTGTGTGGGGCAGCAGTGTTGGGTAATCAGCTCTTTGGGGGAGCAGTGGTGGGTAATCAGGTGTGTGGGGTAGCAGTGTTGGGTATTCAGCTGTGTGGGGCAGCAGTGTTGGGTAATCAGCTGTGTGGGGCTGCAGTGGTGGGTAATCAGCTCTGTGGGGCAGCAGTGTTGGGTAATCAGTTGTGTGGGGCAGCAGTGTTGGGTACTCAGTTGTGTGGGGCAGCAGTGTTGGGTGATCGGTTGTGTGGGGCAGCAGTGTTGGGTAATCAGTTGTGTGGGGCAGTCGTGTTGGGTAATCTGCTGTGTGGGGCAGCAGTTTTGGGTAATCAGCTGTGTGGGGCAGTAGTTTTGGGTAATCAGCTGTGTGGGGCAGCAGTGGTGGGTAATCAGCTCTGTGGGGCAGCAGTGGTGGATAATCAGCTCTGTGGGGCAGCAGTGGTGGATAATCAGCTCTGTGGGGCAGCAGTGGTGGATAATCAATTCTGTGGGGCAGCAGTGTTGGGTTATCAGTTGTGTGGGTCAGCAGTGTTGGATAATCAGATGTGGGGGCAGCAGTGGTGGGTAATCAGCTGTGTGGGGCAGCAGTGGTGGGTAATCAGCTCTCTGGGGCAGCAGTGTTGTGTAATCAGTTGTGTGGGGCAGCAGTGTTGGGTAATCAGCTCTCTGGGGCAGCAGTGTTGGGTAATCAGCTGTGCGGGGCAGCAGTGTTGGGTAATCAGCTGTGTGGGGCAGCAGTGTTGGATAATCAGTTGTCTGGGGCAGCAGTGTTGGGTAATCAGTTGTGTGGGGCAGCAGTGGTGGGTAATCAGCTGTGTGGGGCAGCAGTGGTGGGTAATCAGCTCTGTGGGGCAGCAGTGTTGGGTAATCAGTTGTGTGGGGCAGCAGTGGTGGGTAATCAGTTGTGTGCGGGAGCAGTGTTGGGTAATCAGCTGTGTGGGGCAGCAGTGTTGGGTAATTAGTTGTGTGGGGGAGCAGTGTTGGGTAATCTGTTGTCTGGGGCAGCAGTGTTGGGTAATCAGCTGTGTGGGGCAGCAGTGGTGGGTAATCAGCTCTGTGGGGCAGCAGTGTTGGGGAATCAGTTGTGTGGGGCAGCAGTGGTGGGTAAGCAGCTGTGTGGGGCAGAAGTGGTGGGGAATCAGTTGTGTGGGGCAGCAGTGTTGGGTAATCAGCTGTGAGGGACAGCAGTGGTGGGTAATCAGCTCTCCGGGGCAGCAGTGTTGGGTAATCAGTTGTGTGGGGCAGCAGTGGTGGGTAATCAGCTGTGTGGGGCAGAAGTGGTGGGGAATCAGTTGTGTGGAGTAGCAGTGTTGGGTAATCAGCTGTGTGGGGCAGCAGTGGTGGGTAATCAGCTCTCCGGGGCAGCAGTGTTGGGTAATCAGTTGTGTGGGGCAGCAGTGGTGGCTAATCAGCTCTGTGGGGCAGCAGTGTTGGGTAATCAGTTGTGTGGGTCAGCAGTGTTGGGTAATCAGTTGTGTGGGTCAGCAGTGTTGGGTAATCAGCTGTGTGGGGCAGAAGTGGTGGGTAATCAGCTCTGTGGGGCAGCAGTGTTGGGTAATCAGCTGTGTGGGGCAGCAGTGTTGGGTAATCAGCAGTGTAGGGCAGCAGTGTTGGGTAATCAGCTCTGTGGGGCAGCAGTGTTGGGTAATCAACTCTGTGGGGCAGCAGTGTTGGGTAATCAGCTGTGTGGGGCAGCAGTGTTGGGTAATCAGCAGTGTAGGGCAGCAGTGTTGGGTAATCAGCTGTTTGGGGCAGCAGTGTTGGGTAATCAGCTGTGTGGGGCAGCGGTGTTGGGTAATCAGCTGTGTGGGGCAGCAGTGTTGGGTAATCAGTTGTGTGGGGCAGCAGTGGTGGGTAATCAGCTGTGTGGGACAGCAGTGTTGGGTAATCAGCTGGGGGGGGCAGCAGTGGTGGGGAATCCGTTGTGTGGGGAAGCAGTGTTGGGTAATCAGCTCTGTGGGGCAGCAGTGGTGGATAATCTGTTGTGTGGGGCAGCAGTGGTGGGTAATCAGCTGTGTGGGGCAGGAGTGTCTGGTAATCAGCTGTGTGGGGCAGCAGTGGTGGGTAATTAGCTCTGTGGGGCAGCAGTGTTGGGTAATCAGTTGTGTGGGGGAGCAGTGCTGGGTAATCCGTTGTGTGGGGCAGCAGTGGTGGGTAATCAGCTCTGTTGGGCAGCAGTGTTGGGTAATCAGTTGTGTGGGTCAGCAGTGTTGGGTAATCAGCTCTGTTGGGCAGCAGTGTTGGGTAATCAGTTGTGTGGGGCAGGAGTGGTGGGGAATCAGCTGTGGGGGGCAGCAGTGTTGGGTAATCAGTTGTGTGGGTCAGCAGTGTTGGGTAATCAGCTGCGTGGGGCAGCAGTGTTGGGTAATCAGCTGTGTGGGTGAGCAGTGTTGGGTAATCAGCTGAGTGGGACAGCAGTGTTGGGTAATCAGCTGTGTGGGACAGCAGTGTTGGGTAATCAGCTGTGTGGGACAGCAGTGTTGGGTAATCAGCTGTGTGGGACAGCAGTGTTGGGTAATCCGTTGTGTGGGGCAGCAGTGGTGGGTAATCAGCTGTGTGGGGCAGCAGTGGTGGGTAATCAGCTCTGTGGGGCAGCAGTGCTGGGTAATCAGTTGTGTGGGGCAGCAGTGGTGGGTAATCAGCTGTGAAGGGCAGCAGTGTTGGGTAATCAGCTCTGTGGGGCAGCAGTGTTGGGTAATCAGTTGTGTGGGGCAGCAGTGTTGTGTAATCAGCTGTGTGGGGCAGCAGTGTTGGGTAATCAGCTGTGTGGGGCAGCAGTGTTGGGTAATCAGCTGTGTAGGGCAGCAGTGTTGGGTATTGAGCTGTGTGGCGCAGCAGTGGTGGGTAATCAGCTTTGTGGGGCAGCAGTGTTGGGTATTCAGTTGTGTGGGGCAGCAGTGGTGGGTAATCAGCTCTTCGGGGCACCACTGTTGGGTAATCAGTTGTGTGGGTCAGCAGTGTTGAGTAATCAGCTGTGTGGGGCAGCAGTCATGGGTAATCAGCTGTGTGGGGCAGCAGTTGTGGGTAATCAGTTGTGTGGGGCAGCAGTGTTGGGTAATCAGTTGTGTGGGGCAGCAGTGGTGGGTAATCAGCTCTCTGGGGCAGCAGTGTTGGGTAATCCCCTGTGTGGTGCAGCAGTGTTGTGTAAAGAGCTGAGTGGCGCAGCAGTGGTGGGTAATCAGCTCTGTGGGGCAGCAATGTTGGGTAATCCGCTCTGTGGGGCAGCAGTGGTGGGTAATCTGCTGTGTGGGGCAGCAGTGTTGGGTAATCAGCTGTGTCGGGCAGCAGTGTTGGGTAATCAGCTGTGTCGGGCAGCAGTGGTGGGTAATCAGCTGTGTGGGGCAGCAGTGGTGGGTAATCAGCTCTCTGGGGCAGCAGGTTTGGGTAATCAGTTGTGTGGGTCAGCAGTGTTGGGTAATCAGCTGTGTGGGGCAGCAGTTTTTGGTAATCAGCTGTGTGGGGTAGCAGTGGTGGGTAATCAGTTGTGTGGGGAAGCAGTGGTGGGTAATCAGTTGTGTGGGGCAGCAGTGGTGGGTAATCAGCCGTGCGGGGCAGCAGTGGTGGGTAATCAGCTCTCTGGGGCAGCAGTGTTGGGGAATCAGCTGTGTGGGGTAGCGGTGTTGGGTAATCAGTTGTGTGGGGCAGCAGTGGTGGGTAATCAGCTCTGTGTTGCAGCAGTGTTGGGTAATCAGCTCTGTGGGGCAGCAGTGGTGGGTGATCTGCTGTGTGGGGCAGCAGTGTTGGGTAATCAGCTGTGTCTGGCAGCAGTGTTGGGTAATCAGCTGTGTGGGGCAGCAGTGTTGGGTAATCAGCTGTGTGGGGCAGCAGTGTTGGGTAATCAGTTTTGTGGGTCAGCAGTGGTGGGTAATCAGCTCTGTGGGGCAGCAGTGTTGGGTAATCAGTTGTGTGGGTCAGCAGTGTTGGGTAATCAGATGTGGGGGCAGCAGTGGTGGGTAATCAGCTGTGTGGGGCAGCAGTGTTGGTTTATTAGTTGTGTGGGGCAGCAGTGGTGGGTAATCAGTTGTGTGGGGCAGTAGTGTTGGGTAATGAGTTGTGTGGGGCAGCAGTGGTGGGTAATCAGCGGTGTGGGGCAGCAGTGGTGGGTAATCAGCTCTGTGGGGCAGCAGTGTTGGGTAATCAGCTGTGTGGGGCAGCAGTGTTGGGTAATCAGTTGTATGGGGCAGCAGTGTTGGGTAATCAGTTTTGTGGGTCAGCAGTGTTGGGTAATCAGATGTGGGGGCAGCAGTGGTGGGAAATCAGCTGTGTGGGGCAGCAGTGGTGGGTAATCAGCTCTCTAGGGCAGCAGTGTTGTGTAATCAGTTGTGTGGGGCAGCAGTGTTGGGTAATCAGCTCTTTGGGGCAGCAGTGTTGGGTAATCAGCTGTGTGGGGTAGCAGTGTTGGGTAATCAGCTGTGTTGGGCAGCAGTGTTGGGTAATCAGCTGTGTGGGGCAGCAGTGGTGGGTAATCAGCTGTGTGGGGCAGCAGTAGTGGGTAAACAGCTCTGTGTTGCAGCAGTGTTGGGTAATCAGCTCTGTGCGGCAGCGGTGGTGGGTAATCTGCTGTGTGGGGCAGCAGTGTTGGGTAATCAGCTGTGTGCGGTAGCAGTGTTGGGTAATCAGTTGTGTGGGGCAGCAGTAGTGGGTAAACAGCTCTGTGTTGCAGCAGTGTTGGGTAATCAGCTCTGTGCGGCAGCGGTGGTGGGTAATCTGCTGTGTGGGGCAGCAGTGTTGGGTAATCAGCTGTGTGGGGCTGCAGTGTTGGGTAATCAGCTGTGTTGGGCAGCAGTGTTGGGTAATCAGCAGTGTGGGGCAGCAGTGGTGGGTAATCAGCTGTGTGGGGCAGCAATGTTGGGTAATCAGCTGTGTGGGGCAGCAGTTTTGGGTAATCAGCTGTGTGGGGCAGCAGTGGTGGGTGATCAGCTCTGTGGGGCAGCAGTGTTGGGTAATCAGTTATGTGGGTCAGCAGTGTTGGGTAATCATTTGTGTGGGGCAGCAGTGGTGGGTAATCAGCTGTGTGGGGCAGCAGTGGTGGGTAATCTGCTGTGTGGGGCAGCAGTGTTGGGTAATCAGCTGTGTGGGGCTGCAGTGTTGGGTAATCAGCTGTGTTGGGCAGCAGTGTTGGGTAATCAGCTGTGTGGGGCAGCAGTGGTGGGTAATCAGCTGTGTGGGGTAGCAATGTTGAGTAATCAGCTGTGTGGGGCTGCAGTTTTGGGTAATCAGCTGTGTGGGGCAGCAGTGGTGGGTGATCAGCTCTGTGGGGCAGCAGTGGTGGATCATTAATTCTGTAGGGCAGAAGTGTTGGGTAATCAGTTATGTGGGTCAGCAGTGTTGGGTAATCATTTGTGTGGGGCAGCAGTGGTGGGTAATCAGCTGTGTGGGGCAGCAGTGGTGGGTAATCAGCTCTGTGGGGCAGCAGTGTTGGGTAATTAGTTTTGTGGGTCAGCAGTGTTGGGTAATCAGATGTGGGGGCAGCAGTGGTGGGTAATCAGCTTTGGGGGCAGCAGTGGTGGGTAATCAGCTCTCTGGGGCAGCAGTGTTGTGTAATCAGTTGTGTGGGGCAGCAGTGTTGGGTAATCAGCTGCGTGGGGCAGCAGTGTTGGGTAATCAGTTGTGTGGAGCAGCAGTGTTGGGTAATCAGCTGTGTGGGGCAGCAGTGTTGGGTAATCAGCTGTGTGGGGCAGCAGTGTTGGGTAATCAGTTGTGTGGGGGAGCAGTGTTGGGTAATCAGTTGTGTGGGGCAGCAGTGTTGGGTAATCAGCGGTGTGGGGCAGCAGTGGTGGCTAATCAGCTCTGTGGGGCATCAGTGCTGGGTAATCAGCTGTGTGGGGCAGCAGTGTTGGGTACTCAGCTGTGTGGGGCAGCAGTTTTGGGTAATCAGCTGTGTGGGGCAGCAGTGGTGGGTGATCAGCTCTGTGGGGCAGCAGTGGTGGGTAATCAGCTGTGTCGGGCAGCAGTGGTGGGTAATCAGCTGTGTGGGGCAGCAGTGTTGGGTAACCAGCTGTGTGGGGAAGCAGTGTTGGGTAATCAGCTGTGTGGGGCAGCAGTGTTGGGTAATCAGTTGTGTGGGGCAGCAGTGGTGGGTAATCAGCTGTGTGGGGCAGCAGTGTTGGGTAGTCAGTTGTGTGGGGCAGCAGTGGTGGGTAATCAGCTGTGTGGGGCAACAGTGGTGGGTAATCAGCTGTGTGGGGCAGCAGTGTTGGGTAATCAGCTGTGTAGGGCAACAGTGGTGGGTAATCAGCTCTGTGGGGCAACAGTGGTGGGTAATCAGCTGTGTGGGGCAGCAGTGTTGGGTAATCAGCTGTGTGGGGCAACAGTGGTGGGTAATCAGCTCTGTGGGGCAGCAGTGTTGGGTAATCAGCTGTGTGGGGCAGCAGTGGTGGGTAATCAGCTGTGTGGGGCAGCAGTGTTGGGTAATCAGCTCTGTGAGGCAGCAGTGTTGGGTAATCAGTTGTGTGGGGCAGCAGTGTTGGGTAATCAGTTGTGTGGGGCAGCAGTGGTGGGTAATCAGCTGTGTGGCGCAGCAGTGGTGGGTAATCAGCTCTGGGGCAGCAGTGTTGTGTAATCAGTTGTGTGGGGCAGCAGGGTTGGGTAATCAGTTTTGTGGGTCAGCAGTGTTGGGTAATCAGATGTGGGGGCAGCAGTGGTGGGTAATCAGCTGTGTGGGGCAGCAGTGGTGGGTAATCAGCTCTCTTGGGCAGCAGTGTTGTGTAATCAATTGTGTGGGGCAGCAGTGTTGGGTAATCAGCTCTTTGGGGCAGCAGTGTTGGGTAATCAGCTGTGTGGGGTAGCAGTGTTGGGTAATCAGCTGTGTGGGGCAGAAGTGTTGGGTAATCAGCTGTGTGGGGCTGCAGTGGTGGGTAATCAGCTCTGTGGGGCAGCAGTGTTGGGTAATCAGTTGTGTGGGGCAGTAGTGTTGGGTACTCAGTTGTGTGGGGCAGCAGTGTTGGGTAATCAGTTGTGTGGGGCAGCAGTGTTGGGTGATCAGTTGTGTGGGGCAGCAGTGTTGGGTAATCAGTTGTGTGGGGCAGTCGTGTTGGGTAATTAGTTGTTTGGGTCAGCAGTGTTGGGTAATCAGCTGTGTGGGGCAGCAGTTTTGGGTAATCAGCTGTGTGGGGCAGCAGTTTTGGGTAATCAGCTGTGTGGGGCAGCAGTGGTGGGTAATCAGCTCTGTGGGGCAGCAGTGGTGGATAATCAGCTCTGTGGGGCAGCAGTGGTGGATAATCAGCTCTGTGGGGCAGCAGTGGTGGATAATCAATTCTGTGGGGCAGCAGTGTTGGGTAATCAGTTGTGTGGGTCAGCAGTGTTGGATAATCAGATGTGGGGGCAGCAGTGGTGGGTAATCAGCTGTTTGGGGCAGCAGTGGTGGGTAATCAGCTCTCTGGGGCAGCAGTGTTGTGTAATCAGTTGTGTGGGGCAGCAGTGTTGGGTAATCAGCTCTCTGGGGCAGCAGTGTTGGGTAATCAGCTGTGCGGGGCAGCAGTGTTGGGTAATCAGCTGTGTGGGGCAGCAGTGTTGGGTAATCAGTTGTGTGGGGCAGCAGTGTTGGGTAATCAGTTGTGTGGGGCAGCAGTGTTGGGTAATCAGTTGTGTGGGGCAGCAGTGGTGGGTAATCAGCTGTGTGGGACAGCAGTGGTGGGTAATCAGCTCTCTGGGGCAGCAGTGTTGTGTAATCAGTTGTGTGGGGCAGCAGTGTTGGGTAATCAGTTTTGTGGGTCAGCAGTGTTGGGTAATCAGATGTGGGGG
This sequence comes from Gymnothorax reevesii, assembly GCA_029721435.1. Classification (NCBI taxonomy): domain Eukaryota; kingdom Metazoa; phylum Chordata; class Actinopteri; order Anguilliformes; family Muraenidae; genus Gymnothorax; species Gymnothorax reevesii. The sequence continues at coordinate 262,376 of CM056575.1, read as the reverse complement.
CAGCCGTGGTGGGGAATCAGCTCTCTAGGGCAGCAGTGTTGGGTAATCAGCTGTGTGGGGTAGCAGTGGTGGGTAATCAGCTCTTTGGGGCAGCAGTGTTGGGTAATCAGCTGTGTGGGGTAGCAGTGTTGGGTAATCAGCTGTGTGGGGCAGCAGTGTTGGGTAATCAGCTCTATGGGGCAGCAGTGTTGGGTAATCAGTTGTGTGGGGCAGCAGTGTTGGGTAATCAGTTGTGTGGGGCAGCAGTGTTGGGTAATCAGTTTTGTGGGTCAGCAGTGTTGGGTAATCAGCTATTTGGGGCAGCAGTGGTGGGTAATCAGCTGTGTCGGGCAGCAGTGTTGGGTAATCAGCTCTGTGGGGCAGCAGTGTTGGGTAATCAGTTGTGTGGGGCAGCAGTGTTGGGTAATCAGTTGTGTGGGGCAGCAGTGTTGGGTAATCAGTTTTGTGGGTCAGCAGTGGTGGGTAATCAGCTGCATGGGGCAGCAGTGTTGGGTAATCAGCTGTGTGGGGCAGCAGTGTTAGGTAATCATTTGTGTGGGGCAGCAGTGTTGGGTAATAAGTTGTGTGGGGCAGCAGTGGTGGGTAATAAGCTCTGTGTTGCAGCAGTGTTGGGTAATCAGCTCTGTGGGGCAGCAGTGTTGGGTATTCAGTTGTGTGGGGCAGCAGTGTTGGGTAATCAGTTGTGTGGGGCAGCAGTGGTGGGTAATCAGCTGTGTGGGACAGCAGTGGTGGGTAATCAGCTCTCTGGGGCAGCAGTGTTGTGTAATCAGTTGTGTGGGGCAGCAGTGTTGGGTAATCAGTTTTGTGGGTCAGCAGTGTTGGGTAATCAGATGTGGGGGCAGCCGTGGTGGGTAATCAGCTCTCTAGGGCAGCAGTGTTGTGTAATCAGTTGTGTGGGGCAGCAGTGTTGGGTAATCAGCTCTTTGGGGCAGCAGTGTTGGGTAATCAGCTGTGTGGGGTAGCAGTGTTGGGTAATCAGCTGTGTGGGGCAGCAGTGTTGGGTAATCAGCTCTATGGGGCAGCAGTGTTGGGTAATCAGTTGTGTGGGGCAGCAGTGTTGGGTAATCAGTTGTGTGGGGCAGCAGTGTTGGGTAATCAGTTTTGTGGGTCAGCAGTGTTGGGTAATCAGCTATTTGGGGCAGCAGTGGTGGGTAATCAGCTGTGTCGGGCAGCAGTGTTGGGTAATCAGCTCTGTGGGGCAGCAGTGTTGGGTAATCAGTTGTGTGGGGCAGCAGTGTTGGGTAATCAGTTGTGTGGGGCAGCAGTGTTGGGTAATCAGTTTTGTGGGTCAGCAGTGTTGGGTAATCAGATGTGGGGGCAGCCGTGGTGGGTAATCAGCTGTGTGGGGCAGCAGTGTTGGGTAACCAGCTGTGTGGGGAAGCAGTGTTGGGTAATCAGCTGTGTGGGGCAGCAGTGTTGGGTAATCAGTTTTGTGGGGCAGCAGTGGTGGGTAATCAGCTGTGTCGGGCAGCAGTGGTGGGTAATCAGCTCTGTGGAGCAGGAGTGTTGGGTAATCAGCTGTGTGGGGCAATAGTGGTGGGTAATCAGCTGTGTGGGGCAGCAGTGTTGGGTAATCAGCTGTGTGGGGCAACAGTGGTGGGTAATCAGCTCTGTGGGGCAGCAGTGTTGGGTAATCAGCTGTGTGGGGCAGCAGTGGTGGGTAATCAGCTGTGTGGGGCAGCAGTGTTGGGTAATCAGCTCTGTGGGGCAGCAGTGTTGGGTAATCAGTTGTGTGGGGCAGCAGTGTTGGGTAATCAGTTGTGTGGGGCAGCAGTGGTGGGTAATCAGCTGTGTGGGGCAGCAGTGGTGGGTAATCAGCTCTGGGGCAGCAGTGTTGTGTAATCAGTTGTGTGGGGCAGCAGTGTTGGGTAATCAGTTTTGTGGGTCAGCAGTGTTGGGTAATCAGATGTGGGGGGAGCAGTGGTGGGTAATCAGCTGTGTGGGGCAGGAGTGGTGGGTAATGAGGTCTCTTGGGCAGCAGGGTTGGGGAGTCAATTGGGTTGGGCAGGAGTGTTGGGTAATCAGCTCTTTGGGGCAGCAGTGTTGGGTAATCAGCTGTGTGGGGTAGCAGTGTTGGGTATTCAGGTGTGTGGGGCAGCAGTGTTGGGTAATCAGCTGTGTGGGGCTGCAGTGGTGGGTAATCAGCTCTGTGGGGCAGCAGTGTTGGGTAATCAGTTGTGTGGGGCAGCAGTGTTGGGTACTCAGTTGTGTGGGGCAGCAGTGTTGGGGGATCAGTTGTGTGGGGCAGCAGTGTTGGGTGATCAGTTGTGTGGGGCAGTCGTGTTGGATAATCAGCTGTGTGGGGCAGCAGTTTTGGGTAAGCAGCTGTGGGGGGCAGTAGCTCTGGGTAATCAGCTGTGTGGGGCAGCAGTGGTGGGTAATCAGCTCTGTGGGGCAGCAGTGGTGGATAATCAGCTCTGTGGGGCAGCAGTGGTGGATAATCAGCTCTGTGGGGCAGCAGTGGTGGATAATCAATTCTGTGGGGCAGCAGTGTTGGGTAATCAGTTGTGTGGGTCAGCAGTGTTGGATAATCAGATGTGGGGGCAGCAGTGGTGGGTAAGCAGCTGTGTGGGGCAGCAGGGGTGGGGAATGAGCACTCTGGGGCAGCAGTGTTGTGTAATCAGTTGTGTGGGGCAGCAGTGTTGGGTAATCAGCTCTCTGGGGCAGCAGTGTTGGGTAATCAGCTGTGCGGGGCAGCAGTGTTGGGTAATCAGCTGTGTGGGGCAGCAGTGTTGGGTAATCAGTTGTGTGGGGCAGCAGTGTTGGGTAATCAGTTGTGTGGGGCAGCAGTGGTGGGTAATCAGCTGTCTGGGACAGCAGTGGTGGGTAATCAGCTCTCTAGGGCAGCAGTGTTGTGTAATCAGTTGTGTGGGGCAGCAGTGTTGGGTAATCAGCTCTTTGGGGCAGCAGTGTTGGGTAATCAGCTGTGTGGGGTAGCAGTGTTGGGTAATCAGCTCTGTGGGGCAGCAGTGTTGGGTAATCAGCTCTGTGGGGCAGCAGTGTTGGGTAATCAGTTGTGTGGGGCAGCAGTGTTGGGTAATCAGTTGTGTGGGGCAGCAGTGTTGGGTAATCACTTGTGTGGGGCAGCAGTGTTGGGTAATCAGTTGTGTGGGGCAGCAGTGTTGGGTAATCAGTTGTGTGGGGCAGCAGTGTTGGGTAATCAGTTGTGTGGGGCAGCAGTGGTGGGTAATCAGCTCTGTGGGGCAGCAATGTTGGGTAATCAGCTCTGTTGGGCAGCAGTGTTGGGTAATCAGTTGTGTGGGGCAGCAGTGTTGGGTAATCAGTTGTGTGGGGCAGCAGTGTTGGGTAATCAGTTGTGGGGGGCAGCAGTGTTGGGTAGTCGGTTGTGTGGGGCAGCAGTGTTGGGTAATCAGTTGTGTGGGGCAGCAGTGTTGGGTAATCAGTTGTGTGGGGCAGCAGTGTTGGGTAATCAGCTCTGTGGGGCAGCAGTGGTGGGTAATCTGCTGTGTGGGGCAGCAGTGTTGGGTAATCAGCTGTGTGGGGCAGCAGTGGTGGGTAATCAGCTGCGTGGGGCAGCAGTGTTGGGTAATCAGCTGTGTGGGGCAGCAGTGTTAGGTAATCTGTTGTGTGGGGCAGCAGTGTTGGGTAATCAGTTGTGTGGGGCAGCAGTGGTGGGTAATAAGCTCTGTGTTGCAGCAGTGTTGGGTAATCAGCTCTGTGGGGCAGCAGTGGTGGGTAATCTGTTGTGTGGGGCAGCAGTGTTGGGTAATCAGCTGTGTGGGGCTGCAGTGTTGGGTAATCAGTTGTGTGGGGCAGCAGTGTTGGGTAATCAGCTCTCTGGGGCAGCAGTGTTGGGTAATCAGCTGTGCGGGGCAGCAGTGTTGGATAATCAGATGTGGGGGCAGCAGTGGTGGGTAATCAGCTGTGTGGGGCAGCAGTGGTGGGTAATCAGCTCTCTGGGGCAGCAGTGTTGTGTAATCAGTTGTGTGGGGCAGCAGTGTTGGGTAATCAGCTGTGTGGGGCAGCAGTGTTGGGTAATCAGTTGTGTGGGGCAGCAGTGTTGGGTAATCAGTTGTGTGGGGCAGCAGTGTTGGGTAATCAGTTGTGTGGGGCAGCAGTGGTGGGTAATCAGCTGTGTGGGACAGCAGTGGTGGGTAATCAGCTCTCTGGGGCAGCAGTGTTGTGTAATCAGTTGTGTGGGGCAGCAGTGTTGGGTAATCAGTTTTGTGGGTCAGCAGTGTTGGGTAATCAGATGTGGGGGCAGCCGTGGTGGGTAATCAGCTGTGTGGGGCAGCAGTGGTGGGTAATCAGCTCTCTAGGGCAGCAGTGTTGTGTAATCAGTTGTGTGGGGCAGCAGTGTTGGGTAATCAGCTCTTTGGGGCAGCAGTGTTGGGTAATCAGCTGTGTGGGGTAGCAGTGTTGGGTAATCAGCTGTGTGGGGCAGCAGTGTTGGGTAATCAGCTCTGTGGGGCAGCAGTGTTGGGTAATCAGTTGTGTGGGGCAGCAGTGTTGGGTAATCAGTTGTGTGGGGCAGCAGTGTTGGGTAATCAGCTGTGTGGGGTAGCAGTGTTGGGTAATCAGCTGTGTGGGGAAGCAGTGTTGGGTAATCAGCTCTGTGGGGCAGCAGTGTTGGGTAATCAGTTGTGTGGGGCAGCAGTGTTGGGTAATCAGTTGTGTGGGGCAGCAGTGGTGGGTAATCAGCTCTGTGGGGCAGCAATGTTGGGTAATCAGTTGTGTGGGGCAGCAGTGGTGGGTAATCAGCTCTGTGTTGCAGCAGTGTTGGGTAATCAGCTCTGTGGGGCAGCAGTGGTGGGTAATCAGCTCTGTGGGGCAGCAGTGATGGGTAATCTGCTGTGTGGGGCAGCAGTGTTGGGTAATCAGTTGTGTGGGGCAGCAGTGTTGGGTAATCAGCTCTGTGTTGCAGCAGTGTTGGGTAATCAGCTCTGTGGGGCAGCAGTGGTGGGTAATCAGCTCTGTGGGGCAGCAGTGATGGGTAATCTGCTGTGTGGGGCAGCAGTGGTGGGTAATCTGTTGTGTGGGGCAGCAGTGTTGGGTAATCAGCTGTGTGGGGCTGCAGTGTTGGGTAATCAGTTATGTGGGTCAGCAGTGTTGGGTAATCAGCTGTGTGGGGCAGCAGTGTTGGGTAATCAGCTGTGTGGGGCAGCAGTGGTGGGTAATCAGCTGCATGGAGCAGCAGTGTTGGGTAATCAGCTGTATGGGGCAGCAGTGTTAGGTAATCATTTGTGTGGGGCAGCAGTGTTGGGTAATCAGTTGTGTGGGGCAGCAGTGGTGGGTAATAAGCTCTGTGTTGCAGCAGTGTTGGGTAATCAGCTCTGTGGGGCAGCAGTGGTGGGTAATCTGTTGTGTGGGGCAGCAGTGTTGGGTAATCAGCTGTGTGGGGCTGCAGTGTTGGGTAATCAGTTATGTGGGTCAGCAGTGTTGGGTAATCAGCTGTGTGGGGCAGCAGTGTTGGGTAATCAGCTGTGTGGGGCAGAAGTGGTGGGTAGTCAGCTGTGTGGGGCAGCAGTGTTGGGTAATCAGCTCTGTGGGGCAGCAGTGTTGGGTAATCAGCTCTGTGGGGCAGCAGTGTTGGGTATTCAGCTGTGTGGGGCAGCAGTGGTGGGTAATCAGCTCTGTGGGGCAGCAGTGTTGGGTAATCAGTTGTGTGGGTCAGCAGTGTTGGGTAATCAGATGTGGGGGCAGCAGTGGTGGGTTATCAGCTGTGTGGGGCAGCAGTGTTGTGTAATCAGTTGTGTGGGGCAGCAGTGGTGGGTAGTCAGCTGTTTGGGGCAGCAGTGTTGGGTAATCAGCTGTGTAGGGCAGCAGTAGTGCGTAATCAGCTGTGTGGGGCAATAGTGGTGGGTAATCAGTTGTGTGGGGCAGCAGTGCTGGGTAATCAGCTGTGTGGGGCAGCAGTGGTGGGTAATCAGCTCTGTGGGGCAGCAGTGTTGGGTAATCAGCTGTGTGTGTGGCAGCAGTGTTGGGTAATCAGCTGTGTGGGGCAGCAGTGTTGGGTAATCAGTTGTGTGTGGCAGCAGTGGTGGGTAATCAGCTGTGTGGGGCAGCAGTGGTGGGTAATCAGCTGTGTGGGGCAGCAGTGTTGGGTAATCAGTTGTGTGTGGCAGCAGTGGTGGGTAATCAGCTGTGTGGGGCAGCAGTGGTGGGTAATCAGCTGTGTGGGGCAGCAGTGTTCGGTAATCAGTTGTGTGAGGCAGCAGCGTTGGGTAATCAGCTGTGTGGGGCAGCAGTGTTCGGTAATCAGTTGTGTGAGGCAGCAGTGTTGGGTAATCAGCTGTGTGGGACAGCAGTGTTGGGTTATCAGCTGTGTGGGGCAGCAGTGTTGGGTTATCAGCTCTGTGGGGCAGCAGTGTTGGGTAATCAGTTGTGCGGGTCAGCAGTGTTGGGTAATCAGCTGTGTGGGGCAGCAGTGGTGGGTAATCTGCTGTGTGGGGCAGCAGTGGTGGGTAATCAGCTCTGTGGGGAAGCAGTGTTGGGTAATCAGTTGTGTGGGGCAGCAGTGTTGGGTAATCAGCTCTTTGGGGCAGCAGTGTTGGGTAATCAGCTGTGTGGGGTAGCAGTGTTGGGTAATCAGCTCTGTGGGGCAGCAGTGTTGGGTAATCAGCTCTGTGGGGCAGCAGTGTTGGGTAATCAGTTGTGTGGGGCAGCAGTGTTGGGTAATCAGTTGTGTGGGGCAGCAGTGGTGGGTAATCAGCTCTGTGGGGCAGCAGTGTTGGGTAATCAGTTGTGTGGGGCAGCAGTGTTGGGTAATCAGTTGTGTGGGGCAGCAGTGTTGGGTAATCAGTTGTGTGGGGCAGCAGTGGTGGGTATTCAGCTCTGTGTTGCAGCAGTGTTGGGTAATCAGCTGTGTGGGGCAGCAGTGGTGGGTAATCAGCTGCGTGGGGCAATCAGCTGTGTGGGGCAGCAGTGTTAGGTAATCAGTTGTGTGGGGCAGCAGTGGTGGGTAATAAGCTCTGTGTTGCAGCAGTGTTGGGTACTCAGCTCTGTGGGGCAGCAGTGGTGGGTAATCTGTTGTGTGGGGCAGCAGTGTTGGGTAATCAGCTGTGTGGGGCAGCAGTGGTGGGTAATCAGCTCTGTGGGGAAGCAGTGTTGGGTAATCAGCTGTGTGGGGCAGCAGTGGTGGGTAATCAGTTGTGTGGGGCAGCAGTGGTGGGTAATCAGCTCTGTGTTGCAGCAGTGTTGGGTAATCAGCTGTGTGGGGCAGCAGTGGTGGGTAATCAGCTGCGTAGGGCAATCAGCTGTGTGGGGCAGCAGTGTTAGGTAATCAGTTGTGTGGGGCAGCAGTGGTGGGTAATAAGCTCTGTGTTGCAGCAGTGTTGGGTACTCAGCTCTGTGGGGCAGCAGTGGTGGGTAATCTGTTGTGTGGGGCAGCAGTGTTGGGTAATCAGCTGTGTGGGGCTGCAGTGTTGGGTAATCAGCTGTGTGGGGCAGCAGTTGTGGGTAATCAACCCTGTGGGGCAGCAGTTTTGGGTAATGTGTGTGGGGCAGAAGTGGTGGGTAGTCAGCTGTGTGGGGCAGCAGTGTTGTGTAATCAGTTGTGTGGGGCAGCAGTGTTGGGTAATCAGCTCTGTGGGGGAGCAGTGTTGGGTAATCAGCTCTGTGGGGGAGCAGTGGTGGGTAAGTAGCTGTGTGGGGCAGGAGTGGTGGGTAATCTGCTCTGTGGGGCAGCAGTGTTGGGTAATCAGTTGTGTGGGTCAGCAGTGTTGGGTAATCAGATGTGGGGGCAGCAGTGGTGGGTTATCAGCTGTGTGGGGCAGCAGTGTTGTGTAATCAGTTGTGTGGGGCAGCAGTGGTGGGTAGTCAGCTGTTTGGGGCAGCAGTGTTGCGTAATCTGTGGGGCAATAGTGGTGGGTAATCAGTTGTGTGGGGCAGCAGTGCTGGGTAATCAGCTGTGTGGGGCAGCAGTGGTGGGTAATCAGCTCTGTGGGGCAGCAGTGTTGGGTAATCAGCTGTGTGTGGGGCAGCAGTGTTGGGTAATCAGTTGTGTGGGGGAGCAGTGTGGGGTAATCAGTTGTGTTGGGCAGCAGTGGTGGGTAATCAGCTGTGTGGGGCAGCAGTGGTGGGTAATCAGCTCTGTGGGGCAGCAGTGTTGGGTAATCAGTTGTGTGTGGCAGCAGTGGTGGGTAATCAGCTGTGTGGGGCAGCAGTGTTGGGTAATCAGTTGTGTGTGGCAGCAGTGGTGGGTAATCAGCTGTGTGGGGCAGCAGTGGTGGGTAATCAGCTGTGTGGGGCAGCAGTGTTCGGTAATCAGTTGTGTGAGGCAGCAGTGTTGGGTAATCAGCTGTGTGGGGCAGCAGTGTTGGGTAATCAGCTCTGTGGGGCAGCAGTGTTGGGTAATCAGCTCTGTGGGGCAGCAGTGTTGGGTAATCAGTTGTGCGGGTCAGCAGTGTTGGGTAATCAGCTGTGTGGGGCAGCAGTGGTGGGTAATCTGCTGTGTGGGGCAGCAGTGGTGGGTAATCAGCTCTGTGGGGCAGCAGTGTTGGGTAATCAGTTGTGTGGGTCAGCAGTGTTGGGTAATCAGCTGTGTGGGGCAGCAGTGTTGGGTAATGTGCTGAGACTGGCAGATAGCCCTGTTCTCCACTCTTGGTGCCCCTAGTTCCAGCAGAACAGAGGGGCCTTTGTCAGGTCTGGGGCTCTGGGCCTGCGGTCTGTGGGCTCACCCTCCCCAAACCCTGCAGTCTGGACACAGCTGCTGAGAACTTGGATCATGGATGGATTTTTGCTTCCCATCAACGCTTTTCCCTCAACTAGGTCACATCAACATACACTTAACAAAAATATAAACGCCCCATTTGACACTTTTAAACTTTAATTAGCATTAAGGGTTTTACAATATATAAAGTCGGACACAATTCATTTTATTGTTCAATATGCAACAGATCACTGTTCATTAAAGCAAGACAGTGGCGTATGGCAATCAGGGATACTTATAGACATGGTTGGGATCACGATGAGGACGACGATTGTGTTGGTTCGCTTCTCTCAGGCAGTTCCGGACAATTCCAAGCAGGTGTGATGCGTCTGTTGTGCAGACCAACTGTTTCATGTGCTGTGTGTGTTACTGGTCTGAGGCGATCACGAGTGGAGAAGCCAGATGTGACGATCTTGTGCTTGTGTGGTCACACGTGGACGACGAGGGTGACGATGATTTGCTGTACTGCCAGTCTGTCTAAAACACACTCTTAAACACCCAGCTGTCCGATAGTGAACATTCATCTGTGCCGCAACCACTCTGATGGACATTCCTGCATCCAGCTTTCCTATGGCGCGTTCCCATATGATTTGTGACATTTGTGGCATGGTTACTTTTGATGAAATTTGACAGTTTGGGGTGGTCTTTTATTGTCCCCAGTTTTAGGGAGTGTGTGAGCTCTGTTCACGCTGTTTGAGCAGCGCCTGCACCTGCCACACCTGTGTTGAGGAGGGAATCAGTGCATCACTGTGCAGGTGCTCACTGGCAGAGATGAACACAAATGTATACAAATCAAGACAAATAACCATTTTGCACAATTAAGACATTATCAGCTCATTTCAGGTAACACATTTCATGTTACATAAATAATTTACATGGGGCGTTATTATTTTTGTTTAGTGTATTCATTGTTTGTTGATGAGATGAAATGTGAGATAAAGGTAAGGATAATTGTGGAACTTTCTGGTCTTATCATTCCCGGCCGGTATTTTTCTACCCAAACGGAGAGACGCTGTAGGGAACAGCGGTCAGGAGCTTCAGCCCCTGACACATGTGATCAGAGGTACAGGGCGCCCCCCTGGCCTGCAGTCGGGACGACATTGGCTGTAGTAGCCCAGCTGGTGAGCACCAGTACAGGGGGTGAATAAGTGTACTTTGCAGGTTTCAAAAAACCACCTGATTTGGGTGGGGAGTTTGTTTTGGATGTGTTATGCAATGACACTCATTTGATTGCAGCACAACTGCCCAAACGAGCTCATTGGCTCATTTCCTTACTGTCTCAAGACCCTCGAGTCCCCCAGCTGTGTCCTGGGTGCTTGTGACCAAAGGTCTCTGGTAAATGCCAAAATTATCCAATATACTAAGTGCCCAGCCTTTTAAACAAGTCTAACTATTAAATGTCTTGTTTTAGGTTGTGTTGTAATTTAGTGTGTCACATGGTCCAGGGATGGACCTTCATCATTGTTACTGTGTGCTGCTGTCAGAATGGAAGCTGACTTTGGTAAAGAAATGAAATTGACTAACCCGAATGCATGGATCTCAGTCACATCATGTTCACCTGCCCATTGCTAGTGCTGCGTGGTAAACTCTATTCTGCAGAAACACAGCAAAACTGGGATGGAGACCAGCACTCATTTAAAAAAAAAGAAGGACTGGACTTGAAAGTGATCCCTACAAGTTTCCAAAACATCATTGGGCCGTGGACATTGAAATGTGGACAGAAATGGGCTTTCCTGGTCATTTTATATCCGATATAGAGGCCAGGGACATAGCTAAAGACTAGCCTGAAGGCAAACAAACGCTTGGACACAAGGTGCCACGTTAAAGTGTGATATTTCAGTGAAATGGAAGCTGTACGATGGACATGCTGGTCATTTGGGGACAGGATTGTAAATTCTATGTTTATTTCAACTCATATTCAGACAACTGCCAGCTGTCGATAGAAATATGTAATAAGGTAGCTGGAGTTGATTGCCACATCTGTCTTTGCAGCCAATTTTACAGCAAATCATTTTCATTTTAAAAAAGATGCTCAGTTTATAGTCTAAGTAACTGTATCTTGTTCAGTGGTTTATTCTTACCTTTTTTTAGCTACTAGTGATGCTACTGCTAACCCCCGCAGTGGTGTCATGTGCAAACCGACCAGGGAACGAGATGCGATGGAACAGACTGTAGTGCGATGGAGCAGGATGGGAAGTCATAGAGTGTGGAATGTGCCGCAGGTGTTCTCCTCTAACCCTCGCAAGGAATGTGGGATTCTGGGATCTTCCGCCTCTCTCGACACAAACAGGCCGGGTGTTTACGGTGCTCCAGTGCAGAGAGCAGCACACCGGGCTCTACTCTCTCCCTGCTGCAGGTGGACGAGGCTGTCAGGAGGCCTGTAATTTAGTGTGTTTGTGGGCCCGGGAGTTTAGCGTGTGCGGACTCGCCCTGGCGTGTCACAAGGACTGCTGTCTGTGTTTACGGTGCCCTATCATTCCATGGAAATCCTCAACTCCACCTCAGTGGGGCATTATGGTTGCTGCCAAAAAAAACTTCATTAGTTCTGGATTTAACAGCTTTCTGTTTAGCCCCACACATCCATGTTAATATTCAGTTCGTATTTAAGAGGCTGTTGCTCATTGGTTAGTCAAAACGCCAAATCCTGTACTGACCCATCACTTCTACAGAACTGACAGATTCTGCCCCGATGGTTACTGGCTTGTTCTGTCACTGTCTCTCTCTTTGTCTCTCTCTCTGTTTGTTTCCCCCCTCACCCCTCACTCGCGCGTTCTCTCTCTCTCTCTCTCTCTCTCTCACTCTCTCTCTCGGCTGTGATAGGTGAAGGGTTCAGTGGTGCAGGTGTGCACAGAATGTTTGATCAGTGGATTCTCAGAGGTGCCCTGAGGGTTCTGGGATGTGCTGAAACACGCCCGTCTTGGCGGCGGTCGTGAATGAGTGCGCTCAGTTCGTCACTCAGGTCTGACCTTAGGTATGATAGGGCAGGGCGTGGGACTTGCTGACGGTCGAACTCGTGTCTGTTCCCTGTCTCTCTGCCTGTCGTCCCGCAAGAAGATCTATACGGGAGCTGGTTCAGCTGCTAGCCTGCAGCTGGTTTGGTACTGCAGCGTTGAAAAAGGGCTTTCTCTCGCTCGCGGATCTGTGAGCTGGGCCAGCTTACTTCGCAAGCCTTTCTTCATATATGTATATAACTAATGATGTTTCTTTCCTTCCTTTTGATTAGGATGCACTTCGAGGAAAGTGCGGCACTGAATGTGTTTTTGCTCGAGTGAGTTGTTATCGGTTTTGTTACGTGAAAAGCATGAGAGGGTGTGAAAAATGGAGCAGCGGTCACGTCGCTGCGATGCTAACAGACGCAGTATTGTTGTCGCGGATGCGCTCGCGCTGCCAAATGAAATTAAGCTCGTACAGCTGTCGGGATTGACTCCCTCTGCCTTGGCAGTGTTTGGCAGTCTCAACACGCAGGACACACTCCGCACGGAAATCTAATCCCTCTTGCTGCACCATGAATGGGTGGATGCGAACGGACAGCTCCTTGTTTAACGATTGCAGATTGGTACCCGGTTTGTGCCTGGCCGCTGCACTCTGTGCTCAGAAGTCAAAACCAACAAATTCCACCCAATGACAAAAAAATGCGCCATGATGATGTTCTTTCGAAGGGGAAATGGCCGTGCAAACAAGCGTGTTTCGTCTTTGACATTACAGAATGACTTTTCGCTGGCACCTTTTCCGATTTGTGCTACTAAGCTGACAGATTTAGGAGTCCACTAATGTAGCCTAATTAGTAGATGGAATCCTTAGTTATATTTTCCTGGTCAGTATCAGGCAAGAATCCTCCTAATGCGCGACAGAGAGTGACGTGAAAAATCTTGTGATGTTTCCAGCCGTAGCTGGGTGTTGTGGGATGTCAGGTGTTCAGACCTTCAATATTCATCCTCGTTTTCTCAGGTTGTATGTTTGTTGCCATATCTTCCTTAACCCTGGTCCTGTCTCATGGTTAATGCTTCCTGCGAACGGGCACACAGTGTGGGTCCTCTATGTATCTATGACTGGCAGGACTAAGGTTAATACTCCATTAACACTATGACCTTTAGAGCCTGCAACAACTCGTGTAACATAAATTGAATAATGCGTGAAAATAATATGATTGTCACCTTTACAGATCATAGTCTTCGAAACAGCACAACAGCAAAATCTGTATGTCTTTTTAATTACCTATGAAATCCTTTTTATTTTTTTCAAATTTCGTTTTATTTTTTCCCAAATTTCGTTTTTCCGTTTTAATTTTTTTGAATTTCGTTTTTTACCAATTACACCATTTTTACCATCAGAGAGAGTGTGCTATTTATGTTAATGAATAAAATGTTCACTATTTAAATAGAAATAACCTTAAATTATTTGATGCAACCCTCCAAATATGGTACTATTTCCAACATTGCTCCAAAACATACACCACAATCGGCGAGAATAACACATTATTTACATTATTTACGCTTAAGCCATGTCTGTGAAACTGCCTGGCGCTATATTTAGTATATCAATTACTCACCATTAGATGTCTCGAATGGACAAAGTTGTCATTCACCTGGCGCAACTTTATGGCCACTGGAGAGTTTTGAAAAATTATCCAAATTCATATTTTTCTAGAAATCATTGGGGGCCACTTGGTAGCAACAGAAAAACTCCACAAAACGTCTGTTGACAAACTTTCAAACACATCAGACAGCGCAGCGTCCAGTATAATCCAAGTCTGCTTTGTAAACTCGTATCCTCAGTACTCCAGAAACGCAGAGATTTTAGCTTTATACCCTGGTCTGGGTGAATACATTTTTCCGATTGACTGGCAGGTCTGTGTTAAAACCGTGGAGCCGCACAGGTAGTTCGCATACTGTACCTTGGCCTAGGCCCTATTGTATTGGGTATGAGAAGGCGCGGGGCCTGTTTAATGTTTACCAACTCGTTTTTTTTTTAGTGCAAAACTTTAACCAAACATTTCTGAATGCTGTGATATTTGATATTGCTGGCAAATGACCATGGTATAAGCGGAGTAATGAACTCGAAGGTGAGCATTCCACGCTTCGCGTTGGGTGGTTATTTGCCTCCGCGTCGTGCATTAAAACCGTGGAATGCACACCTTCTCGTTAATTATCCCCAATAAAAATAATAAACAATACAAAAGTTTGCTGTCACCTACGTTTGGAGCAAGTGCGTGCAGGAGAAGCAAGCCAGTGCATTCAACGGTGTTCTGTCAAATTTTGCTCCCTAGCCAAATCTGCTACCTCGCGGTTCTGCGCTGGCGCAAACCTAAAATCTCGGGCTGTTTCTTCGCTCATAAAAAATACATGTATTTTCAGTGCCTCTAAGCGGTAATGTGCCATTTATTTTATTTAGTGATATGATGGGCCACTTGAATGTAAGCCATTTTGAAGTTATTCTATCTTCTGTTGGATTTAGATGAGGAATGCTTTATTTTGAGACAAATGAGTTATTTTGAGGTTTTCTTTATGATGTTCCTAAGGAGCCTATTGATACAATTTGCACTAGCTTTGCACCAGTTTTGGGGTAGCCTGTTTGATGAAAGAGTAGGCTATAAAATAAGTCCTTATGTATTTTATGTTCGCCTACATGCCCATAAGATGTATCGAGGCTATGTTATTTCATATCGCTGGATGGGGCTTAGTGGTGGTGTTGAAGCCTATAGTCATCCAATGTTTTCTTGTCAACTGCTCTGTTTGTGGCATTTTTCATAATAAAGAGCACAAAAGAAATAAGTTACCTGTTATGTCCTCCATAGTCAAACTGTATGAAGGCCTACACATTTAGCAACAGATATGTGGTTCTGCCCAAAGTCAAGCAACATAAAAGTAACGTAAAAGTAAATAGTAACGTAAAAAGTTACTTTCCATAGAGGGTAACTAAGTAAAGTAATGGATTACTTTTTTAAGAAGTAATGAGTAACAAGCAAAAGTTACTTTTTAAAAGTAACTTCCCCAACACTGTTTCGGACCCTGCAATCCCATCAGTGGTCTCGTCTACAACACCGGAAAACTTCTTCCCACAGATCTTCTGTAGCACCGAAGGGATGTGCTGCTCCCACAAACGGGGCCGGTGAATTTCACGAAGGCTGCTCACACTTTCGCGTGCATTCGCATCTTTACATTGACTCTGAATGTAATCTGGTCACACGAATATTTTGTTTAGCGTTTGGTGGCTTTACGAACCGCATTTCAGTCAAATTGTGCCGATTTCCGCGAAATTCCCCGTTTATCAATACATTCCATTTTTATTGGCCAATTCCGCGATTCCGTCCGCGATTTCGCGGTCGCGGAAATCATAGGGCCCGATATAATCTGCGAAGGAAAGCAAAGGAATAACAATGACTATCGACAGCATTGACACTTTGTCATCAAAATTTTGAACTGCTTGAGTAATAAGAGGGAATTGAATTGTAAAAAGTGCATGAATGAACGCACACACACATACACCAACACACACACACACTCTCTCTCTCTCACACACACACACACACACACACACACCATTACACACACACATACATACACATGCTCAGAAACATGTACCTCGGCCCCCTCTCTTTCTTATACATACAGACTCTTACACGTGGTTATGCTCATTCAGACATGAAACGTGTGCACACGCACACACTCACATGCTCAAAAACATACACGCCTGCTCCCTTTCTGACACACACAGACTCTCTCACACAGGCGCACACACGCGCGCACACACACACACACACACAGACACACACACACGCATGCGCGCACACACACACACACACACACACACACACGCGCACACACACACACACACACACACACTTGCACTCACGCATCAAAAACTTGATCCACATCCACACGTATGCATACTGTCATTTTGGAATCTTCAGAAACCAAGGGGAAGTTAAGTGCTGGTTTTCTCTGGGACGGGTTTTTAAGTGCTTGATGAAATTACATAGAATTACTTTACACACCTGCAACAAGCTGAGGCCTGGTCTGTGGGGTCTATTCTTAGCTGAGTTTAAACTCATAATACTCCCTTAAATCACTGTTAAGCTCTAATTTAGTCCTGGCTAATAAATTATGACACACTGCCGCTCCTCTGCGTGTGTTAATGCTGAGTGTAAGGCGGGCATATTCATCTGAACCAATCACAGCCAACATCCATGAATGTTCAGATATTCCAGGATCTGCACACCCCACGCCAGCGGCTGACACGGCTGGGCGATTTTTCCTCTTACAGACGCAGATGTGATTTTTCCTCTAACAGACGCAGATTTACAAAAGCACTTTTTTGATGCTAAGTAGCCGAAAGCACTTGAAACGGCATCAGTCTGACAAGATCAGGGCTGGAGACTGTAGTGATTCCCAGATGTTTCTTCGCAGGGAGATTATTCAGCAGCAGAAGCTTGTCAGGCTGATGATTCTCTCGCTCATCACAGGCCGCTGCGTTTCAGTGCATTTTTCCGAAGGTAAGCAGATGCTGCCGGAGACGGGCGATATTTAAAGAGGGATCTGTGCACTGACCTGTCGCCTCTCGGGGGCCAGTGCAGACCAAACCAAAAAAAGCTACATATGCCAACTGTGCTCACCCACAAACAAGGAGAAGTGGAGAGGGTGAGGGAGGGAGAAGGAGAGAGAGAGAGAGGGAGAGATGGGGAAAGAGAGGGACAGAGGGAAGGAGAGAGAGAGACTTTGAGCCCACTTCATTATAAGAATATAGAAAAGACACATAAAAGAACATTATTCAACTAAATAAACAGCACAACCATCAAAAATAAACCTAAAAGGAACCAAAAAAAAAAAACACCTTGAAGAAAAGAAATGATAAAGCACTTGATAACACACAATAACAGATCTCCACCACTAAGATCAACATGCGATTGATTAAATGCCCCCCCTCCCCCATGGGATACATTCATTGTACCCCTCCTCTGCACACACACACACACACACACACACACACGCACTGCCCCCCCAGTAGCCCAGATTCTTTTGAACCCTTCAAGATCTTTTATAATTTTACCATGATCGTACTCCACCCTTAGTCGTGAGGAAACAAATTATTTTGTAATACTGCCACCTCATGTAATACTGTTATACTGGTCATACTGCCACCTTATGCCACAGTGTAGCTGCTACTAAATTATTAATTATTAGCTCTGCCCCTATATGATAACCAGAGCAAGAGCCACCTCCATTTAGCTAATTTACTGGAAACCTTACCCTCAATGCCCTCCCAGTTTTTGTTCATAAACTCATCAGTACCAAAGTAAATCCCTAAAACTTTTATTCCCAGCCAGTCCCATTGGATATTCCCTGGGAGAGTAGGGAGGGTCTTTCCTCCCCAACTGCCACTCAAAAAGGAGAGGAAAACGAGAAAATGAAACAGGATCATCAGGGGTTTTCTGCAACCAAAGGTTGTGTTTTTTATCCATTATCTTTAAATGTTGCTCAACCAAACAAACAGACAAAGCTTTGAATTCCTAAGGACTGCTTAAACTTTTACGGACAGTTGTGCAGAGCTTTTTAAGTCGATAACACTTCTGACTCAAAAGGACGTCTAACCCCACGGTCTTTATGTAATGTTTGGCTGACTGAATAAATTTATTTCCATGAAGAAATGTACTTAAAACATTGACGGTTCTTTTTTTAGTCAAATCTAGAAAATAGTTTATATCCTCGGTGGAATACCTTTTACTGTCATCTCCCGTTTCATTAGTCGTAATATCAGATATGAATGAGGAATCAGACTGTTCACCATCGTCCCCCCGCATCCTCACCAGTGTACCGCTCTCCATCATCTTCAGTCATGACCACCTTTTCACCTGCCCCTGAAACTGTCCAACTCATTTTTGAGACTCCCTGTGCAGGTTCTACCACCTGGAAATCCTGTTCACTAAACCCAGCAACTTCATCCACACCTTCCGCAGCAGTTCCGTTTTCTACCCGGCCCCTCTTCCTTTCGCTAGACTGACCCATATCTCCCCTCTGTCTGCTACTTTTCGATATTTTAACATCAGACCTCCCCACTCTGGCCGCCACCTGATTTCTGTCAGGCAAACTCTCCTGACGATCAACCCCAGCCTGCTCAACTGCCGTGGCCGTAAACTCACCGCCATCCGCGTCTGGATGACTCCCCGGCTCCGGCCTCGGCGGACCAGAACTGTGCATTCGGCGCTCCGTGTCCTTCACCGTGTTCATTCTCCCCATCTGTCATACACCCTTATCTGTGTGCGGGCGTGCTCACTTCAGATGTCCAATATACTCACACCCTTATCAGTGTGCGGGCGTGTTCACTTCAAATGTCCAATATACTCACACCCTTATCTGTGTGCGGGCGTGTTCACTTCAAATGACCAATATACTCACACCCTTATCTGTGTGCGGGCGTGCTCACTTCAGATGTCCAATATACTCACACCCTTATCTGTGTGCGGGCGTGTTCACTTCAGATGTCCGATATACTCACACCCTTTTCTGTGTGCGGGCGTGCTCACTTCAAATGTCCGATATACTCACACCCTTATCTGTGTGTGGGCGTATTCACTTCAGATGTCCGATATACTCTCACCCTTATCTGTGTGCAGTTGTGTTCACTTCAGATGTCCGATATACACTCACCCTTATCTGTGTGCGGGCGTGTTCACTTCAGATGTCCGATATACTCACACCCTTATCTGTGTGCGGGCGTGCTCACTTCAGATGTCCGATATACTCACACCCTTATCTGTATGCGGGTGTGCTCACTTCAGATGTCCGATATACTCACACCCTTATCTGTGTGCGGGCGTGCTCACTTCAGATGTCCGATATACACTCACCCTTATCTGTGTGCGGGCAAGTTCACTTCAGATGTCCAATATACCCTCACCCTTATCTGTGTGCGGGCGTGTTCACTTCAGATGTCCGATATACTCACACCCTTATCTGTGTGCGGGCGTGCTCACTTCAGATGTCAGATATACTCACACCCTTATCTGTTTGCGGGCGTGCTCACTTCAAATGTCCGATATACTCTCACCCTTATCTGTGTGCGGGCGTGCTCACATCAAATGTCCGATATACTCTCACCCTTATCTGCGTGCGGGCGTGCTCACTTCAGATGTCCGATATACTCTCACCCTTATCTGTGTGCAGGCGTATTCACTTCAGATGTCCGATATACACTCACCCTTATCTGTGTGCGGGCGTGCCCACTTCAGATGTCCAATATACTCTCACCCTTATCTGTGTGCAGGCGTATTCACTTCAGATGTCCGATATACACTCACCCTTATCTGTGTGCGGGCGTGCCCACTTCAGATGTCCAATATACTCACACCCTTATCTGTGTGCGGGCGTGCTCACTTCAGATGTCCGATATACTCACACCCTTATCTGTGTGCGGGCGTGCTCACTTCAGATGTCTGATGTCTCCACATTCCAAACATCTCAAGCTTTCCCTGCTAGGGAACACCATGAACTAATTTTCCCCATGTCTTAACTGAAACGACACATTCAGCGTCTGTGAAGACAAATTTAAAAACATGGATATCTAATTCCTTCTAAATGACAAAACATGTTTTAATTCATTTGTCTTACACCACAAAGGAATCACTCCCATCGGCCCAACGAATTTGCCAAAATGCAGAAGTTCTTTTTCAATGGCTTCATTCTTAATAAACGGGGGCACAATTGAAATTGTTACCCTCGTTGCGGGCGCAGAAAGTCGATTAACCTGCGCATAAATTCCTTTAATCCATAAACCACTGCCAACTAGTTTTGTGATTAAGCCAACTCTTTGAAAGAAAATCACAACTGTTTTGTTCATGCGAGAAGCTGAAACAATGTTTCTCCCCCCACCTGTTCTGCTGACACAAGTAGCACAACTTCCACCCATGCACCACTCTCCGCCACACATTTCACACCATGCCGGAGAGAAAGTTCCTCTCCCTCAGGTAAAGACGCCATTCTGGCCTCCTTACAGAAAAAAGAAAAAAAAAACGCAGCTATTACGTCGTGAACTATTTCAAAATCCTAGAAGTCTTGAAATGACAACTAAACAAAAAATTATATCAGTTTTGGCTTTGAAAGTTTTGGATAGTATATCAAAAGTATACAGAGCCCTCTTCCCACAGCCACCCTCCACCTCAGAGAGAGAGAGAGAGAGAGAGAGAGAGTAGGGTGTGAATGATATACGGAAAGGATAAATGACACCTGTAGGTTTCGGCACACTCCTGCTTTGACGGGACACTCCTGGCACTTTGATGTGACGGCTGGTGTTGCAGGAGCAGCTGAAGAGCGTCGCTCATGTTTACGGTCTCAGGCAGGGGGCTCTGTGGGTTTCGGAGAGGTTAGGGGTCAGATGGCTGTGGAACTGAGCTGGAGGGCACAGATTCACCCAGCAAAGATGGCGGCCATTATGGGTACATGTAGCGAGAGAAGGACGTGGAAGGAAATGAAGGAGGGAGAGGTCAAAGGTCAGACCAGAGATGGCAGATGGAGATGTTAAAGAAGCAGAGAGGGATTCTTAATGATGAGCGATGTTGAGGAAACTGCCTTTGGTTCATATGGCGGGATCTGGAAAACTCCCTGCTATAGGAGATGTCTATCAATGGCTTTATTTCAGCTCTGCATTAATAGGGTTCAAAAGCAGCTGGAAAACAAGTGTCATGTGACCCCTGCGATCCTGCTTTTCCATCATCTTGCACGCAACCGCTTATGCGCTCAGGACCATCTGCCATTTTCAAAGAGCCTCTGCATGAACACCAAACTAATTGATGAGGCCAAAAAAAATGAGTTGATTGGCATCCTGCACATTTCAAATATCAGGTGCCTGTGGTAGGGTTTTTAGTTTTATTTTAAAAAGAGATGAGAAATAGTACATCAAATCCAAATCACAAGTCTATGTACTAACATAAAGAATCAAAGCTGTCTAACCCATAAGTTCTGCAGTGACTGACTGTCTAACCCATAAGTTCTGCAGTGACTGACTGTCTAACCCATAAGTGCTGCAGTGACTGACTGTCTAACCCATAAGTGCTGCAGTGATTGACTGTCTAACCCATAAGTGCTGCAGTGATTGACTGTCTAACCATTAAGTGGTGCAGTGATTGACTGTCTAACCCGTAACTGCTGCAGTGATTGACTGTCTAACCCATAAGTGCTGCAGTGATTGACTGTCTAACCCATAAGTGCCGCAGTGATTGACTGTCTGACCTATAATTGCAGCAGTGATTGACTGTCTAACCCATAAATGCTGCAGTGAATGACTGTCTAACCCATAAGAGGTGCAGCGATTGACTGTCTAACCCATAAGTGCTGCAGTGATTGACTGTCTAACCCATAAGTGATGCAGTGATTGACTGTCTAACCCATAAGTGCTGCAGTGGTTGACTGTCTTACCCATATGTGCTGCAGTGATTGACTGTCTAACCCATAAGTGCTGCAGTGATTGACTGTCTGACCTATAATTGCAGCAGTGATTGACTGTCTAACCCATAACTGCTGCAGTGATTGACTGTCTAACCCATAAGTGCTGCAGTAATTGACTGTCTAACCCATAACTGCTGCAGTGATTGACTGTCTAACCCATAAGTGCTGCAGTAATTGACTGTCTAACCCATAACTGCTGCAGTGATTGACTGTCTAACCCATAAGTGATGCAGTGATTGACTGTCTAACCCATAAGTGCTGCAGTGGTTGACTGTCTTACCCATATGTGCTGCAGTGATTGACTGTCTAACCCATAAGTGCTGCAGTGATTGACTGTCTAACCATTAAGTGGTGCAGTGATTGACTGTCTAACCCATAAATGCTGCAGTGATTGACTGTCTGACCTATAATTGCAGCAGTGATTGACTGTCTAGCCCATAAATGCTGCAGTGAATGACTGTCTAACCCATAAGAGGTGCAGCGATTGACTATCTAATCCATAAGTGCTGCAGTGAATGACTGTCTAATCCATAAGTGCTGCAGTAATTGACTGTCTAACCCATAACTGCTGCAGTGATTGACTGTCTAACCCATAAGTGATGCAGTGATTGACTGTCTAAGCCATAAGTGCTGCAGTGGTTGACTGTCTTACCCATATGTGCTGCAGTGATTGACTGTCTAACCCATAAGTGCTGCAGTGATTGACTGTCTGACCTATAATTGCAGCAGTGATTGACTGTCTAACCCATAAATGCTGCAGTGAATGACTGTCTAACCCATAAGAGGTGCAGCGATTGACTGTCTAATCCATAAGTGCTGCAGTGAATGACTGTCTAACCCATAAGTGCTGCAGTAATTGACTGTCTAACCCATAAGTGATGCAGTGATTGACTGTCTGACCTATAATTGCAGCAGTGGTTGACTGTCTTACCCATATGTGCTGCAGTGATTGACTGCCTAACCCATTAGTGCTGCAGTGATTGAATGTTTAACACATAACTGAGGCAGTGACTGACTGTCTAACCCATAAGTGATGCAGTGAATGACAGTCTAACGCATAAGTGATGCAGTGACTGACTGTCTAACTCATAAGTGATGCAGTGATTGATAGTCTAACCCATAAGTGATGCAGTGACTGACTGCCTAACCCATTAGTGCTGCAGTGATTGAATGTTTAACACATAACTGAGGCAGTGACTGACTGTCTAACCCATAAGTGATGCAGTGATTGACAGTCTAACGCATAAGTGATGCAGTGACTGACTGCCTAACCCATAAGTGCCGCAGTGATTGACTGCCTGACCTATAATTGCAGCAGTGATTGACTGTCTAATCCATAAGTGCTGCAGTGAATGACTGTCTAATCCATAAGTGCTGCAGTGAATGACTGTCTAACCCATAAGTGATGCAGTGACTGACTGCCTCACCCATTAGTGCTGCAGTGATTGAATGTTTAACACATAACTGAGGCAGTGACTGACTGTCTAACCCATAAGTGATGCAGTGACTGACTGTCTAACCCATAAGTGCCGCAGTGATTGACTGTCTGACCTATAATTGCAGCAGTGATTGACTGTCTAATCCATAAGTGCTGCAGTGAATGACTGTCTAACCCATAAGTGATGCAGTGATTGATAGTCTAACCCATAAGTGATGCAGTGACTGACTGCCTAACCCATTAGTGCTGCAGTGATTGAATGTTTAACACATAACTGAGGCAGTGACTGACTGTCTAACCCATAAGTGCCGCAGTGATTGACTGTCTGACCTATAATTGCAGCAGTGATTGACTGTCTAATCCATAAGTGCTGCAGTGAATGACTGTCTAATCCATAAGTGCTGCAGTGAATGACTGTCTAACCCATAAGTGCTGCAGTAATTGACTGTCTAACCCATAACTGCTGCAGTGATTGACTGTCTAACCCATAAGTGATGCAGTGATTGACTGTCTAACCCATAAGTGCTGCAGTGGTTGACTGTCTTACCCATATGTGCTGCAGTGATTGACTGTCTAACCCATAAGTGCTGCAGTGAATGACTGTCTAACCCATAAGAGGTGCAGCGATTGACTGTCTAACCCATAAATGCTGCAGTGAATGACTGTCTAACCCATAAGAGGTGCAGCGATTGACTGTCTAACCCATAAATGCTGCAGTGAATGACTGTCTAACCCATAAGAGGTGCAGCGATTGACTGTCTCATCCATAAGTGCTGCAGTGAATGACTGTCTAACCCATAAGTGCTGCAGTAATTGACTGTCCAACCCATAACTGCTGCAGTGATTGACTGTCTAACCCATAAGTGATGCAGTGATTGACTGTCTAACCCATAAGTGCTGCAGTGGTTGACTGTCTTACCCATATGTGCTGCAGTGATTGACTGTCTAACCCATAAGTGCTGCAGTGATTGACTGTCAAACCATTAAGTGGTGCAGTGATTGACTGTCTAACCCATAACTGCTGCAGTGATTGACTGTCTAACCCATAAATGCTGCAGTGATTGACTGTCTGACCTATAATTGCAGCAGTGATTGACTGTCTAACCCATAAATGCTGCAGTGAATGACTGTCTAATCCATAAGTACTGCAGTGAATGACTGTCTAACCCATAAGTGCTGCAGTAATTGACTGTCTAACCCATAACTGCTGCAGTGATTGACTGTCTAACCCATAAGTGATGCAGTGATTGACTGTCTAACCCATAAGTGCTGCAGTGGTTGACTGTCTTACCCATATGTGCTGCAGTGATTGACTGTCTAACCCATACGTGCTGCAGTGATTGACTGTCTGACCTATAATTGCAGCAGTGATTGACTGTCTAACCCATAAATGCTGCAGTGAATGACTGTCTAACCCATAAGAGGTGCAGCGATTGACTGTCTAATCCATAAGTACTGCAGTGAATGACTGTCTAACCCATAAGTGCTGCAGTAATTGACTGTCTAACCCATAACTGCTGCAGTGATTGACTGTCTAACCCATAAGTGATGCAGTGATTGACTGTCTAACCCATAAGTGCTGCAGTGGTTGACTGTCTTACCCATATGTGCTGCAGTGATTGACTGCCTAACCCATTAGTGCTGCAGTGATTGAATGTTTAACACATAACTGAGGCAGTGACTGACTGTCTAACCCATAAGTGATGCAGTGATTGACAGTCTAACGCATAAGTGATGCAGTGACTGACTGTCTAACCCATAAGTGATGCAGTGATTGATAGTCTAACCCATAAGTGATGCAGTGACTGACTGCCTAACCCATTAGTGCTGCAGTGATTGAATGTTTAACACATAACTGAGGCAGTGACTGACTTTCTAACCCATAAGTGATGCAGTGATTGACAGTCTAACGCATAAGTGATGCAGTGACTGACTGTCTAACCCATAAGTGATGCAGTGATTGATAGTCTAACCCATAAGTGATGCAGTGACTGACTGTCTAACCCATAAGTGATGCAGTGACTGACTGTCTAACCCATAAGTGCTGCAGTGATTGACTGTCTAACCCATAACTGATGCAGTGACTGACTCTCTAACCCATAAGTGATGCAGTGATTGACAGTCTAAACCATAAGTGATGCTGTGACTGACTGTCTAACCCATAAGTGCTGCAGTGATTGATCGTCTAACCCATAAGTGCTGCAGTGATTGACAGCTGAACAGATTGTCTGCTGCATGGACAGGGATTCTAAGAATTTTCTCACTTTTTTTGGTGCAATTTTAATGGATTAATGGACCCCAAGTTCTACTACACGTGGTCGAAGGAATCCAACATAATTCACTTTGTTAATCCCTTTAACATATTTAAAGACCTCAATCAGATCACCCCTAAGTCTCCTTTTCCTAAGACTAAGGATCTTCAGCCTCTTCTCATAGCTTTCATCTTTTTATACTCGGAATTAGCTTAGTAGCTCTTCTCTGAACTTTTTCTTGAGTCTCTATATCTTTCTTCAAGTATGGTCCCCAGAACTGTACACAATACTCCAGATGTCGTCTAACAAATGTGTTGTACAAAAGAGCATCACCTCCTTGGATTTGTACTCAATAATTTTGTCAATGTATCCCAGCCTCCGATTGGCATGCAATGCAAGTTAAACTGACTGGCTTGTAATTTCCTGGCTTGGTACGGTCCCCTTTCTTATATTGGTATTATATTGCCCTGTTTCCAATCATTTTGTGTTTCTCCAGTTTCTAAAGACCGTCTGAAGACAGCTGAGAGCAGTTTAGAGATGATCTCACTAACTTCCATGAGCACTCTAGGATATACGCCATCAGGACCCGCCGCCTTGTCTGCCTGTAGTTTATGCAACTTGTCTAATACTTTGTTATCCCGAACCTCAATTTCGGCTAAATAATCTTGAGCATTGGACATGCCCTCTGGCCAAATACAAACCAGCTCTGAGGTAATATTCTCAACAAAGTAACTGTTTAAGGTATCCACAATATGCTTGTTATCATATAGCAGCGATCCTTATTTATTCTTTATGCACTTAACCTTCTCTTTGACTTTCCTTTTTCTGATACAGTACTGAAAGAAGTGCTTAGGGTTAGTTTTTGCCCCCTCTGCAATTTGTCTTTCATACAGTCTTCTAGCATTCCTCAGCTCTTTTTTGACCACAGCCCGCATTTTACCGGATTCAGCCTTAGTGTTCTCATTGTTATCCTCCATGTACATCTTATAAGGGTTCCTCTTTTCCCTCAAACTCCTATGAATAGCTGTGGTCATCCACTGAGGATTCTGCTTTTTCAGCTTACTTTTGGACATCTTTGGAATGAATCTGCATTGTGATTCAAGTAAAACCCCCTTAAATCTTTCCCACATCTCATTTACGGACTCACAGTCCAGGAGTGTCTCTCATTTTATTTCCCTTAGATATGAGCGCATCCTGTCAAAGATTGCTCGCTTAAAATTGAAAATTTTTGTCTTTGAATACACCTTTTTAACTTCCCATGAAACATCAAAATTAACAGCAGAGTGATCACTTGTCCTAAGTGGCTCCAGAACCTCAACATTGCTAATTTTATTTGGGTCATTACAGAGCACTAAATCTAAAATTGCCTTTTCTCTTGTAGGTTTATTAACATACTGCACCAAGAAATTATCATTTACAACATCTAGAAATTCTTCCTCCCCCCTACCCTGTCCTATCACCATTTCCCAATCGATACCAGGATAATTTAAGTCTCCCATAATAATAGTCCCTCCTCCCCTACAAGCTTGCGCAATCCTCTTAAAGAGCATTTCATTGACAATACTTTCCAAAGCTGGTGGTAGATAGCATACTCCTATGTTTAAACCCGTCTCTTGTTTGCCAATGAGCCTGACCCCGATATCTTCACAGGGCAAGGAATGTTCAATTTCAGGAAATTCCTGCACATTTATGTTTCGTTCACATAGATTGCTACACCCCCTCCTCGCCTCTTGCATCTATCCTTCCTAAAAAAGCTTATAACCTTCTATGTTATATTCATCTCCATCCTCTTCACTAAGCCATGTCTCTGTAATCCTAACTATGTCATAGCCTTCACTAATGATAACGGCCTCAAGTTCTGGAAATTTATTTATTATGCTTCTTGCATTTAAATAAAAACATTTCCGGTTATCATGACCGCTCTTCCCCTTCGATTTCCCATGTGCCCGCTGCTTCAAGCCCCTCACTACGCTTTGTTGCTTTAAAAGTATATCATCATTAGTGCATGTAACGCTGTCAGCTTCCATCAGGGCAGTCTGCATTTCCCTCTGTATAACACTCTCTAACCTCCCTGCCTCCCGAATACCTAATTTAATGATATGACTCATGGGACTTTGCAGACTGTAGTACCTGATTGATATCGAACTGCCCACATAAAATGCACATGAGCAAAGGTTTCATGGCTTTTGTTTCACTGGAATCTGCTCTGCTTTGGGCACAAAACGTCAGCAAGTGATTAGTTTCCTTTGTAATGTGTGGGAATAAATTCAGGGCCTTGCGTTGGGTTTCAGCCCGGTGTGGATTTATCACAGAAGAGTCATTGGCTGTGCTTTGGGGGTGGGCGGCAGTAACAGGATCTGGGGGCCCTGAGAGCGAACACGTGGGATCCGAGACACGGGAATGCCGAGGTCCTGCAGAGACCCCCCCTGGAGTGAAGCAAGCAGGGTCTGTACCCTCGATAGACCTGCCCCTGCTTCGGGTCACCTGACGCTGCGCTATAGGTTACCTGCATCCAATAGCAGGAAGACTAAAATGGCCTGAAAGATGAGAGGACTCGTCTTGCTGCAGTACTCTGTGTGAGCTGGGGCGGCAACAATGCCCGCTATCTCTGCCAGGTATTTCTCACGGCACTGGGCCACAGCCTGAAGGTTTAGTAGAAATTTAACTGTGTAAATCTGTTTTTTTTTGTTTAAAATATATATGATTGTGCTGGAGCCGGTCTGTATGTGATTATCTGTCGCAACTGGTGCATCAGCATTAGTGGACTCTGTAAAGAACGGTCTTATCACCCAGCTTAACAGTGTAAAATCAAAGGGATTTTTCCCCTATTGAACACAAGCACTGAGACTCACACCCTGATCTGTACAAATCCACAAAAACTTCAAGTTGGACAAAATAAATCCGTGAGAGTCGTGCTGGGGCTGGATTACAGGAGCCGTTTGGGAACCCAGTTCAAGCAGCTCCAGTGGCTTACAGTTGAAGACAGACCGTCAGATTCAACTGAACATGGTCTACAAGATTCTGAATAATAGAGCCTCAAGTTACCTCACTATCTATTTTACTCAGTTAGAAGATGTACATACTTTCAACATCAAGGGCAACTAACCTAATACTCTATAAATGTAAAATTTTGATGGGTGAGGTTTCCTTCTTATGCAGCTGCTACAGAGAGGAATAAGCTGCAGTCTGAAGTAATACACGTGCGTAACATCGAGATATTTAAGAAAAAGATAAGTTCATGCTGCTCGATAACATCCCTCGATAATAAGGATATTTTATTAATTTAATTCTTCAAGAAATAATGCTGCCATTCCTACCACATGTAATCATGGACGTTGACCAACTGCTTCCATCTTGTACGTCGAGTGTGTGGACCTTATGAACAAGGGACCACGATGGAAATAAGTCCTGGACTTTCTCGTGTTTTCCCTGACAATCTCTCATACATGTGACTGTTTTTATTATTAGCACTTGTATTTGTAATTGTCATTTAAACTAAATACTCATATTTAATAAACAAGTGAATTTGTTTCTGGAGATTTTCCTAAATGTCAAGATAGTTCTCAAAAATTGATACATTTTTAGCTCTCAGTAAATGCGTGAGTAAATGTCTCAGCCGATCAATTTATTACGGAGTATTTTCATTGTTGTTTTTCTTAAAGTCTGAAGCACTGGGCTACTCATCCTCAGGCAGGCGCAGCTCTGTTTTACACCAAACATTCATTCTGTCATCTTTAAAGGTATTGTGCAGTATGTGCTATTTATTGGGAATATGATGCTTGAAGTACAGGACACACAGAATGCAGATTAATAAATTGTGTATCAGTGTAGTACCACCCGCACACACACGCACACGCACACGCACACGCACACACACACACACACACACACACACGAGTCACGAGAGGAGGCCCCTCCCACGCACGAGTCACGAGAGGAGGCCCCTCCTACACACACACACACACACACACACGAGTCACGAGAGGAGGCCCCTCCCACGCACGAGGCACGAGAGGAGGCCCCTCCTACACACACACACACACACACACAGACACGAGTCACGAGAGGGGGCCCCTCCCACACACACGAGTCGCGAGAGGAGGTCCCTCCCACATACAGAACAGCCGATAGGACGCAGCGGAGAATCCCATCGCTCACCTTTGGGACCAGACAGTGCTGTGGAATTCAGGTGCACAGGTGCGCTCGTGTGCACAGGGGGCGCAGAGTTGACTCCGCAGGGACTGGGAGCAGTGAGAGAGGCCGGTGTTTGGGAATCCCCCTCCGAACCCGAGAGCAGGACGGGATGCTCAGATGCCTCCTCTCTTGTGTCCCCTTGCTCTACCTGTCTTAAAGAGGGACAATTTAAAATTCAGACGGGTTTAGAGGGGTGTGAGTTTTTAAGCTACACACCTAATTAGATTTTTACCCATATGAACCTGTGTGAATGTTAAAATGCCCTCTGAGAGACAGGTAGGCTGATGCCTGGCTAAACCACATCAGCCCTTATTTAGTCCAACATGGGATTCAGAGGCAGTAATATAGAGAGCCCATCTGCTATGCACAAAATCAGTTCTTATTTCCCCAGAGTGTAATCCTATGAAACGTTCCACTTGAGTATTAGACAATGCACACAGGTCTGGTCCAGAGCCCCTTTATAGTGTGATGGAGATGTTTGTTTTCAACTCACTGCTGTGCTTCTTCGCTGGGATTTTTCCCTGGATTTACTACTACAAACAGCACTGGACAGTTACAGCCAGCGGAGCTCTGCCGCTGAATCTGTTTAGTCTTGTGTTGCAATATCTGGATCACGATGAACACTGTGATACGAGATCTTTCATCACCTCGTAATGTCTGCACGACGTCCTCATATTGTATTTGTTTGGCGGTTGGGCTGTGGCTACCATAGATGCAGAAGATGGAAATCTGGTGACTGCAATTTTCATCAGCTGTCAGACGGAGGTAAGATGCAGAGATAAGAGGGTTCAGCTGGAGATGCAGGGGCGCGGGACGAGGGTGACAGTTTGACCATATTGTTTCTTTAGATCTGGGAGATCAATATAAGAGAAGCTTAACCCTTCCTCCCCTCTTTTGGGATTCTGTCTGTGATGGACCCTCCGTGGCGCACAGTTTTCCCCGTGCTGGAACATGCAGGTTTCACCAGCACTGCTGAGGTGTGGGATCAGAGATTATCTGGGACAGATGTGCTCTCTTGCATCATTCTCACAGCACCTACCGAGATTCACCCCCTTCACCTCCTGTTTGTCTCTCGGTCCCAACAGTAGGACATAGGAGTCAGGCAGTGACCCCTGGACTGGGGTTGGAGATGCCCTTAGAAGAGGACTGGAAGGACATGGGTTAGGACCTGGGTACCCTAAACATAACTGTTCACTTTTCCTGATGGTGAAATACGCAGAGCCGCAGGGCCTGAGCGATATCCTGAGTCTTCAGCTCTGTTCATCAGCCGCGGATCTCTATCTCAGTTCATCTTGTCTGGATGTCATTTTTTCATATTGTAGGAAATGTCAACATACATTTTCTGTAACTGCTGGTTCCAGCTCTTCACTGAAGCTACATCACACTTATTCTGAGATAAATATTCAATCCCAGGATGCCATGTCTTTATGGCCGCAGAATTACATCAAACGGAAAATTTATAAATCTTATACTTCATTTCATACACGTTTCCCTGTAATTCAGCAGGACATATTTGGGATTGTTGGAAACCCTGGGCCTGCGGTTCTACAGGCTTGAATGCAGCAGATCTATAGGGTTTTGTACAACAGAGCTGAAGGAAACATGTTGCTTTTGGTTGGATTATTCTTCTTATTATTATTATTCTATTATTATTATTATTATTATTCTTGTTTCCGCTGTTTTGACTTAATTCCGTGTGCGCAGCAAAAACTACAAGGGTTTGTCACTTGTAACTTGGCACACTATTACATTGACTGAAGACGATCACCAACGACAAAAATCCCCCCAGTAAACTTGTAGGTGGCGCTGTAACGAATGCTGTTCCACTCAGATCTCGGACACCGTATGGTATTTTTGAAAAATTCTTTTTTCCGCTGATTCCTTGGAGTCTCTTGCATCTTATTAAAAGTGAATGCGTTCTACACCATTTGCCTGATTGTCATGAAATTTGGCAAAAAACTTTGTCAAAGAAGGGCAATTAAAAAAATCTATCCCTGACATGTCACAGATTTTTCGTTAAGACGTAGCGGTCCAATGAATTTTGCTGGGCGAGGCACATAGTTACTCTTAAGCCTTTATTATTAGGTATCATGATCTGAACTTCATGAAACTTAAGGGTCATGATACTAAGTTGCTTTGCTGGAGCCTTGACAAATTTTGTGGAGCTAGACTGTAAGGGGGCACTATACATGACATATGGTGATGTCTCAGGATCCGCTTGGGTTAATGACCTGAAATTTGACATGGTGATGTACGACACTACTGGAATGTATATCCTGAAGATTGGTGGGCATGGCTTAAAAAAAATCAGCTAGAAAATTCAAAAAAAAGTGTACAAATTTTGATATTTCCAATTTGGCCGGGAAAGTTTCAAATTGAGCAATTGATTATGATAGGTCCTTGCATTTGGAAGATACACTGCCCTCCATAATTATTGTAAGATGTGTTCTTTAGCTTCTAATAAATTCTGTTTTTTTCTAAATAATATAGGACCACAATGAAAAAAAGAGGAAAATCCAACCTTTAATTCAAGTGCATTTATTCAGTGGGAAAAAAATCCCACATTAAGAAATAATTGTTTTCCATCAAATCATGTGTGCCACAATTATTAGCACCCCTGATGTTTATACTTTGCACAACCCCCCAACGAAACGGCACCTAGTCTTCTCCTCTAATGCGTCACAAGATGGGAGAATACGATGTAATATGGAAAAAAGCCACTAGATGGCATTGACATTTTTTTGTTAAGCCCAGTCTGGAGATTGGTTTTGGGCATGTCCTGGGCATGTCTGAGAGGGGAAAGTCCCAGAGAATTAAAAAAAAGTCTAAAAGGTGGGAGGGGGCTGCAAAAGAGTATATAAAGAGAGAAATTGAGAGAGTAAAGTAGTAGGAGAAATTGCAAGGAGAAGGATACATTTGACCAGACCTGTCACTCTTTTCAGGACCTGTGAATTGTTTTTTGTGGATTTTTGCCGGTGTTTGAGCATTTCCCTGTCTCAGGACATCACCAAGCAACCCCATCTCAAGGGACTGTAAATATTTTTTTCTTGTATAAATTAATCTTGTTCAGTAGTATAAATTGTAGCTTAGTTGTCAGTCTTTGTTTAATTAAATCTGTTTGAGTTTTAAAATTTTGTCCGTCATCCCTTGCTGTCTTATATGTCACAACAAATTGGGGTCATAACAACAGAAAGAGGGATCTTCGATCATTCCTCTTTGCACAATCTCTCTAAATCATCCAGGAACCTGGGTCCTCTCCTCTAAATTCTCCTCTTCAGCTCACTCCACAGGCTTTCAATGGGGTTGAGGTCTGGGGACTGAGATGGCCATGGGAGGAGCTTGATTCTGTGTCTGGCGACCCATTTCTGAGTAGATTAGGCCACATGTTTAGGGTGATTATCTTGCTGAAAGACCCAGTGACGACCCATCTTCAACTTTCGGGCAGAGGCCACCAGACTTTGATTTTAAATGTCCTGGTATTTCAAGGCGTTCATGGTGCCATGCACCCTAACAAGGTTCCCAGGGCCTCTGGAAGAGAAACAGGCCCACAGCATCACTGACCCTCCCCAATACTTCACAGTGGGCATGAGGTGCTTTTCTGCATACTGATCTTTTGTGTTCTGCCAGACCCACTTTGAGTGTTTGTGGCCAAAAAGCTCTATCTTGGTCTCATCTGACCAAAGCACACAGTCCCAGTACTGCTTAGGGAACTCCAGATGTTTGCATTTATGACTGTGAGTGAGAAATGTTTTTTCCATGCATGCCACCCAAACAGCTTGTTGGCATGTAGATAGCACCTGATGGTTGTTTTGGAGACTTTGTGACCCCAAGATGCTACCATTTCTTGCAATTCTTTAACAGAGAGCTTTGGAGAACTTTTTATTTCTCTCACCATCCTCCTCACTGTGCATGGTGGCAAAATAACCTTGCGTCCTCATCCAGGCTTGTTTACCACTGTTCCAGTCATCTTAAACTTCTTAACGATTCCTCTGACAGGAGATATGGGCAGGTGCAGGCGAATGGCTATTTTCTTGTAGTCATTGCCTGACTTGTGAAGGTCGACAAGCATCTGCCTTACTTGAATAGTGTGTGTCTTTGTCTTTCCCATGTTGAAGAGTGGATAAGAGAAATGGCCTCTGTGACACATCATATTTATACCCAAGGGAAACAGGAAGTGATGAATAACTAATTAAATGTTCCTTGATACTCTGATCAACTTTGTGGACTACTGTAGAAATGACAGAAATACTTCAATTACATTTATTTCCTAGGAATTGTTAGCAGTGCCAATAATTGTGGAACAGGTGATTTTATGAAAAGTAATTATTTCTTAGTCAGGAATTTTTTCCCCCCCTAAAATTCACTTGAATTGAAGGTTACATTTTTAGACAATTTTCAGTGTGAGAGTATGCTTCTGCAATACAAATTGAATTTATTTTAAGGCGTTTAACACATCTGAACCAGGGGTGCCAATAATTATGGAGGACACTGTATGTACCAAATTTGAGGTTTTTTGGATGGACAGGGGCTGAGTAATTAATTTTCTTTCTCATTTCTGCAGTTCTGACTTAATTCCGTGTGCGCGGGAAAAACAAGGGTTTGTCACTTGTAACTTGGCACACTATTACATTGGCTGAAGACAATCTCCGACGACAAAAATCCCATCAGTACACCTCTAGGTGGCACTATAATGAATGTGCTTGCCTTTGTACTCAGATCTCAGACACTGTATTGTCTTTTCGAAAAATTCTTCACTGCTCGGATTCCTTGGAATCTCTTGCATCTAATAGGTTTAGCCACGCTCATTTCTGCATTAAAGTTTTCCACCATTTTGAAAAAACTGAAAAACCTTTAAAAGTTAATGCGTTCTACACCGTTTGTCTAAATGTCAAGAAATTTGGCATAAATAATCATCAAAGGATGCTGATTAAATGAATCTATCCCTGACATGTCAGATTTTTCTTTCAGACGTAGCGGTCTGATGAATTTTGCTGGGCGGGGCTTATAGTTACTTTTATGCCTGTAATATTGGATATCATCATACGAACTTCATAAAATATAAGGGTTATGATACAAAGTTCTTTCGCTGGAGCCATGCAAAATTTTGGGGAGTTACACCAAAAGAGGGTGCTAGAAACGCCATATGGTGATATTTCAGGATCCGCTTGGGCAACTGACCTGAATTTTGACATGGTGATGTAGGACACTACTGGAATGTATGTTCTCAAGATTGGTGGGTGTGGCTCAAACATCAGCGAGAAAAATAAAAAAAGAAATGTACAAATGTCTATATTTCCAAGTTGGCCAGTAAAGTTTCTGATTGAGCAATTGATTAGGATAGGTTCTTGCATTTTGAAGGTATGTATCAAATTTGAGGTCTTTCGGATGGAGGGGGGCTGAGTAATGAATTTTTTCTCATTAAAAAACACATTTTTAAACAGATATTTCTACTATTTGGCTGTTTGGCCACAGGGGGCGCTGTAAAAGCATTTATCACTACTACTACTACTATCACTACTACTACTGCTATTACTACTACTACAACTACTTGTACTGCTACCAGTATACTACTAATATTACTAATACTGTTAATACTAATACTTAAGAAACATACACAAACAAGCACACATTAAATTACACACACAAACACAAACACGACGACACACACACACACACACACTTGCACTACCTCTCCCTAAAGCTTGCTGAGTGAGGAAAATGTTTGTGTGATGGGTCACGTACACAAAGAGGCAGACAGTAACGTACACAGACAAACCTGCCCATCATGACTATCTATAACCTGCACGGAAGACCACACTGCACCAAGCCACCCTCAAATCTATGCAGGTGCTGTCAAATGGGCGCTGGGCCCAGGAGACACAGCTAACTGTGTGGAAATCGCAATCACGTCATTTTCCCAGGCAGCTGGGTAGACAAGAGACGCAGGGTGAGGACACCATTGTTGTGCGCCAAAGCTGACAAACAGCTTTACTACAGTTGCTCGCTGGGTAAAATCTTTTTACGCTGACCCTGAGTGTGTGGCTTTGGCGATAATTGCACCGCGGGATCTTGCTTTCTGGGACCTTGCCGCGGTCGCGTCAGCAAGGGCGGGAATTTGTCAAGTTTGGCAACCAGCGCCGAGCACGGAACCCGCTCATCGCCGCTTGCGGCTATAATTCTTCTGCTGAATCTGTAGCCTTTATGGGGTTGAATGATCTGATAGCTGGGTGGCTCAGGGATTATTATATGTGACATGATGCAAGCGTGGTCGGACCTAGAGGACACAGTGAACTGTAACAAATGTATCTGGAAGGGCTCTTGTTATTAAAGTGTTAGTTTTCATCTAATATAACAAGTTTGCTGAAACGGGTTTTTCACCAGTGGCTCGGTGTCTGCTTGAAATGTGCCAGTTCACTTTGACTTCAGTCGCACTCTACACACTCTCTGGATGCTTGAGTGTGACCTTAACCCTCTCCAGGCTCATGTTGCGAATTTGCAACAATAAATTAATTGATGACTGATGATAAAATATAAAGAACACATGGGAAATGGTTTGATAAAGTTACTCAACCAGCTCAGTATTGCAAAAATACAACATTAGTTCCACCAGCAGCCACTAGTGTATGAGAACTATTCTCCACGAATGAAAGATTTTTCATATCTTAATATAATAAATTGGGCTGGAGAGGGTTAAAGGTTCCCTATCATGTCCCTAGGTTTGCAGCCAATTAGCCATGACAAGCTGATTCAAAATCTCACCTCAGTGACATCACATGGAGGAGTGACCACCCAGAAGCATGAAGGACAGTTTATCTTCAGCCAACCAGTTCATAATTTTCTTCATTATTTAGGATAGTCTATCCACCCTGTGATGTCATGCAGGACTGATTTTAAGATTGCTTGTAATGGCTAATTGTCTTTGAGCCTGGTGACACGATCGGGGAATTTAATGAGCCAGCCAGTGTTTTGTAAACATCCTGCAGGAGAGTCGCCGTAACACTGGAGAGATTACAGGTTACAGCAGCAGGGGTTAGGCCAGCCTTTGGTCTGGGATTTCTGGGCTCCGTTTCCAGCGAATTTGTCCAGCAGTAGCGTGGTTTTTGCATTCTGGGAAGGATCTGATGTAGAGCTGGTGGCTAGAGCTCCAGTATTCAGTCTCCTCAGACCATGGCAGATTGCGTGCTAACCTTTACCTGGTCTGAAGCTGAATGTGGGTGGACTGTAGCCTTGAAGGCGCATGACTGATGTTCAGGAGGTTGGTGGGAGAAGTGCTAGCATAGCCACAGTTAGATTAGTTCTGTCCTTTTTCCCTTTGTGCAGCTGTTAACACCGCATTGCTCAAGGGTGATTGATCTCCACTTCATCCAGTCAACTGTAAGCTGCTTTGGATAAAAGCAACAGCTGAATTAACCATAATTTAGCATGACCCGGTGATTTACTTTTCTCTCTTCTGCATCTTAGACCATCTTGATCTGGTCTGAATACAGTGATGATGTTTGCTGTAAATGTGGGTAGTAGATCAAGAAATCAAAAGGAAATAATAAAATAACAGAACAGGAAAAAAGGCATTATGTAATTATGCGCTATTAGGTACCAAAAATGTCACTTCCAATGTTCCCACCTCCATATTCGTGTACGATTCTACTTTTCTCCCTCGCTCATGAAAGCGAACTCGCTACATTGAAATGAGGAAGAGAGTCAGCGTTATTCATAAAAAAAACATCGATAATCGGTTGTGATCCATGTTTAATACCCCTTATTTTGTTATGTCTGTAACCATTTGCGAAGTGTCCTCCCCAACTAACATTTTCTGATTTTATTTATACCTCGAAAGCCTGAAGGCTTTCAAAAGTACAGATGCCAATCAATATGCAGTTGCAGGATTCGTGAGCAACACTAGAATCTGGAGACAAAACATGTCTTTTTGATAATAGGACATTAAGTAAGTCAGCAACAATTAGCAGCCGTGTTATCTTGGTGGTGATTAAGTCTGAAGTGCTGCTTTTCGGCTTGTTTTTTTTTTTTTTAAGTAGGCTACGGCTGAGGCTATGCAGGCTACTGGTGCGACTTCTCAAGTGGTGTATTATGGTCATTTACCTATTCTGATCTTAAAAACAACGGACTACAACACGTTTTTCAATTTGCACATCAGTATTTATTTGAACGATTTTGTCACCAGTTGCAGGTTTAGGCAGTTTAATGTTTTCTTCTGTAGCTATTCTGTATCCCAATCTAAAAAAGGTAACCTAGCTAATACTCCAGGATGTTTATTTTTACTGGTAGGTCTAAGCTAATTCGTCACTATTTTAAAAACGTTGCTTTCTGTGTCAAACCATTCTATATAGAATAACTGGATTGCTGACGTGATAGAGAACTGCGTTGGGTGGTTGAAGCAATGGAAGTGGTCGAGCGGCCTTTTTACTATGCCCAGTAGTTAGCAACCGTATAGTATTCTATGGCAGAGAAGCGCTGATGTGCCGCGACATTTTTTGGGGGGATGTGGCGAGGCACTGCACTGGCTGTGGTAAAGACGGATACACATAAATGAATTTTAACAAATGTATTGCTTATTATTAGCCACTGGCGACCTACCTTAATGGCAGATAATGTCTCAATGTTAGCCCAGCTACTAGTTATTACTGGAACAATTCAAATTAATGTTCGCTAACGTGACCCATCTGGTTAGCATAAAGCTACCTAGATTACTGAACTGAAGTTAACCAAATCAATCAATGTCACAAAGCATAAATTAGATAATCCAGTAAAACTGCTGTGTAACGCTGTCTATAATATTAGACCAGAATAACTAGATAAAAAAACCAGGTGTTGACTGGTTTAATCGTCAAGGCAAATTTATGCCAGCGCTAAAACAGGCCAATGTTCTGCTGACACTCAATTACCTTTGACGGACAAATTCAATTCTGCCAGGTTATCAATGAGGATGTAACATTAGAGCTGCTTAAATAGATAATGTGATTCGCACTCGACAATGAATGGCAGGCACACGTCACACGAAAATGGCAGCATCCACTGAACAGCCACGGCAATGCTACTGAAGCGTTCAGCTACAGTGACATTAGGCAAGGCGATTTAAGTTTGAGAATACAAATACAACGTAAAATTAAATACATACGACCTTACACGTCGTTTCACTCCATCTCATTAATTAAAATATGCCAGAAGGCTGAAGTTATCCACGTATAATTTTCATGCCGCTCGCCTCGAGAACATTCGCTTGTCATTGGCTGCCATTTTTGTTTGTTTACGTCCAACACAATACGTCCGAAACGCTATGAAGTCGGAGTTTTCAACTGGTTAAGATCCGACCTCCGAGTTGTTTGGAACGCAGCAGATAGATCAGTGGTCAAACCATCAAACGCAAATAAACGTTCGCCAGAAATGAAACGTAAAAGATAGAATCATACGTTAATGAATGCGATACACCACTGCTTGCAGTCAGTACTGCTTAGCAAAACTAGTATTTGTCTAACGCAACGTACTTTAGCAAAAGTTTTGTCTTCATTCGTTATAATGCAGTCTCGCTAAGTTTCTCAACGTTACCATTAAGATAAGCGAAACCTCCGAGGGATATTCGCGCAGATTAGGTAAGAACCGTCACAGGGGCAAATGCATGCGATTATATCTCGCAGGTAAGCGTGCCTAAGTTACCGTTTGCAGCGGACCCATGCAAGTTCTGTAACGTTACACTGCCTAGCTAACAAGTATGCAATGTTTCTTACCACTGCTTTGTCTCCTTAAATATCAAGAACTGCTTTGACAAACTGGACAATTAATAGCGTGACTCAGTGGCGGTTTCCCTCTAAGTTAATTTACTGCATTTGAGCGTTTAAAGTCTTCCCCTAGAGTTTGTTTTTTGCTAAGGGACGCAAAAGGATAGAAATGAATTATTAGCTAAGTTGAAGACAATGCAACTTGCAGAAAACGTAGCGATGGCGGCACAGTCACTGGAAGTGAGACGCAGGCTGCCAGTGGTCCCTTCTTCTTCTTCTTCTTCTTCTTCTTCTTATTCTTCTTCTTTGGTTTATGGCGGAAGGAACTAGTCTTTAGTGCATGCCGCCACCAACAGTACTGAATTTCGTGCTGTATTTTGACTGTGTACTTTACTGTAGTAGTCATTTAAAAAAAAAAAAAAATCCTCACACTTAACCTTCTCTGCTTCAATTATTTCCCAGGCTTTCTGTCTCTCCTTACTTTTCTACAGTCTGACTGCTACCAAACCCTCTTTCCAAAATTCTCTGAATATCTTCCCTCTTTACATCAACTACACCCAAAATCTCTCTTGCCGCATCTACCACCATCTTAATGCTCTCCGTTTTGCTTTCGATCTCACAGGCACAATTTAAAACCATTGAAATGAACGCTAAAAAACTTCTTCTGTTCATCCTAATTTCATCCTCCTCAAACTCCTTTTGCTTCTTTTCCACTGGCTGTACTCTGACCTGCTCTTTCCCCACCATTTCTTTTTAACTCACAACCCTTTTAGTTGCTTCAGCATAAGATATTTTTCCCTGCACTCTTGTTCTTTCCACCTCTCTTTCCATTTTCCTTCATCACACTGCACTGAGCCCATCTCATGACTTCCCCCACAGTGAAAACATGCCTTTGCCACTGTACAATTATCCTCAATGCATCCCTCCTGTCCACACCTACACCTGTGCATTTCTTTTTTACATACAACTGCCACATGCCCATACTCCTGACATCGATAACAGCGCAGTGGAGCCCTTTCGTACATTCTCACCCTGTAACTCACAAAGTCAACAAATATTCTTTCCGGTACTTCACTGTCAAACTCTAACTGCACTGACAGGCTTTCCTGCACCTTTCCCTCCCGGTAGCTTCTCAGTCTCTTTGCTCCACACAGCCCCTCCACCTTCAAAAAATCATTTAAATCCATGTCCAATGGAACACCACTGATCACACCTTTAACACATGGTTTTTTCTTTAAAGAAAAGCTTGTTACTTTTATCAGATCGTATTGTTTAATTTTTAATGCTTTGTCTCGTTGTTTAACATTGCGACACTCCACAATCACTAACCCTCCCCGTATTATCCTAACTGCTTTAACATCTCCGATTTCCTTTTCCACAAATTTCCCAATGTCATGAGCATTACTAAATAAACAGTTTGCTTCATCACCCCTTATATCTGTCTTTTTGCCTACAACAAATGTTTCGTCCTCATTTTCGTTATCACTTCCTTTTTTCCTTTTCTTTTTCACTCCCACCGCCGACTCACAATCCATTTTTTCAAAACCATTCACTCGTAATCCAAATCAAAACTGGAAAAACCATGCAAAATATTCAAAAGCCAAACAATCCGCAAATCTATTTTAAATCTCGCGCCAAAAAACCTCCTCTCCTACAGCCAAACACTCCCCTGCATACGTTCTTCCAGTGATCCCTTCAGAAGGAGGCCAACCATTTATTCTGCCGGTTTAGCAAAGTCTTTCACGATGGAATTAAACTGTCGTTTGGAGATTCTCTGACAACTGTTGTTACGGCAAACTGAACAACATGTCTCAGGCATATTGGATTCTCTTAATTTTAGTATTTCGTACTTCTTCATGTCTCGTTAGCCTACTGCAGTCAATGGCTTCAGGGATGCGGCTGTGACCATTTCGGACACAAATATGGCGGCGCGAAAGCACGTCACATGGTCCCTATGAATTAATGCACCGAGGAGATAACAGAGTAGTGTATTCTTCAACATCTGAAAGCCTCAGGCTTTTAGCACCAGTGACAGATGCATGAGGTCATGACGAATGACTGGCAGGGACACCAGCCAATCAGGGAAATGCCTTTATCAGTGGCACACCCTTCCAACCTCATAGCCAATGAATAATAGCTTTAAAGCATGTTTATGATACTGGCATCCAGGGAGAGACAGAGCCGCTTCCAGGTGTTAAATATGAAGCGAAATTTTGTTTCCTGTCCTTAAATTTTTAATAGATGGTTTGCATATACAGAAAATTGCTGAAATATGAGGCCCAAGAATATCAAAGGAAAATAAGGCTTTAACTTCACATGAGACTGCAGTGTGTATTGAAGAAGCTTTAAAAGGTAAAATGAACCCTTGAGGCACAATAGTGATCTGTATGGTACTGGGGCGCGTGGGGTCTGGCTGTCCTGTAGCTGTCCTGTAGCTGTGCTGATTGGCTGTCCTGTAGCTGTGCTGTAGCTGTGCTGATTGGCTGTCCTGTAGCTGTGCTGACAGCCGTAAAAGGGTGCTGTACAATCGACTCTCCGTCACCCAGGAGATGAATGGAAGGAATTGAGTCTGTTGAGGTGGCTGTGATCATTCTCTGGGTAGCCGCTGTTTGCCATTTGGGCACCTCTATAGATCGGTATGACTCTGTTTCCTCCACCTGCCCTCAGTCGCTGCTTATGTCTGCAGAGACGCAAAATTCCGCTGGTTGGCACCAGTAGTCCCACAGGAGAGGGACAAATGCTTTTGACTCTCCAGAGCAAACAGCAGGGGGCGTACATGAGCATGCCTGTAAATATTTTATGAATTAGGTTTCATAATTTGGTGGGATTAGATGAACCACATTTAGGAGAATGAAAAAGGGAAGGAATACCGGCTACGTGGTGACAAAATGATTTTGTTTCAATGCAGAATCAAAATTGAATTAGAAAGACGAAGCCTTTGTGAAATAGAATATAGGGAAATCATTTTCAGAAAAGCAAGCAACAGATTTCTAATAAAGACCTGTTATCAGTAAAAGCAGCAAGGTGTTCTGTGTTTACCTTTCATTACAGCAGCAGGAACATAACGTGCCTGTCTTTTGAAATTTTTCAATTTTAAAGATAAACGGGTTATTTAGATAATGGCTCTGCATAGACATCGCAAACTGAGTATGGCAGCTCCGTGTGGTTTTAGAGAAGCGAGTAATTTCAGCTCCACGAAAGTGCTACTCTCCATCTTGACATCTCACTCTGTAGTGGAATATACTCTGCTCTGTTGTATCCAGAGTAGGGCTTTGTTATCTGTAGCGTCCTTGTTTCAAGATGTAAATTGACTGGCTTAATTTGATAAAAGGAAAACAACATTTTTTGAAGAAATTAGAGCGGGAATATGTCTCTGTGATTTTCCAGTATGACCAGTGCTCAATGACACTGGAAATCTAAAGTGCGTGTTGGCTTAGGACCTTCCCCAAGTCTTCAGCAACTGTGGGTCAGATCCTCTGCTGATTAGAGCTCAAAGTCCATCCAGCCCAACACTGATGCAGATTCAATCCAGAGCCACTGCCTATCTGTGTTTATTCGAATTGCATTTGCTAGTTATATTTTGACTCTGTGTTAAAGATGGCGTGATCATCCGTGAAAACAGACACATTTATGCACATGTAGATTGGAGAACACACACTCACATAAACACACACAAACAGGACCACACACATACATTGACATAATGATACACTCAGTGACAGGATCACTCACCGGAAAACAGACAAATGCGCAGACACACCCATTGATATGTATGCATACACACACACACACACACACAAACAGGCAGACTATAGTGTGCTTCGCTCTCCCTATGAGTTTATCGGAGTCTCGCTGGGGCGTTTTCATAAGTTAATGATCGGATGTGGTTGTAGCGCAATAAGACATCAAGCCGTCAACAAACAGGAAGCTGGGGCGAAACAGCGTCCCTATGGGGGGTGAGGGGTGGTGCTGTGTGGGGTGGGGGGGGCTGTGCTGTGTGGGGTGGGGGGCAGTGCTGTGTGGGGGGGGCAGTGCTGTGTGGGGTGGGGGGGGAGGCAGTGCTGTGTGGGGGGGGCAGTGCTGTGTGGGGTGGGGGGGGCAGTGCTGTGTTGGGGGCAGTGCTGTGTGGGGTGGGGGGGGCAGTGCTGTGTGTGGTGGGGGGGTAGGCAGTGCTGTGTGGGGTGGGGTCAGGGGGGGCAGTGCTGTGTGGGGGGCAGTGCTGTGTGGGGTGGGGTGGGGGGGGCAGTGGGGTGGGGGGGGCAGTGCTGTGTGGGGTGGGGGGGGGCCGTGCTGTGTGTGGTGGGGGGGAAGGCAGTGCTGTGTGGTGGGGGGGAGGCAGTGCTGTGTGGGGTGGGGTGGGGGGGGCAGTGCTGTGTGTGGTGAGGTGGGGGGGGGCAGTGCTGTGTGTGGTGGGGGGGAGGCAGTGCTGTGTTGGGTGGGGGGTGGGCAGTGCTGTGTGGGGTGGGGGGGCCAGTGCTGTGTGGGGTGGGGGGGGTGGGCAGTGCTGTGTGGGGTGGGGGGGGGGCAGTGCTGTGTGGGGTGGGGGGGGTGGGCAGTGCTGTGTGGGGTGGGGGGGGTGGGCAGTGCTGTGTGGGGTGGGGGGGAGGCAGTGCTGTGTTGGGTGGGGGGGAGGCAGTGCTGTGTGGGGTGGGGGGGCCAGTGCTGTGTGGGGTGGGGGGGGTGGGCAGTGCTGTGTGGGGTGGGGGGGGGCAGTGCTGTGTTGGGTGGGGGGTAGGCAGTGCTGTTTGGGGTGGGGGGGCAGTGCTGTGTGGGGTGGGGGGCGCAGTGCTGTGTGGGGTGGGGGGGAGGCAGTGCTGTGGGGGGTAGGCAGTGCTGTGTGGGGTGGGGGGGGCAGTGCT
This sequence comes from Gymnothorax reevesii, assembly GCA_029721435.1. Taxonomy (NCBI): domain Eukaryota; kingdom Metazoa; phylum Chordata; class Actinopteri; order Anguilliformes; family Muraenidae; genus Gymnothorax; species Gymnothorax reevesii. Next base: position 218,794 of record CM056575.1, on the reverse strand, counting down.
GTGTGGGGTGGGGGGGAGGCAGTGCTGTGTTGGGTGGGGGGTAGGCAGTGCTGTGTTGGGTGGGGGGGAGGCAGTGCTGTGTGGGGTGGGGGGGGGGGGCAGTGCTGTGCGGAGCGAAGCTGCTGGAGGAAATAAATGGGCCTTACGGTCAGTCGTAGGTCACGCACCTGAGCTCTGCTGGATTGAAGACCGTTACAGTGTTCTGATTGGGTAATATCTGCTGCTGGGGTGGCAGGTGGAGGTGGGCAGGGTTTAGTGGGACACACTGGATTGAGCATGCTTGGCTCCGCCCCCTGACCTGCTTCTTTTTGGGGCTTATGTGAGACTGTCGTGAGAGGCAGAGGCTGGATGAAAATTTGTTTGTGCTTTGTAAAGTGATGAAGAGAGAGGGGGAGAGAGAGAGAGATGGAGAGATGGGGAGAGAGAGAGTTGATATAATTGATCCATTCACTTTCCTCAGATGTAAATCCTGCCTTAATTCAGTGTAAGATGTGCCTAATTTCATTTAAAATATACCAAATTACTATTTTTAAGGGCCTGAACATTTATTCTGTTTGTGAGCAATTGTTTCCAACAGAAATGCATTAAATTCCCCTGTGTAAATCTTTGAATGCCGTTTTCTCAAAACAAGTTTTTTGTCAGACTCCAAGTCTAACTTCTCTGCCTCTGTAGTACCTATGTATACCAAACTTTGCAGTTATACACTTAGCAATATTCTGAAGATATTTACAGAGGGATTTGTTAATATATCATCCCTAGCCTGATTTATGAGACATTTTATTCCCAAAAATATGGCGAAAATTGATTTTTTGAGGCCATGGACAGCATATTTTGATTTTCTCAGTAATAAAAGCAGATATCCTTAAATCCCTCAGTCATTGTTTTTTCATCTTATATGTTAACAAAATGTAAAAAGAATTTCGCACCTGACCTTATCAAATGTTTAGATTTATCTTCCTAAAATATATGCAAATTAGCACATATTTAATGAGATAATGCCTGATTTGCATATTTAAACATTAAAATTTCAAAAACTTGTAATACAAATTTTTTTCATACTATTGCAAGTAATCAACTGAGGAAGTTTCATGATGATATTTCTCATTTAATATTTTTACCCCATTCACCTGTAGTGTCTCGCCTTAATTCATTTCAGTTGTTTTGTGTCATTTCCTCTGGTCATTCCTTCAGTCGTTTCAGTTAAACTGTGATGTAAAATCTTCATCACCCTGATAGACACATTGGCACATCTGTTGCAACAAATAACAAAAACAATATTCACTGCAAACTTTGCTTCGTCTGACAGTACACTGTGATACAGCCACAAGACCAGTCAATTCCAATAAATAAAGTCCATATCTGAAGATTTTAGGGCAGATTTGTTATCGTGCTGAAGTATTTTGCGCCCAGTTCCTGAGAGAGCAGACTGCGCATTCTGCTGGGTCATCACTCTGGGGGTTTGAGTGTAACATCTGCTGGTGAAATCTGTAATGTAATACTGTAATATATGTCTCTCCAAACCCTTCTACAGATGCCCTCACCCGAAAGCTCCAGGTGTTCTCCATATATCTCACCTGTCTGCCTGAAATGTGACCGAACCCTCCGAGTATTTCTTACTTCTCTCTCTCTCTCTCTCTGCCTATCCCTTCTCTCACTAACCCCATCTCCTTTTGCAGTTCTGAGCAAAGCTCTTAGGCACCACAGATTTCTATGTTTAAGTTCGCAGTTTTCCTCTTTAGTGTTGCTAATGATAAAATGCACATTTGAGACCCCCCCAAAAAAAAATAATGAATTAATGTTTCAATGTCATTTAAGAATGCAAATGACAGAGTCCTGATTTCAACATCATCAAGGCTGTCTGGGATAACATGGAGAGACAGACGCAAGTGAGAATATTCTGACAAGTTGCCCTGGATATGCTAGGAACAACTTAGTGGCCAATTACCTTACATTGTATAAAATATAGAACTCTTGGGTAGTGTGCCTAATTTTTTGCACTGTTTCCTGATTGTTAATCACACGATTTTATGATCTTTTTTTAGCCATTTAGGTTAGTTTTCTCTGTTTGTCTGATCATGTTTGTATCTGCTTGTTTGGGTGGTTTATAGTAATCTGTGTGCCCTGGAAAGCGAACTTCAGTCTAACACTGGTTCTACTGTATATCAGTGGCGGCTGGCCAGTGGAGGGCGCTAGGGCACCACCCCCCTTTAAATATCAAGAGATGAAAATTTACTTTGACATGTTAAATATAATTTAGTAGTATAATGCAAATAATTATTAAATAAACATGTTTTTCAGTCTGTGAGTCAGTCTAAATATCGGTTCCAAATGGTATTTGGTTGATTTCTCTGTATACATGTATACTTCCTGGGTGAGGGGCGCCGGCCAAACGGTACCTAATGGGTGAATCTCAAAGCATAGGCTACAGCCCTCGAAGGCTGCATTTTTAGGGGTCATCACTAACTTCCATCCACCAAACTAATATTTAGGTTAAGGGATTTGGTTAAATTTGGTGTTAGGGTTACGTTTGGGGCTAGGTTTAAAATTAGGGGTTAGAGTTTAGGTTACCGTTAGGGAAATCAGTGACGACTCACTTAAACCAAAGCTGTTTAACAGAGATGAAATGATGTCAGGTCATTTCGGCAGATGGAATTAAGTGACGACCCCTAAAAATGCTGCCTTCAAAGGATACAGCCTACGCTTTGAGATACAGCCAATGTAAGCTCTCAGGGTGCGTTCAAGCGGGTTTGCAAGTAAGCCAGCTGCGCGAGATTCCCAAAAAATTATGCGAGAATCTTGCCGAAGTTACGCGATAAGCCCTCCAAACCCTGCGATAGCTGCAAGATTCTGCAGCCATCGCGGGGTTTGGAGGGCGCAACTTTGGCAAGATTCTCGCATAATTTTTCAGGAATCTCGCGCAGCTGGCTTACTTGCAGACCCGCTCGAACGCACCCTCAAAGTTTTGGTGAGCACGTGACCCGAGGCTGGTGTCTCATTTGTTTTTTCAGATTTTCTTACAGGGCTCACTCTGCGCCCCAGACACTCCCTCTTTTATTGGCAGCGAATTGGTATTGTTTCTGATCTAATGTGATTGGACAATTCTCGTGGCTGTCAAGCATGTTCACACCCACTACAACACTTCGTCTCGACTGTCAAATCATCCACCGCCCTTTCAATCTGGTAGCTGAGCGAGATGGCGAGTTCAAGTGGAAGCGCTGAAACTGAACACGATTCGGTTCTTTCCTTACAAAAACAGCCTTTCACAAGGAGTTCACTGGAGGAACAAAGGAAAGTAAAGAGCTCGGCCCGGACCGACCCGATTTAAAGATTCAGCATCAGGCAAGTGATCGTGGACGAGCTGACGCCCGGGTCTTCTCCAGCACTTGTTAGGAGTCGGCTCGCTGGATGTGGCGTTAGCTGTGCCGTTTATTGCTTTCCCTGTTTACTGCTCCAATTTGGCTGATTCCACAGAAAGTGTGACCGATTGACAACTTTTATTTTTGAACCAGTATAAAATGTTCCATTTCTGTATGCATGCGCGAGCGGATGTTTACTTCCTGGCCTTGTAGAATTTTCACCAACTCGCGTTTGTGTCCCTCATCAAAAAGGTAAAAATTTCCGTCCACAGTAATAACTTTAGTAACAACCTGTAATCTCAGTACAGCACAGGTGTGAATGAGATTTGGCGGCTGCCGGCAGGGGATTTAACCCCTTTTGTGCAGATGTGTCCGCCAGTGGACACGGAGCTGCAGATTTATGCACGCAGTTACAGTATTCTATCACTAGATGGCGCACCCGGATCAGTTATTGAATTTCATCAGCAAGCCGAGTTCGAACACGGCTTATTAAATGGATGAGTTCACTCCAATGCCTGGATGGATCAAGCCAACCTTGGTTTTTAAAGGGGTTGGCACATCCATACAACAGGGTGGCCCAACAAAGCGTCCCTCCTTCCTCTCAGAACTCCAGGATGGATGAGGAACATGGAAATGAGTGGGCAGGATTGACTCATTATCCAGTGTATGAATTTTATTGCCTCAAAATAATCCTGGGAAAAACTGTGTATTTCAAGTCACTGTTCAAGAGTAGATATACAGACTTTAACAAAGCCCTGCTTATTGTGGATTAGCGGGTTGGTCACTGGTGTGCCTTCCCTTTTCTCTGATCATCGTGCCATTATTGCCATTGGCTCAGACAATCTTGTTACCGTTTGAGTTTTTAACTTTATAATTTCATCCTGTTAAGTACAGCGGGACCTGTTGGTTACACTTTCTGTGAAATCTGTCTTATATGTATATAAATATGTAATTTACCACAGCTGTAAGGTACTGGAAAAGCATGAAAATACACCTTGACAATCCTTGAAAAGAGCCGCGAATTTCACCTTGGAAGAGGTGTATGAAGCCTGTAGACAGCATTACTGTGGTGTGTTTTTAGATTTGTGTTTTGTTTTTTGTTTTTCTATTTAACTGTGTTCCACTTATTGTTTGCATCTTTACAAAACATCAAAATCCCAGTTAGTTGGTGGACTTTAACACAACTGCTTTTACAATCAACCTGAAAGTAATGTAAATACAGATACAGTGATCTGTAAGTAATGTAAGGACAGACACAGTGATCTGTAAGTAATGTAAGGACAGGTACAGTGATCTGTAAGTAATGTAAGGACTGGTACAGTGATCTGTAAGTAATGTAAGCACAGAGACAGTGATCTGTAAGTAATGTAAGGACAGATACAGTGATTTCTAAGTAATGTAAGGACAGATACAGTGATCTGTAAGTAATGTAAGGACAGGTACAGTGATCTGTAATTAATGTAAGGACAGGTACAGTGATCTGTAATTAATGTAAGGACAGGTACAGTGATCTGTAATTAATGTAAGGACAGGTACAGTGATCTGTAAGTAATGTAAGGACAGATACAGTGATCTGTAAGTAATGTAAGGACAGGTACAGCGATCTCTAAGTAATGTAAGGACAGATACAGTGATCTGTGGACATAAGGGATACATCCTCAGTTCATAATAAAGGGTACAAACCCTGATAAAATCTATAGGCTACATTTTCCTTCTTAATAACTGACTGTGTGGACATCAATACAGCTGTCAGCTGTCATGTGCCAAGGTAAATTGCGCCCCCCCCCTCCAAAAAATAAAAATTTTAGCACCTACCGCTACTGTACTACATCAATAAAAGTTATTATTTTTTCAATTTTTATAAAAAATTTCTCTCTCTCTCTTTCTCTCTCTCTCTATATATATATATATATATATACACTCCTGATCAAAATCTTAAGACCAGTTAAAAAATTGCAAGAATTTGCATTTTGCACTGTTGTATCTTAAGAAGGTTCTAAGTAGAGTTTCAAAATGCAAAAAGAAGAAATGGGAACAAGAGACCAAATGTTTTGAGCAGGCAATTTATTGAAAAGAACAATTTAACCGAAATAGGCTGTTCATCAGCTAATCAAAAGTTTAAGACCACATCCTTTAAAAGCCCAAATCTGTGGAAAAAATTTGGATTCCATGTCATTTTCTGTCAAGTAATCACACTGTCAAGACCTCTTGATGGGAAAAGCAAAAAAACTCACTGCCTTCGAACGTGGCAGGATTGTTGAGCTGCATAGACAAGGTCTCTCACAGCGTGCCATCGCTGCTGAGGTTGGACGCAGTAAGACAATCATTTTGCATTTCTTAAAAGATCCTGAGGTTTATGGAACAAAAACATCAAGTGGTAGACCCAAAAAAATCTCACCGGCTCTGAGCCGGAGGATCGGAATGGCTGTCCGTCAAGACACAGGACGATCCTCATCCCAAATTAAGGCCATTACTGGTGCTGACTGCAACCCAATAACCATCAGACAGCATCTGCAAAGGAACGGCTTCAAAAACAAAAAACGTCTTCAAAGGCCACGTCTCCTTCAACGCCACAAAATTGCCCGTTTGGCCTTTGCAAGGGAGCACCAAACATGGGACGTTCAAAGTTGGAAGAAAGTTTTATTCTCTGATGAGAAAAAATTTAACCTTGATGGTCCTGATGGCTTCCAACGCTACTGGCATGACAAGGAGATGCCACCTGAGATTTTTTCAACACGGCACAGCGGAGGGGGCGCCATCATGATCTGGGGTGCTTTTTCCTTCAATGGAACAATGGAGCTCCAGGTTGTGCAGGGGCGTCAAACAGCAGCTGGCTATGTGGAGATGTTGCAGCGGGCATCCCTCATGACTGAGGGCCCTCGTCTGTGTGGTGATGACTGGGTCTTTCAGCAGGACAATGCTGCAATTCACAATGCCCGTCTGACAAAGGATTTTTTTCAGGAGAGTAACATCACTCTTTTGGATCATCCTGCATGTTCCCCTGATCTAAATCCAATTGAGAACATTTGGGGATGGATGGCAAGGGAAGTTTACAAAAATGGACATCAGTTCCAGACAGTGGATGCCCTTCGTGAAGCCATCTTCACCACTTGGAGCAACATTCCTACAAGCCTTTTGGAAACACTCGCATCAAGCATGCCAACACGAATTTTTGAAGTGATCAACAATAATGGTGGAGCTACTCATTACTGAGTCTGTTTTTGAGACTTTAATTTCTGTTTTAGGGGTTTTTTTGAGCTATGGTCTTAAACTTTTGATCAGCTGATGAACAGCCTATTTTAGTTAAATTGTTCTTTTCAATAAATTGCCTGCTCAAAACATTTAGTCTCTTGCTCACATTTCTTCTTTTTGCATTTTGAAACTCTACTTAGAACCTTCTTATGATACAACAGTGCAAAACGTAAATTCTTGCAATTTTTTAACTGGTCTTAAGATTTTGATCAGGAGTGTATATATAGAGAGAGAGAGAGAATATCACAAAAGTTAGTACACCCCTCACATTTGGCCAATTATATGAGGTTGTGTAATGTGTTTAAGGTTTAAATTGTGGTGCTGTGGGTGCAATGCTCTCATTCTGGTCACTGGATGGTCAACATGGCACTTGAAAAGATATCATAAATGAATTGTCGAAGTGCGAGGGGTGTACTCACTTTTGTGAGATACTATTTATATTTGGGGTGTAACATGGTACCTGTATTCGTCCCAAACCATCACGGTACGGACGTCGTGGTTTGGTTCTTGAGGTCACAGGATGAGTACGTCTGTGTCGGGAAAAAAATGCGGGGAGCAGCGATGCCCACACTCCAATCCAGGGGTCGGTAATGTGTTTAAAGCTGCTCAAATGCATCATCAAACAACTAATACAGAAGAAGAAAAAGAGATGCTTTGACAAGTTCAGATGACTCGCAGGAGTTAAAAGAGACCTATTATGCTATTTTTCCAAGTTTATATTATGGTCTTTGACTCCCCTGGAGTACTTCTGATCGTGCAAAGTAAAAAAAGGGTACTTATTTCGCTCATACTGCCATTCTCAAAAAACCCCATTTGTGGTCCATAGTAGTCTCTGCCTGAAAGGCCTCATTAGGGTGGCTCTTCCGCTGTGGCCCCCCCTCCCCGTGTGCCCACTTTCTTCTGACTGGCCAGCTCTGTGGAGGGTGGATCTAGGCGAAACGAGGCAGCAGAACACAGTTTTCCTGGTCCGGTACTTCAGAGTGAAACTGACGCGTCTCCCGAAGGAATCCACAGGTATATTCTGCAATCTAACGCAGTACATGTGTATAGATCTAATGAAATTAACTTGTTCTAATAAACACAACGGCGAAAGTGGAGGACGCAGTGCTTGGGAGATCAAGCACGAATTTGCTATCGGCTACAGTTTGCTACGGCAACAGTTGGTGAGCACAGTGGTTTTTTTACTCTTTAGCTAGGATGCAGGGAAAGCTAGTATCCATCCCATATAGACACATTTGCAGAACGGGTCGACATGCCCAAGTGTAGACCGGAGACCGTAGAAATTCGATGGGTCTGAGTTTAGAGGGAAACATGGACAGTGAGGAGCAGATAAAAGTGGACCAACAGCTTAAGGACTGCTTCGGTGTGTATTAGGACCTGCTGGATCATGTGCAGAGCTGTGGTGTGTTGTTAGCGTGGAGAAACGAACAGCTTCCGTGCTGGTATATGACGGAGGGGCGAAACCTCCAGGCTAAACAGCATTTTCAGAAATTGCCCAGGGTAATGGTTTACTTATTGCTTCAGAATAACCAGCTTTTCCTTGCGGGAAATGGGCGCATTATGGATATTGTGCGAGACCTAGATAGAGCTCCGGTTAAGTCATGAGCATAATACAGGTTTTACAGACCATAAGGTCCGTCTGCGTGAACCGTTGCTTATGTGGAGCTAGTGAGTCGATCACTTTTATTGGAAAGAATTTGACAGCGGCGGCTCGTAAACTGGCAACAGGGGAAGCTCAAACAATCCCTTAAAATGAATGAATGGTCATGACCTGTTTTCAATCATTCATTTAAACTACAATAACAGAAAATCCGAAAACTCTCTACATTATCAGATGTGGCCAGTTTTCATTTATAATGCATACTGATTACGACTCCAGACTTCTTATGCTTTTATTCACTCAGGGGTTGGGGTTTGGAAGCAATGCATTTGTTTCAGGATCGTTTAAATGAAATAAGATCATTTGAAACGTCTTTATGCAATTCCTCCATGCTCAAGTACTTAAATTCCACGTGAAAATCTCTTACATACGCGTTGATAGAATAGTTGCTGTCTACAGCAGAGGAACGTAAAAATGCTACTTAAACTCATGCCGAATGCGTGTGAGTTGACAGTTATGCGTTATTAATGAAAACTGGCTGCATCAGATAACGTTGAGTTTTCGGAGTTTCTGTTATTGTAATTTAAATGGATGATTGAAAACAGGTCATGAACAATCATTAACTTCAAGGGATTGTTTGAGCTTCCCCTGTCGCCAATTCATGAGCTGCCAGTGGAATTTGATATTCAATCAATGGAAATAGAGAAAAATCGTTTGTTATACCGGACACTTTATAGCCTGTGCGCTTCCCTATTGCTTTCACCGGTAGCATCAGAGAGCTTGCCCAGACATTGGAGATGTATCAGGCTGACGCCGGTCATGGATAAATGAAACCACCCAAAAACGCCCCCCAAGCTCTGCAAAACCTACGTCTGGTCTAACTGCAGCCTGACTCGGCAGACACATACAGCACCTCTCCGTTTAGCTTCAACTGTAGTGGGTACAATCAGGAAACTTTATGATGAAACTGTCACATTGATGCTTACCGAAGTAACACAAGCATACCAATCATAATTGCTGCATATAAATTAACAAGGAGCATTTTTAATTTGCAGAGCACGCAAACTAACATGCATTAGCTGATAAGCCATCATGACTTTGAATGTAATCTGTCGCGTGAAAAATTCATTTCGCGTCCGGTGTGAAAGTGGCCTGACGTGCCCATAACGCATGTATTTGCATTTTTGCATGGCAGTTGCTACGCGTATGGCAGTTTTTCAATGCATTTCAATGTGGAGTACTGTAGTAGAGAGGTACGGCTGCCCCTTTTCAAGTCCTGCCCTAACCTAACCCTAACCCCTAACTCTTCCCCTAACCCCAACCCATATCCTCATCCCTTGTAATCTGCCATGTCTCTAGACACAGTTTTTGCATTGACTTTGAATGTAATCAGTCGCATGAAAAATTAGTTTCGCGTCCGGTGTGAAAGCTGCTTATCGTGCCCATTACGCGTGTATTTGCGTCTTTGCATTGACTTTGAATGTAGGCTAATCTGTCCTGCGAAAAATTTGTTTCGTGTCCGATGTGAAAGCAGCTTTATGGATAGTATGTGACAGCTAGAGAGAGCTCGGTTATGTTATGAACATAACACAGGTTTTGCAGACCGTAAGTTCCGTTAGCACGAACAAGTTGCTTATGTGGAGCTGGCGAATTGATCACTTCTACAGGAAAAAATGACCTATTTAATCTCCGCCTTTTTCGGCTTTTTATTAGCCACAACAATTTCTAAAGGGGGATAAAATTATGTCAAGGTAGTGCAGTGAAATCATGTGTAAACCGGTAGAGTCTGCGTTTCGCATTGCTTTCATGGTAGCAGCAGAGAGCTGCTCAGACATTTTTGAAGTATCCGGCTGATCCTGGTCATGGATAAGTGAAGCGATCACTAACTGTAGTGGCTACAATCGGGCAAGGGTTCCTGAGCCCATGCAGTGTATTCCAGTGCAGAATCATACCAGTTTTTAATGCAGTGCCGTCTGAGGGCCCGAAGATCACAAGCATCCAATACTGACCTTCGGACTTTTCCCTTGCGCACAGAGATTTTTCCTGAATCTCTGAATCTTTTTATGATATTAGCTACCGTAGATTCAAAGTCATCGCAATTGTACAATGAGGAACAATTGCAGACTGGTGAATCTCTGTCCATCTTTACTTCTGAGAGATATGGGTATGGGAGATATGGGTATCAAGCACTACAACCAGGATCTCTCAACTTTTAAAACTGAATTACTCCCAAGGTTATTATTACAAAGTAATCAATTGATCACGTATTTAATGTACGGAATCTCAAGTAATTGTATATGTATAAATATTTATGCGTTTTAAAATAATTTTTTATATTTTAAGGTGTTTTTTTTCCCCCAAAAGTGTTATTTTAGCATTCCAGCTGTTACATTTTGCCATAAGTTCCCAATTTGTAATCAGGATGTCTGTTTCTCCATTTCACATGAGGTCCAGACCCCTTGGGTCTGTTAGCTATCACCCTGACAACAAGATCATTGATAAAGACAGATGGAGTTGATAACCTGGAAGCACTTTGTCTAAACTAACTTTGTATACAATTTGATTGATAAAGATACACATTTTGGTAAACCAGGCACCTTTAGGAATCTGACAGTGTGTAATTGCCAGTCGGTTGCAGAAGGTCATTTTGCCCTACTGAGCTGCAGATGACTTTCTTCATATCTTAAAGTATGTTTTCTTCCATGAAAATTAGATATTCTGAAAGCACTTTTTGAAAACTACACTTTTATCAAAATTCTGACTTTGAAAAGTTAAATACAGCATTTTTGTAGCCTTTTTCTTTAAATCTCCTTCACTGTAATTGTTAGAAAGTCGGAAGCTTGAGGCAGGCTGCTGGCAGGATAGGTCAGCAGAACAACAGGCCTCTATTCTGCTGGACTTTAATATTTCTCATGAAACTTATATGGTTAGAAAGCACTTTTTGAGAACTACATTGTGATCAGAATTATACCTTTGAAATATTATAATAAGCAGATTTCTAACCTTTTTCTTCTTGTTTGTAATTGTTAGACCAGGGATACTCGCTCTTTTCCAGAATGAGCTGCAGTGGGTGCAGGCTTTCATTCTAACCATGCAGTTACACACCTGATTCTACTTATCAAGGGTCTATGGCAAAAGTTTTAAGGGTTGATTAGTAGAATAAGGTGTACGAAAAGTTGGATTGAGGGAAAACTTGCACCCACTGTGGCTCATTCTGGAAAAGAGTGAGTATCCCTGTGTTAGACAGTCAGACTTGAGGCAGGCTGCTAGCAGCAAATACCCCAAAGTAGAGGCTGCTTGCTGCTGTCGCTTCTCATAGCCTGTTACACATGTGCACCCCAAAAGCTGAAAAACAGTGCTTTTTTTATACCCAGGAATGTTACTGACCTGTTGCCAATTGACCTAATTAGTTGCCAATGCTCCTCCATCTATTTTTTATTAGTAATACTTACTTTTCCAGCCTTTTGTTACCCGTATGCCAACTTTTTTTTAGACGTATTGTTGCCATCAAATTCAAAATGACCTAATATTTTTCGTGAAATGGTAAAATGTCTCACTTTCAACACCTGATATACTGTCTATGTCCTTTTGTAAATAAAATGTGGGTTCATGAGATTTGCAAATCGTTTCATTCTGTTTTTATTTACAGTTTACTCAGCATCCCAACTTTTTTGGAATTGGGGTTGTAATACATATACAACCTCTGTCTCCATCCCTCTCTCTCTCAGTAGTTTTGGTCTCTCTCGGAGGTATTGGTTGTAAAAGCACCTCCTCCACATTGGTCTGGCATTTTTAATGAGAATTTGGTGGGTCCGTGAGTGTATTACCTGTATCAGGATTTGCAGTGATATGTGTGTGTGTGTGTGTGTGTATGTGTGTATGTGTGTGTGTGTGTGTGTGTGTGTGTGTGTCCTCTCAATATCCCGTCTAAAATGAAACGCCATATCTGAAATACTGCGACCCTCCCTGTTGGGAGGGGGGTCATTGGAGTGGCGTTTGGCGAAGAGGTGCAGTTTGTTCGGAGATGGGATGGAGGGGAGAGGCAGGTTATAAAAGTTAAATTGGCCTGAATCTCAGCTAATAGTTGTGATGACCAGATTTACAGGATTTATTGAGCCTCTCTGTTCGGACCGTTTACTGTGAGTGGGGGGGCTGGAAGGGGCGTGTGATTGTGAATCTCATCTCGCTGTTTAGAGTCCTGCTGTAGAAGGTAGCAGGAAGTGGTGAAAATAGCCTGTGAAAATAGCAGTTCCCATTTGGTGTATGCAGTGGGAATTCCAGAAGCCTGCTGTGATGCTCGTAGGTTTGACTGCAGATGGACCTGGGATGTGCTTTTGACTGTCCGGTGAGGAGCCTGACCGCATGATACGCCTGCCAGGGAGTGAACCAATCAGAGCCGGGACACGGCGGTAATCTTAACACAAACGAGCAGTGTGGAGGAGAAGCCTGTCGTTACTCCGCCTAGAGTTGACTCCAGCTCTGTGCTTGAAGCTGTCTGTCGTTTCCTGTTATCGCCCAGCTCATGCTGAGAAACCGAGCAGTGAAGTGGTGTTAGTTATATGTCCTTAAAAAGCAGTTCATCTGGTTCTGTCGAGAGGGGGCACTCTGTACCTCGTCCTCTTCATTAATTGTGTTTGGCTTTTTTTTTTCCTAGGATTGACAGTATTTGTTTGGGCACATTATTTATTACATCTTGTGTGTGTATTTTAGTACTTAAAGGAGGGCTTGAGTGATTGAGCAGCACCTCTACTGAATAACTATAATCCCCTTCTGTTTTGGGCCATAGAAGTGGCCGGCCGCAGACGGGCAGCACGGTTAAGTGATGGTAGTGGCTGCCTTTACTGCAGGAGTAATACTGAACCCAATAGATTTTGCATATTGACATGTTTATTTTTGTCTTGAAGAAAGTTTTTGTCGATGTCAAACACAGGTAAGTTTGTCTTCATTAGCTCATGTCTGTGTGTAGCTCACCGCTCTGCTAGTTCCATATCACTACATTCAAATCATAGATGATAAGAATGAGATAAAAGAAATAGTGTGTGTGAAAAACTGACAGTGAATAAGATCAAATTGATTCAATCGGAAGCTTTGCTTCGAAATGGTAACGTCTAACTTTAGAGCTCGCAGACATGCTTTGGTAAACATTACTCAGGAGGTTCTCTCGGTTGCCTCTGGCTAATACTGTTCTTGCCCAAAAAGTATAAAGATGAATTATTTTGTTGAGATGCTGGATAAGAAGAATAACCGGTTTTCAAGATCAAATTCCTTCTTACCGCTGTTGCCCAGCTGTCATCAGCGCTCAGGAGAACGGACGTGTGTTTCATCTAACCTGTAAAATACTGTGATCTTAATAATCAAGGTTCTTCTACCACTAGAATGAAGACCCTGGTTCCTGTCTGAAAGGTGTGTGCTTGCTTGGTTGTAACAAAACCTACACTTTTACCAGTTTCTCTTGGATAAGATGGAGGACCTCTGCTTTTGTCCAACTATACACTCTCAGTAATCAGTCCAATCGTTGTTTAAATGAGCAGCTGGTCACTGCTATAATGCCAGCCTGGGAGGTGCATGCTGGTACTCAGCCATCGAATACATGGTGTATCTGAGCTGCAGTACGTGGCTTCTCCCACCCTGTGGCAGCTCACAGAGGCGTGTAGCTGTTAGATCTCTCTCTGAGACGGATGTTACGGGCACAGCAGTTGCGAACATGAGTTGTAACTCATAGAAATGAATGGCAGCAACAATTGGCAAATATTCTATTTCCTTTGAAAGGCCACTTAGGGACTTATGGGCAATAATACTGCGAAGGGGCACTCAGCCTGTTATCGGTGGGGAAAAAAAGAACAAAAGTCACTTTAGTCAAAAGTCAATGCATCTTAAACCATGAATGCAGTGATATCGGACCACGGATATCCATGGATGTCTGGTTAAGTGCAGCGGGGCAACTGAGGGAAACCCTGAGTGTGTTAATCCAGCTTCGAGAGACCAGGCCCCTGTTGTGACCATGCAGGAATCATTATGAAAGTTTATAACCGTTGTCATTCAGTGTCATTTAAGTAAGGGCTACGTTTAGGGTTATAGACATCGAGAAGTTAAGTTATCTTGATTAATTTTAAGCCATCACAAAGACAACTCAAAGATGACATAATTGATGGAATTACTCTTAATAACAAAACCATTAATTGAGATTCCCTCATGATCATGACAGGCGTCAGGTCAGGGTTATAATGATTTCATAAGTCTTATGCACAGCTTTTCAGATACAGTGTAAAAGAGACTCTCTGACCTCATTACAAAGAGCAGCAGTGGTCTGAACTCCACAGTCAGGCGATGTTTTGGATTAGTTCTTGAGGCATCTATTGCTCTTGTGTCATAGCTTGCCTTGTTTCTGCTAATATCAACACAATATATCTAATGCTTTTGAGTATTATGACAAGTGTTAGCGATGTGAGCCTGAGTCGTGCTGCAACCGCGATTGAGGCAAAATGAAGTTTTCTTCTCCGCCACTGCTTGTATGGTGTGTGTCTGCGTATGTGTGAGGACTGATCTACCCGAGTGGATTTCTTATCTTCATCTGACTAACAAAGCCACGTCTGTCTGCTAAGCGACATGGAGACGCAAGCTGCTGTAGTGCTGAAATCAGACGAGTGCTCGCTCCTCCCGGGGGAAGAAACACATTCATTTTACTCGCGCGCCTGGAAGCCCCGGAGGATTGATGAGACGTTTAATGAGATTTAAGCGCTTTCACCGTCAGCCGATTCAAGCAAGACACGGAATATGATCTAAATAGAAATCCTCTGATCAGGTTTTACAAGTTTTCTACTTCACCCAGAAAAATAAATCTCACACTCCATTTGTTTGATGTTTCACTTTAGAAGCTTATTATTGCTTCAAAGCAAAAAATACAGCTTAATTGAAAAGAAAAAAGTGCATTGATGTCCACAGATGTTTAATGTAGAAGAATCATAATGATTTTTTATGGAGAAGGGAAAATGAGCGAACCTGCACATTTAGCACTTTTACTCTTTTTCTGATATGTTACTGTTTGATGACATTATGAACAGCTTGCGCAGTGCCATTTTAAGACCTACCTGATGGAGTGCAATGTACACTGGGTGAGGATTACTCTTGAACATTAATTTTGAACTACAAAACCCAAAACCAGTGAAGTTGGCACGTTATGTAAATTGTAGATAAAAACAGAATACAATGATTTGCAATCCTTTTCAACTCATATTCAATTGAATACACTGCAAAAACAAGATGCTTAATGTTCCAACAGAGAAACTTTATTTTTTTTTTGCAAATAATCATGAATTTAGAATTTAAAGGCAGCAACACATTGCAAAAAAGTTGGCGCAGGGGCCTTTTTACCACTGTGTTACATCTCCTTTCCTTGTAACGACACTCAGTAAACGTTTGGGAACAGAGGAGACCAATTTTTGAAGCTTTTCAGGTGGAACTCTTTCCCATTCTTGCTTGATGTACAGCTTAAGTTGTTCAACAGTCCGGGGTCTCCATTGTCATATTTTACGCTTCATTTATGCGCCACACATTTTCAATGGGAGACGGGTCTGGACTACAGGCAGGCCAGTCTAATACCCGCACTCTTTTACTACGGAGCCATGCTGTTGTAACACGTGCAGAATGTGGCTTGGCATTGTCTTGCTGAAATAAACAGGGGCGTCCATGAAAAAGACGTTGCTTGGATGGCAACATATGTTGCTCCAAAACCTGTATGTACCTTTCAGCATTTATGGTGCCTTCACATACGTGTAAGTTGCCCATGCCTTGGGCACTAATACACCCCCATACCATCACAGATGCTGGCTTTTGAACTTTGCGCCTATAACAGTCCGGATGGTTCTTTTCCTCTTTTGTTCGGAGGACACGACGTCCACAGTTTCCAAAAAAATTTTGAAATGTGGACTCGTCAGACCACAGAACACTTTTCCACTTTGCATCAGTCCATCTTAGATGAGCTTGGGCCCAGCGAAGCCGGCGGCGTTTCTGGATGCTGTTGATAAATGGCTTTCGCTTTGCATTGTAGAGTTTTAACTTGCACTTGCAGATGTAGCGCGAACTGTAGTTACTGACAGTGGTTTTCTGAAGTGTTCCTGAGCCCATGTGGTGATGTCCTTTACACACTGATGTCAGTTTTTGATGCAGTACCGCCTGAGGGATCGAAGGTCACGGGCATTCAATGTTGGTTTTCGGCCTTGTCGCTTATGTGCAGTGATTTTTCCGGATTCTCTCAACCTTTTTTACGATATTACGGACCGTAGATGATGAAATCCCTAAATTTCTTGCAATAACTCGTTGAGGAATGTTGTTTTTAAACTGTTCGACAATCAGCGCACGCATTTGTTCACTAAGTGGTGACCCTCGCCCCATCCTTGTTTGTGAATGACTGAGCATTTCAGGGAAGCTGATTTTATACCCAATCATGGCACCCACCTGTTCCCAATTAGCCCGTTCAGCTGTGGGATGTTCCAAATAAGTGTTTGATGAGAATTCCTCAACTCTCTGTCTTTTTTGCCACTTGTGCCAGCTTTTTTGAAACATGTCGCAGGCATCAAATTCCAAAGTTTACTTGTTCGAACAATAAGTAACTTGTCTTTGCAGTGTTTCAATTGAACATAGGTTGAAAAGGATTAGCAAATCATTGTATTCTGTTTTTATTTACGATTTACACAACGTGCCAACTTCACTGGTTTTGGATTTTGTGTATATCATGGCAAAATAATGACACCAAATCAACTTGCGCTGTTGCTGTGGCTTAGCCTGTTGTGGGGGCAGCCTGCGTCCCTTCCGTGCAGGGCAGAAATGTCAGCTCCAGTGCAGAAATGTCGGCTCCAGGGTATTAATATCGGCTCCAGGGTAGAAATGTCAGCTCCAGTGTACTCATGGTCCCAGGTTCTTGCTTACTGGAGGACTGAAGATTTAGAGATCAGTGCTGCCACAGTCACATGACTCATTGCTGTAAGGAGATTAAGCCCTATTTACATTCATTGACTGTAAGTCACTGTAGAAAGAGTCAGTAATTTAAAGCATGCTGTGGTATATTCTTGTGCAGTTTGTTGGGCAGGAAACACACCCGATGTTATGATGCAGGATATCGTCTACTTTTTGACTGGGCTTGGTATTGCTATGATAAAAGTCATCTGAGACTTCAGACTGGGTTATGGTCTGGTTCCTGTTACCGAACTGATCCAGCAGACGGAGGCCCCATTAACACATCAAACTGAAGAAGTGATGTGAGTAATGACACTGTAATTACTCTCCTGGGATTCAGGAAAAAAAGGTGTATGAAAACTCATTATCGCCGCGATGCACCTCATGGGGGGTAATCATCTTCAAACAGCAGAGAGAACCAAAAATAAAAGGTTTAAAAGTAATAAAATAATATGCGAAAGAAAAAGGAAACCTCAGTTTAACTGTTTGCTGCCTTTGCATTGAGTTAGTTGTGGTGCTTGTTGGCCGTTTGTGTTTATTTTTCTCATGTTTAATGGAATATGATTGTTGAGTATGACTGTTGCAGAATGAAGAGGAATGAATATGTTCAAGATGTGAACATAAAATGATGGTTAATATCTCTTTTTTTGTTATTTCATTTGGGTTTGTTTGTGTGTAAAATGCTTGTAAAGGTTGTCCTGTGATTGACAGGCGGAGTCAGTGAGCAGAACGTTAATATGAGGGGATGCAGATTCTGAGGGGGGACGTGAGGGCGGGACAGGAGGGGTGAATGAAGTGCTATCAGAATGAAGAGTGATGAATCTCTGTAACGTTTCCTTATGATTATTAATGTGCACAATGACTTCTGATCTGAGCCCCTGTCCACATGCACACAGATTATTTTAAAAGCCCAGAGTTTTCTTTGCATTTCATCCTTTTGTCCACACAAAAGCTGCATTTTCGGAACATGCCTTCTTGGGTAGAGATTTCTGGAAACTGTTTTCACTGTTTTTGTGGACAAGGAAATTGAGTTTGTGTCTCCTAGCAAGTTTTTAAGGCTTCTGATTGTTTCGACAGATTTTTTTTTAATTTATTACCTGGCCCCTCCCCTAGGGGGCCAGGTTAAGCAATGATCATGTCTGTCTGTGTGTGTGTGTTTGTGTGTGTGTTTCTGTCAGTCTGTCTGTCAGCCCGTGGCTGGGGACAGGTCTGCTATCTCTGATTGCCTTGTTTAAAAAGAGGAGGAAAAGCCCAGTTCTTAAAAATATGTGGTGGACTCGGCCTCAGAAGTGACTGATCTGTACGAGGTTACTGACAGGGTCATCTCTCTCTCTCTCTCTCTCTCTCCTGCAGGTGAGCACCTGCGGGTCTGCACTCAGGGATTCACCTGCTGCACCTCTGCCATGGAGGACAGTCTGGGCAGCCTGAGTAAGAGGGAATTTGAGTCCCGGGTTAAGGAGGCGGGCCGATCACTGCAGTCCTCCCTGAATGGCCAATTCAAGAACTTTGACAGTGAGTGGCAGAGTCCAGCCCTCTGTAATTCCCCAATTCCCCTGTGCCTTTGAATCTGAAGTATCGGTGCGCTGAAAAATCAAGACCCCATGCACACCCCACGCAAGGACTATAACCAGCATCTGACCACTGTGCCCCCACAAGGCAAATACACACACACACACGCACAGGTGCACTCACACGCCCACGGACACACACACGCTCAGGTGCACTCACACGCCCACGGACACACACACGCACAGGTGCACTCACACGCCCACGGACACACACGCGCACAGGTGCACTCACACGCACACGGACACACACACGCACAGGTGCACTCACACGGACACACACACGCTCAGGTGCACTCACACGCTCACGGACACACACACGCACAGGTGCACTCACACGCCCACGGACACACACACGCTCAGGTGCACTCACACGCCCACGGACACACACACGCACAGGTGCACTCACACGCCCACGGACACACACACGCTCAGGTGCACTCACACGGACACACACACGCTCAGGTGCACTCACACGCCCACGGACACACACACGCACAGGTGCACTCACACGCCCCCGGACACACACACGCTCAGGTGCACTCACACGGACACACACACGCTCAGGTGCACTCACACGCCCACGGACACACACACGCACAGGTGCACTCACACGCCCACGGACACACACACGCTCAGGTGCATCCACACGCACACGGACACACACACGCACAGGTGCACTCACACGCACACGGACACACACACGCACAGGTGCACGCACACGGACACACATGCGCACAGGTGCACTCACACAGACACACACACGCTCAGGTGCACTCACACGCCCACGGACACACACACGCACAGGTGCACTCACACGCACACGGACACACACACGCACAGGTGCACTCACACGGACACACACACGCACAGGTGCACTCACACGCCCACGGACACACACGCTCAGGTGCACTCACGCACACGGACACACACACGCACAGGTGCACTCACACGCACACGGACATGCATACGGACACACACACACTCACACTCCCAGATGCACTCATACACATGTACACACACGTACACACGCACACACACACACACACACAGTGTAAGAAATGCAGTCTGTACCCACTTCTTTGTTGTTCACGAGATCACAGACAGTCACTTTCACTTTTGTAGTGTGGCTTTGTTTTTGATTGTTTTGACAAACTTTTGCAATTTTACAACATTTATTCCCAGCCCGAGTCACATTAATTTTTGGCCAAAATCTTGTATTGCTTGAAATGCCAAACTTCTCTGCAAAGCCAGGTACAGGTCATCTTGAGGCGTTTCAATGGGGTTAATAATGGTCGGACAGGTCTTAACCCTGTTTCCGAGATTTCAGCCGAAATCTCCATAGTTGTTTTCTTGGATTCATGCCAATAGTTTGCCCCTCTTGATACACAGGAACATCTTTCCCAGAACTGCAGGACACATCCTCTGACCTGGTTTTTTGAGAAAAGAGGAACTACACACTGCATCTGTCAGGGTTAAAGTAATTCTTACTCATTGAAATGTGTTCATCGCTGCAATAATAATCCAATCATAGTCTCTAAAGTAAATCCAAATGGCCACGTAACTTTTGGCCTGGAAGTGTATGTCATAGTGCAACCCTAATTCCAAAAAAGTTGGGATGCCGTGTAAATTGTAAATAAAAACAGAATGCAATGATTTGCAAATCTCATTGTTACAACACGGTCTAGGGCAGGCAGCAACAGGTAAAGACAGTAAGGGAAGGACGGGCGGGGAGACTGTAAAAGGCACGAACAGCACGCTGCTCAGTTACTCTGGTCCCTAACTGCCTAACCAGAGCTTAGCTATTCCTACGGCTAATCTTGGAAGGTTCGCTGGGCTCGGGCGGCTTTTAAACACTGAGCTCCCGAACTCTCAGTCCGCAAATAAAGACTGAGGGAACGAATAGTGTACCCCCTATGGAAACAAGTTTCCGCCCAGAATCACCTTTAAAAATAATAAAGGAAAAATAACAAAGCAAAATAACAAAGAAGTGCCCCGATGGAAGGACTGTGAGATCCAGCTGGGAGCAGCTGACTAACCAGAGTAGACCTAACAGTGTACCGGAAAGGGCAGGACGAGAGGGGTAGTCAGATACAGAAACCGAGGTCAAACACCGGAATTCGCCAAGCAACCAAACCAAAACGCAAGGGCTAGAATTCTAGTCAAATGGGACAGGCCAAGGGTCAACCACCACAATTCAAACAAACCAATTACAGGGCACGGCAAGGATCGTAAATCCAAAGGCAATCCGAGTCAAAGAAGGCAGAAAACATACTCGCAGATCGTTAACGCTACTAATAGATCGGAAGAGCTAGTCTCCCCGGTTCGTCACTAGACCGCGCCCTTTCAAGGGGCAAACCGGAAACGGAAGTACCAGACCTCAGGCGAACCAAAAAAATAAATAAATAAACAAAGATAACAGATTTCAAGCACAGATTCACAAATGTATGACAGGGGTCGTAACACTCATAAATCCACATTTTATTCACAAAAGTTGGGACGGGGCAACATAAGGCTGGAAAAGTAAGTGGTACTAATAAAAAAACAGCTGGAGGAGCATTTTACAACTAATTAGGTTAATTGGCAGCAGGTAAGTAATATGACTGGGTATAAAAAGAAAGTTTTAGAGAGGCAGAGTCTCTGAGAAGTAGAGATGGGCAGAGATTCACCAACCTGCAAAAAAATGCATCTAAAAATTGTGGAACAATTTCAGAAAAATGTCCTTCAATGTAAAATTGCAAAAACTTTTAATCTACAGTACATAATATCATCAAAAGATTCAGAGAATCTAGATAAATCTCTGTGCTCAAGGGACAAGTTCGAAGGTCAATTTTGGATGCTTGTGATCTTCGGGCCCTCAGATGGCACTGCATTAAAAACAGGCCTGATTCTGCACTGGAATACACTGCATGGGCTCAGGAACACTTTCAGAAAGCATTTTCCCTGCGAAAAGAAGTTCATGAACTTGTGGAGTTCAAGAACAGTTCTTTAACTGTTCTTGAACCGAGTTCTTGAACTACTAGTTCATTAACTGTTCTTGAACTAAAGTTCATGAACATAAAAGTTCTTGAACAGTTCTTGAACAGAGTTCTTGAACTTCTAGTTCATGAACTGTTCTTGAACTGTTCTTGAACTAAAGTTCATGAACATAAAAAGTTATTGAACTGTTCTTGAAATAATGTTCATGAACATAATAGTTATTGAACTGTTCTTAAACCAATGTTCATGAACTCCTTGTTCTTGAACTTTCCTAAGTCAGTTTAAAAAAAAAACGGTTCAAAAATGATGAGTTTTAATTATGTTCTTTAACTTTTTTAATATGAAAATTGAAAATTTCTTGGTACATTGAAAGGACACAATTATAGGCCTTAAATATTTGATATTTAATATTGCACTATTTAATAAGGGGTTGGCCTATGTCTATTATTTTACTTACCTTTAATATTTGAATCTGTTCTATCGCTGATACTTACCTTTAATATTTGAATCCGTTTTATTGTTGATATTTTGATACAGATGTCATTCAAGTCCGTTGTTTGACAATGTAGAAATACCTTTACTTTGACTATATTCGTTACAGCACTTGTGACTGGTCAGTATTGTGGAGAGAGATTTTGCCCTGTATGTGATTGGTTGAGAGCGGGTGGGCAACATCAAGGCATTGAAGAGAGAGAGCGGTGGTTGAGTTTTTTTTTTGACAGCATCAGAGAGAGAGAGAGACGGTTAATACTTCATATCGAGTGTGTAGTGTTGTATTCAGTGGAATGAGTAATGTAAGCCGAGTTTATTCATCAGTTTTATGTGTGCGGGTGTCCCTACGAGACCACGACTCGTGAACTGTTAAGGATTGGATCGGAGAAGACTGGATTAACTGTTTGTTAGTCCTGGAGGTCAGACCTGGTGGGAACTGTTACTGAGCTAGCCTAGCTCGCTAGCTAGCTTGCTGGTGTAACCCAGTAGAGAAAACGACTCTTTTTCTCTCAAGTTTATTGTGTTAATACAATTGCATCATTTTATTTTGAAAAAAAACTTGTATTTTGAAAGGAGGAAGTGTGGTCCTCTCCCTCCAACTTTATTTTCCTGTATTCATGGTCACGTTGGATGATAATGACCTTCTCATTTGTTAGGAGTGATATTAGTCCCGCCTTCTGAACAGCGGACTGAACTACGCATTAGTTCATCGGTCATTTGCACTCTGGAAATGAGCAGGACAGGCTGTCTGGCGGTCCGTGTCGAAATTCATGAGTAGTTTTGGTGAGTTGTGATGAAAAACAGTGTTGTAAACAAATATTTGCTCTCTCTAAAAGCTAATTTGAAATATTTATTGTGTCAAGTGGATGGGAGCACGAGCTAGTGCCTGTGTGGTCGGTGTTCCTTGCCGTGTGCCGTGCGATACCTCATCTTGGTGAGTTCAGACAACGTGCTTGCTAAAGAAAACATGCTAGCGCCATACTAGTATCAGCATTATGCTAACGCTAATCGCGAGTGCTAACGCTAATCGCGAGTGGATCTTTTCTGTTAAAAAGCTATATAAAAGCTATTTTTGGTTGTTCTAAGGTTTGCCAAATGGTACTCTAATTCATAAAGGTATAAGTAAGCACTTTTGGTCATTTTTTTTGTGCACTATTTTTAGTAAAATGTGATGTTTATTTCGATGCTAAATGCACAGTTTTTGGTTTTATTTTATGAAAGCTTACACTAATTCCTATGTAATGCTAAAACAGTAGCCCAGATAGGGTTTTACGGTCACAATGGATAGCTTTAAAGGAGAATAATGGAAGCTATTATTTTATTTCCTCCTTGGTAATGAGATAAATTAATTTATTATTTCAGTATTTGTATTTGTATTTGTATTTCAGTTAATGATTTACGAAAGCTTAAAATTGGTTAAAAAGTCAATAATTAAATTTGTTAAGAAATGTTAATCATAATTTCATGGTTGAATGATTTAAAGAGATAAAAAGAGGAATTCGTTTAATTGTTTTACATGGGTTGAAAATAATATCATGTACAAAAAAGGATAGTTTGAGTTAAAAACATGCATGTAAAATATTACTGTATACTGTACAATAGTAATATGAGAGAAAAGATAAAAATCAAGCTATAGCTATTGGAAAGAATAAGAGAATGGACTTTATTTAGCTGTATACAATAATAAAATTATTATTGTGCAAGCTAGGTTTTTTTTTGTCCTTTTACTACGGATTCTGAAACCTCTGGATTGGATACTGGATTTCTCCGGACGGGAGATGGCGAGCCTGTGCCCGAACTGAACCAGACCTTCATCGGAAGAACCTCATTCTTCATTTCTTCGGCAAACAACACTGTGGTAACCACTAAAATTACCCCAGAAAGGAAACAAAAAGGAAACGGAACTTCTGAACTAAAAAACCTTGACCTGACTGGAAACAAAAGGGACAAAGACATTGAGCTCAATGGGACCGGGTTTTTTTCAAAATTTTTTTTCATACGCCGGCTATTTCCATTATTGTTGCTGAATTGTAAATTTTCAATTTTTTATTTTCACTTTTCTACAAATCATACGCTCATTCTGGCTCACTTGCTGCCTCCATCTATTTCATTACACATTCACTTTGGCCACTATTGTAAATCCACTGAACCTAGCAACTGGTCCATACTTTTAAATTACTCTGCTATACTTAACGTGAGTCTGGGGTTACACTATGCCAGCCACTGTGTGACGCTAGCCCAGCGCTACATGAAGTGGGACGGGATGCGGTAAAGGGACTTTCCCTATCAGTGAGTCACGCCGTTTCCAAGCTAGTCGTCGAAAGACAAGTAACGTTCGAGTGGAGTAAGTGGGAAGGAGGTGCTGTGGACCGAAGAGGAACGCAGATCGACTGTTGCTGATAGATGGAGAGCCATGCCTGAAGTTCGCCCTGCTGCTGGATGCGCGGTAACCATCACCCAAGCGCGAGATGGCGAGGGATATTGAGGTATTGAATGTGGTTGGCTCACTGGAGCGAAGAGGAAAGTTCAAATGTAAACAGGCCTGCAACGGGGGTGGACTCTTTTTACTTTCCATTTATTTGCCGGCTAGATTAGGGTTAGGTAGCGTTATTGTATTGTGATCGAATGTTTTATTACGCTGTGGTCGAATGTTTTAATGTTAACGTAAGCCTTTGGGGCTAATTCTCATTCATACATTCTCATCCAATTATTTAATTCTTAATACATTTTTCATTATATAATTCTATGTGCCTGTGTGATGTGTGAATTATTGATGTGGAATGTGTTCTTGATGTGTTTTTCTGTTGTGGGGAATATAAGCTAATATAGGATGTATAGGGTTAAAGGGCATGACGCGCTTGTATTTGCAAATTTAAAGTAATAATCCAGAATTTTACTAGGAGTCAATTGGTGACCCACAATGATGTTTGGAGTTCCGTAAGACCTTAAAGGGCCCCACACACATTTTCTATTGAAGTCATATTTGGACATTTCAGGATATTTGGAATAAATCTTAACATACTAAAAACACATAAAAAGAGAAGTTAACACACTTCAATAGTGTAAAGATACAAAGTATATAGAGAGCTCAGGAGCGTTATTCTTCATAGTTTAAAGGGATAAAATGCGCTACACTTGTGACCCCTCAGCTGAGTGCCACTACATTGGAGTCCATCCCGGTGAATGAGAGGGTCTCTGCAATTCACTTACGGGCTGCAGAGAGGAATGCTCTGACCTTTGTTTGTGCTTATGCTCCAATCAGCAATTCAGAGTATCCAACCTTCTTGGAGTACCTGGGTTTGGTCCTGGTAAGGGTTCCTACCGGGGATATCATAGTTCTACTGGGAGACTTCAACGCTCATGTGGGCAGTGGTGGAGACACTTGGAGGGGAGTGATTGGGAGGAATGGCCTCCCTGATCTGAACCCAAGTGGTGCTTTGTTGTTGGATTTCTGTACAAGTCATGATCCAGAAGATTTCCTGTTACTGAAATTTTCTTTTACAGGTTATGGACAGTCCTTGAACTGGTTCCTGACAGATTCTTGAGCAGTTCTTGAACAGTTCTTGAACAGTTCATGAACGATTCTTGAACTGTTCTTGAACAGTTCTTGGTCATGTATATGTATTTTTATTCTTTATTCCGTTATAAATCTGTTCTCATATCAATACTTTTATTTTTTGCTGGGTGTCGGACATGGAGTATTTTGCATTTCGCGTTGGACTGTCTTGATCGTGCATGCGATAATTTATTCTCACTGTCAATGGTCATGGAATTGATTTGCTCTCTGATTGCAAGCACTATTATCTCTGCAGTGGAAATAAAGCGTGAATCTGTTCGATCCATATGACTAATTTTCAAAAGAAAGACAGAGTAAAGACTGTTGTCTATCTTCAAAGGAAGAAAACAGACGAATAAAAAGACCAAGAAAAGTCGATAGCTCTTTGCATTGACTTTGACTGTAATCAGTCGTGCGAAAAAAATTTTTCGCGTCCAGTGTGCAAGAGGCTTTACTGAACATAGAACGCAAGCAGTATATATGCACTGCCTGATGCCGAGGCAGCATGTGGTTGGCTGAGAAAGATGTGAAGTCCTTAATTTGCATCATTGATTCAGTTGCGTTGATTAAGTCAGGTCGAGTTTCCATCACGCGTGCCAACTGCCTTTGATCTGACATCAGGACAATCGATATAGATACTATAATTTATGTGCTGATTCAGATAGTAGCATTAAACAGTGGTTGCTGTAATTATTTACTGTATTGAAATGTGCCTGAAATTCTGGAAACCTGCCTGTGAGGTTTCGGTGACGTGTGCGCACTGCACGCTGGTCAGCTAAATTACCACTGCACAGAAAGTGAACCAGGTTGGGGCTGGCGAGCTTTCTGCGCAACTGCAGCGAAGACTTTTTCTTCGAAATTGTCGCTGCGTCTTGATGGATAAGTGACACCTCTCCCTACTACGCCGCAAAGAAGACCCAGGACTGTTGAGCAGCTAGAATCATACATCTGACAAGAGTGGGACAACATTCCTCTCCCAAATCTTCAGCAATTGGTCTCCTCACTTCTCAGACATTTACAGATTGTTGTTAGAAGAAGAGGGGATACTAAATAATGGTAAACATGGCCCAATCACAACTTTTTTGAGACTTGTTGCTGCCATCAAATTCGAAGTGAGCTAATATTTTTCATAAAATGGTAAAATGTCTCACTTTCAACATCCATTGTTGTTTATGCTCTATTGAGAATAAAATGTTGTTTTATGAGATTTTCCAATCATTGCATTCTTTGTTTATTTACATTGTACACAGCATCCTAACTTTTTTGGAATTTGGTTGTAAATAGTATGTTGTCAAAGACTAAGGTAATTTGATGCCATCTCAAAATGGAGTGAGAAGATGCACTATCCTGGTCCCTAGAACGTGGTTTTAATATAACAGAAAGATAAGAGTTTATAAACATGCTTGCTGTCCTTCTTCAGCATCTATTGTTATGTACTCTAATAATGAGCATTTTCACCACGGTCTCTGTGGGTATTTGGCAGCCCTGCAGATATCTGTGCTTTATTAAATATGTAAACATGAGCATTCGGCTCACAGAGGACATAGTGATTCTGAGCCAGTACACTAGATATTGGTGTGACAGGCCTGCCAAATTTTTGGGGTTGATTTGGTTTTTTTTCCATCTCCTGCTGCATTCGCACGGATGTCCATACCAGGTCTGATGAGCAGCAGGCGAGATTGATGGCGATGCCTTGTGAGGAGGGTTGTGATCTCTGTCATCTGCTAAGGAGCCTGTTCAGATTCGCCAGTACCAACCCAGCTGTACCGGAGACTTGTCTGGAGCTTATCGTCAGGCTCATCTGAAGTTAACTGAAGTCTGACAGTCGTCAGTGCCAGTTAACTCTGGGCGAATAGATTTGGGATTGGAAGAATGTTGAGTGCTGTGCTAATTTGCCACTTTACTATGGCAGGAACAGAACTGATGGCCATATAAAATCACTGTTAACTTTCAGCAAACTTTTTGAGAGCTTCTCTCCTCTCTAGTTGGGTCTTTTCATGTTAACTCTGCTTAGATCAAATATGCTCCCCACTGCTCAACACCATAAGCACTTGCTCTTTATGTGAGTGCAGTGTTCCTACTTTTCATTGTTATTGGGTCTTCTTGGAAGGATTACAGGTTCCTCCCTCTGACGAAAATGATGGAGTGAGGCGTCACAAGCGACACGTCTCATCTCAGGGCGGGGGGTGACGATGCCGCTCATGCGTGAAGCGCACTGCCTGTCACAGGTCAGGCAGGCGTGAGATGAAGAAAATGAAGAAGCAATGGAGGCAGCCTGGTGTCTACGCTGGCGTCAGGCTTCGGGCTCTTGGGTGCGGTGTGCCTCAAACCGCACGCAGCCACTGTTGCACTTCTGGCGCCATCCACCTCTGTCTTGTGCTGCATGCTCCCAAGAGTCAAGAGCAATGTTGTAGCTTTTATGGGTGGCTTTCAGGACATCTTTGTAGTGCTTGCACTGGCCACAGATGGAGCGCGTTTATCTTCCTCCAGCTGTCTGAAGAGGAGAGCCTTGGGGATGCACTCGTTGCCTATGCGAATGACATGCACAGCCTAACAGAGTTGGGAGCGTAAAACAATGCCCTCGATGCTAGTGGTGTTGCACCTCTTCAGGACATCGGTGTTGGGGATGTAAGTGACTCCGCAGATCTTCCTTGAGCATCGAATGTGGAAATGTTCCAGCTTCCTGATATCCGCATGATATTGGACTCAGAACTTGCTACCATAGAGGAGGGTGGAAAGGACAGCTGTGCAGTAAACTTTGATCTTTGTACTGAGGCGCAGACCGCGCTCAGACCAGAGTCAATACTGGAGCCGTCCAAAGGTGGCACTGGCTTTGCCAATCCGTGCGGAGATCTCATTGTCAATCTTGGCGTTCTTGGACAAGATGCCCCCTAGATAGCAGAAATTGTCAACTGCTCTTAGAGGCTCATTGTTGACAGAGATGATGGGGGCGGGAGGGTCAGTTCCTGGTTTGGGTTGTAAGGGGACCTCTGTCTTACGGATACTGATGGTGAGTCTGTATCTGATGGCTGCTGTGCTAAAAGCGTTGACAAGCTTCTGGGCATTTTCTTGTGTGTGTGCAGCGAGGGCACAGTCATCGGCGTAGGGGATCTCTCTTATGAGCGGGGTGGTCTTCATTCTGACATTCAAGTGTGGAAATCTTTGTGAAAACACAATTTCCCAGTTGAAAGAGAATCTGAGCACCACTGACTGGTCCTTCTTGCAAACTCTTCCAATGGATCAGGCTTACGAATCTGTTGTTCAGTGTATTAACTGCCTTCTTGATAAGTTTGCACCAGAGAAAACTAAATCTGTCCCAAGGCTTGCAGTTATGAAACAGCCATGGGTGATCTGGGATGATGAAATCATCTAAAACCAAAGATAAATTATTTAGACTCCAGCTTGGGAAAAATAAAACTCACCAATCCCACATAAAATTTATTAGGTACAGAAATATATTCAATAAATTACAACGCGTATCAAAAGATTCATATTTTAAAGAAAAACTACAAGCATATAGGAATGATTTAAAAAAGACTTGGTCCATTGTGAATACTCTTATTCTCCCCCGCCGTGGTTTAGCGCAAAGCATGCTAACATGCGGCGGGGGACAAAGCCACGTTAGTGGCAAACACTAAAAATTCCGACAAATTGCTCTGCGGATAGCTTGCTGTGTGCGCATAATTTTCAGTGAGTTTTCTGCCTCGCAAGGCATTGGGGCGAAGATCAAGCAGGGCTGGGTCACAGGGGTAACTAAGCAGAGAGGCACTGGTGCCCTCTTCCCCAGCCACTTCCTCTTTTTCTATCTGGGGGACCTCAAGCTGTTCCCAGGCCAGCTGTGAGATATAGTTCCTCCAGTGTGCCCTGGGTCTGCCTCGGGGCTCCTCCTGGTTGGATTTGCCCGGAAAATCTTTAAAGGCGGGTGTGTAGGAGGCATTTGGACTAGATGCCCAAACCACCTCTACTGATTCCTCTAGATGTGGAGGAGCAGCATTTCTACTCTGAGCTGCTCCCGGATGTCTGAGCCCCCCTCACCCTATCCCTGTGGGTCAGCCCAGCCACCTGCAGAGGAAGCTCATTACAGGCACTTGTATTTGAGATCTTATTCTTTTAGTCTCTACCCAAAGCTTGTGACTATAGGTGAGGGTTGGAACATGGATCGATCAATAAATTGAGAGCTTCACTTTTAAGCTCAGCTCCTGCACGACGATGGACTGGTATAATGCCTGTTTCCCTGCAGATGCTGCAGTGAAACATCTGTCAGTCTAATGCTCCATTCTACCCTCACTTTTGTATAAGACCCCGAGATACTTGAACTTCTTTACTTGAGGTAACAACTCAGCCCCTTCTTGAAGAAGACAATCCAACTTTTTCCGAGAGAAAACCATATTCTCAGATTATGAAGTGCTGATCCTCATTCCAACCGCTTCTCACTCAGCTGTGACCTGCTCCAATGTGCATTGGAGGTCACAGCATGATGAGGCCAGCAGAACCACATCATCTGGAAACAGCAGAGATGCAATCCTGAGGCCACCAAACTGGACACCCTCCAAACCTCGGCTGTGCTTTGATATCCTGTCCATGAAAATCATGAACAGAATAGGTGACAAGGCACACCCTTAGCGGAGTCGAACACCAACTGGAACAAGTCCAACTTGGAATGTGGACACAACTCTGGCTTTGGATGTACAGGAATCAAATGACTGGAATTACCGGCCCAGGAGCCTCAGACTCCTGCAGCACCCCCCACAGGATTCCTCGTGGGACACGGTCATAAATCTTCTCCAAGTTCAGGAATCACATTTAGACTGAATGGGCAAACTCCAATGACCCCTTCAGTATCCATGCGAGGGTAAAAAATTATTCCAATGTTCCACGTCCTGAACGGAACCCATATTGCGAATCCCGAATCCATGGTTTGACAATCGGGCGGAGTCTGCTTAGGCCCTCCTGGGAGGCTGAGCAATGTGAACTCCCTATAGTTGGAACGCAACCTCTGGCCGTCATCCAATATGCCCGACATCCACAACATGTTTAGCAGGCGGGCAACCATGACAGTCTTAACTGCATCAAGAACCTTCAGCATCTCTGAGTGAATCTCGTCCATTCTTGGCGACTTGCCATTGTGGAGCTTTTTTCGACCACCTCTGTGGATTCCATCAGGGAGATGGGCAGTGACTCACTCGAGTCCTCTGCCCCTGCCTTCTGAATGGAGAGCATGTCTGCCAGATTCAGGAGTCCCTCAAAGTGCTCTTTCCACCACTGGATAATATCCCCAGTCGAGGTCAGCAGTTCACCACCCCTGCTGAAAATAGTCTGGTTGAAACCCTGCCTCCCCTACCTGAGTTGTCTGATGGTTTGCCAGGACCTCTTTTAGGCCACCTGCAACTCTCCATTGCCTCTCCAAACTCCTCCCAAACCCCAGTTTTTGCTTTAGCGACTGCCGCAGCTGTAGTTCTTTAAGCCTGCTCTTACCGGTCTGCCGAGTGGGGGTCTGTAACACCGGCCAATGTAATAGTGTCCACAAACGTTATAAACCGCAAACGTAATAAAAATCTGCAGCTTTTAATGTAATAATCCCACAAATGTAATACATTTTCCACAAATGTAATAGCCACTGCCTACTACAAACGTAACACGCAATTTCCCGCAAATGTAATAATTATTATGTTTGCAGAGATTTATTAAGTTTGTGGGGAAATGAAAATCTTCAACTTTCAATATTGTAATAACTTCCCACAAATGTAATAACGCAATGAATAATGGTCCTTGTGGTTGTTGTTGTTTGTTTGTTTGCCTAAACACCTACTAATACTGACCATGGGGGCAAAATCCAGCTGCTGCCTCTCTGCTCTACGATCACACAAGGCCCCAACAAGCAGCTTTGTCTTTCCATTTCAGTTCACAAAATTGTTTTGTGTTTAAACAGATTTATTTCTTTGCATAAGCAAAATGTTTCTTGTTAATGAGGATCATCTCTCTCTCTCTCTCTCTCTATCTCTATCTCTCTCTCTCTCACCACTGCCTGCGTTAACTTGAATTGAATTAGAAAACCTTTAGATTCTTGCCTATTTAGACTGATGTTTGGAAATGACCAATAAATCCAGATTTCTTCATATTTTTATTGCCAATGGGTGAAATAAAATGTCACAGGAATTATTTTTTTATCAACCTATCTCCCTCTGTCAACTACAGTCTGTCTCCTCTGTCAGTATATTTTATTCAGCCCTTTCAAATAACAGGTATTAGGGGGAAAACCCTCCGACCTAACATTATTTAACTAATTTCTAAACTACAGCTTATCATTTGAATTTTAAAGCTGAGATTGTAGCTATTAATTCCAAAATAAATAAAAACCCTGAAAAGCCCACATTTTATTTTCTTCTTGTAGGATCGTGTCTAGGGACAGACTGCTGCTGGTTCCAACTCATTGTGATGTAACACATTGGGCCTATGGAGAACGGAAGGCGCTACATCCCAATGGGTGAAACCAGAAACGCTACCACGATAATTTATGAAAGCCTAACCCTAACCCAAACTACACATGGGTAAGACCGCAGTCATAAATGATCGTGGTAGTGTATCTGGTTTCACCCATTGGAAGGTTTCACCAATTGGGATATATCGTTTTCCATGGAGAACATCATTTTGCCGTTCTAAAGTCACCATCACAAAATAAACCTGGACAGAGTGATGGGAAGAAGGATTACTTCCATTTCCTACAAAATGAAAACATCAAAATGAAATACTGGTAGTGATTTTACTGCAAATAATTTTCCTGCAAACTAGTGAAGAGCTGGCAGAAGGGACCGCAGCAGCCGCGGTGAAGGTGGTGTATCATCCAGCCGGTGTAGTAACATGATCCCACACTGATATTGAGGCAACAGAGAGAGTTATTAAACTAAAATGTTAATATTTTCATATAAAAATTAAAAGCTGTTCAGCCTGACGAAGACCCAATTCGGCCATGACGACTCGTCATGAAATAAACGGCGTCCAACAGCACACTAATCATGTAAAAACATATTCATGCTGCTCATTAAGTTAAACAGAAGAAACTTGGCTACAAGCTCATACAAGTCATTTCTACATTCACCAAACACAGCGCCAAAACCAAGCAAATAATGACCACACATCAAAGTCTCCATAGCACCATCTATTCCAACATATTCACCGCTAGTGGAAAGATACTTCATAGGCGGATTTAGGGGGGCACCCATCTATTTCTGCAGACTGACTTTTCGAAGACAGCCTTTTTCGCACATTACACACAGGGCTTAAAGCACGAAAAATTGCCATGCCAGAAAAATGAAATGGGGGTCGTCCAAAAAAAAAAAAAAAAGAGTTGCGTCCTAACGCACTTAGTGATGGTCAGATAGTAACGAACAGTAGCCTACTTAAGTATTTTTTTTAAAGATTTGTACTTTACTTGAGTTTTGACTTTTACTTTTACAATACTATTTTAAAGATTAAAAATAAAAAGTATACTTTCACTTTGTTACGTTGACACTGGCCACTTCGTTATTCGTGACAAATTCAAGGATTATATCTGGATTTGGCGCGCTCAGGAACAACAGCAGGGCATCTTCGTACAGATGTTGATGTCAGTGGACATGAAGCTGCAAATTTATGCACGCAGTTACAATATTCTATTACTAGATGGCACACCAGGATCAGTTATTGATGCTAAACAGAAAACAGGTGTAGGAAATCAGACTAATTACAAAGGAGCAAACATGAGTCAGAACCTAATCACATGAAATAGGCAAAAGCCAAAACGCGGACTGGGATCACGAGACAGCCTATAGACAGAACACACAGCTCTGGTTAGGGAGTTCTAACGTGCACAGATAATGAGAGAAAGGACAGCGTGAGCAGGTGTGGAGAATCCACAGAAACGCAGCAGAGAAGATTAGGGAGAGACAAGAGGCGGAGACTAGAACAGGGCGAGTGCTGAGAGCTTGTTAATCAATAAGTAAGGTGCAGCTATACAATCCCTAGTGATCGTTAGTAAGTTAGTATACTGACCAAAACTTCCAACACAACACATACAATTTTGAAATATTTGGTGTACATAAAATGGGATATTGGTTTTGAGCCATGATACGTCAACTTCAACTTAAAAGCTCAGAAAATTGTTTTGATTTTGTCGTGTGGGCAGCTCGTTCAGCTTGATTGCACATTGTTTAGAATTTTGCCTATCCCTTCAGGTTGAGTGGAACTCATTGACTAATCCTTCAAGAATTTGGTCAATAAATAGCCGTAGCAATGGGCAACTTAAATATTCCTTTGCATTATCCTGGGTCAACGTGTGACCATGCCGCGCCTAGGTCAAAATCAGCGAGAGCGAGCCGTTGGTATGCTCACTGGTGGAATGTCACAAAGACGGGTTGCAAGGAACTTGGGCGTCCACATGTCGACCATATCACATCTCTGGAGCC
The DNA here is from genome assembly GCA_029721435.1 of Gymnothorax reevesii. NCBI lineage: Eukaryota > Metazoa > Chordata > Actinopteri > Anguilliformes > Muraenidae > Gymnothorax > Gymnothorax reevesii. The sequence continues at coordinate 184,601 of CM056575.1, read as the reverse complement.
GGTATAATGAAACAGGAAGCACCGGTGACCATATGCCCCCAGACCACGTGTCACCACCCCTCAGCAGGATCGAGATATTCGCCTCCAGCACCTGCGCAATCGCTTCCTGCCAGCTACAGTCACTGCTGCTCAGATCAGTGGTCGTCACCAGAACTGGATTAGCGACCAAACCGTACGCAACCGCCTGCGTGAAGCCGACTTGCACAACCGACAGCCCTGCCGTGGTTTGGTGTTGACTCCTGCTATCCTTAATGTCGCGTGTAAGTTTCACCAACATAAATGCATCCAGGTGGCAGACTAATCCCATAAAAGGTGAAAATAATCGTTCTCTTTTAGATCATAATCAGCATTCTTAAAATTCTCCCAAACCGGCAGTTTTTTGTTGTGTTGTGTGATAGTAGAGCAGAGAGGCAGCAACTGGATTTTGCCCCCATGGTCAGTATTAGTTGGTGTTTAGGCAATCAAACAAACAACAATAACCACAACGACCATTATTCATTGCGTTATTACATTTGTGGGAAGTTATTACAATATTGAAAGTTGAAAATTTTCACTTCCCCACAAACATAATAAATCTCTGCAAACATTATAGTTATTACATTTGCGGGAAATCGTGTGTTACGTTTGTAGTAGGCAGTGGCTATTACATTTGTGGGTCACACTTATTTTGAAGTGTTGCTCATAAAGGCTTTATACAGCTTGTATAATGCCTTCATAAATCAGACATAATGTCTTCATAAATCATTCATAAGCGAATGTCATGCTTTATGAAGGATGAAATAACACATCCTTATTCAACATGTGATGCCAGAGGTGACAATGAAAATGTCACTTAGCTGACAATGTCACCCTTTATCGCAATTAGCCACTAGCTAAGTAACATCGTCAGTTATATCACATTTGGCATCACATGCTGAAAAAGGATGTGTTATTTCACCCTTTACAAAGCACGAGGCTTGCTAATGTATGATTTATGAAGACATTATGTCGCATTTATGAAGGCATTATACATGCTCTATAAAGCCTTTATGAGCGACACTTCAAATAAAGTGTGACCCATTTGTGGAAAATGTATTACGTTTGTGGGATTATTACATTAAAAGCTGCAGATTTTTATTACGTTTGCGGTTTATTACATTTGTGGACATTATTACATTGGCGGGCGTTACAGGGTCCTTTGGGCAAACTAAGCTCGAAAGGCCACCCACTTCAGCTTAACGTCCTCCCTTAATGCTGGTGTCCACCAGTGGGTCCTTGGGTTGCCGCCACAACCAGCACCGACAACCTTCATGCCACAGCTCAAAGCAGCCGCTTCCACCATGGAGACTTTGAACAGGGTCCACTCAGACTCCATGTCCCCAGCCTCCTCCAGAATATGGGAAAAGCTCCTCTGGAGGTGTGAATTGAAAATCGTTTGGACAGGGTCCTCTGCCAAACGTTCCCAGTAAACCCTCACAACACATTTAGGCTTCCTAGGTTGTTCCAGCAGTCTTCCTTGCCATCTGATCCAGCTCACCACCAACTGGTGATCAATTGAGAGCACTGTCTCTCTATCAACCCGACTGTCCAAAACATACCGCCACAGATCTGATGACTCGATTACAAAATCAATTATTGACCTTTGGCTAAGGGTTTTCTGGTACTAAATACATTTATTAAGAGCCTTATGCTTGAACATGATGTTCGTTATGGATAATCTTTGACTAGCACAGAAAACCAGTAACAAAACACCACTCAGATTCAGATCAGAAGGCAATTCCTCCCAATCACTCCCCTCCAAGTGTTTGTCTTGGCCCACTTGAGCGTTCAAGATTCCCAACAGAACGATGGAATCCCCAGTAGGAGCCTTTACCAAGACCCTGTTCAGGCGGGATACTCTGAACTGCTCTAAGGCGTGTTGGCACAAACAACAGTCAAAGCATTCGCCTTCGTTAGCTACAAGCGCATTGCAGTGACCCTCTTGTTCACCAAGATGAACTCCAACACGGCGGCACTCAGCCGAGGGGATGCAAGCATCCCAACGCCTGCCTGCCGCCTTTCACCCTGGGCAACTCCAGAAAAGGAGAGACTCCAACCCAATCAAGGAGTTGGGCTCCAGAGATGCGCATAGAGGTGAGTCTGACTATATCTAGCTGGTACCGCTCTACCTCCTGCACAAGCTCCAGCTCCTTCCCTGCCAGTGTAGCGAGGTTCTATGTCCCAAAAGCCAGATTCCATGACTGAGGTCCAGAACGCAAGGGCCACCGCCCCTGTCTTCTACTCGGTCTACAGTGCGCCCGACCCCTACTCCTCTCCTCTCGTGGGTGGTGGGCTCACATGGAGGCAGCTCCCTCTTCGGGCCGAGCCCAGCTGGGCCCTGGGAAAAACCCAGCTACTAAGCACTTAGCTGTGAGCTCCCCTCACAGGCCAGGCTCCAGGAGGGGGCCCCAATGTCCATAATCCAGGCAAGGCTTTTATTCTCATTGAGGAGCTCGTCATAGGAGGCTAATGAATCACTTTTCGTCTGGCCCCTCACCTTGGACCAATTTGCAATGGGAAATCTGTACAGGAGCTAAAGCTCTAGACATCACAGCTCCCAAGATCCCAGGCGCATGCAAACTCCTCCACCACGAGAAGAAAATGATTCACAGAGGAGCCTGCCTGTGCAATCGATTTTGGGGTGGGGAACTCATCAGTTTGTTCTGAATTTGTGTCCAACCCCCTAGTCCATGATCTAGTTGGTATAGCTACTGGTTTGCTGCTCCCGGACTCCGTAGCAATGAAGCTTCCAGCTGTGAATGTTGTCTGGTTGTGACGATTTCTCTGGTAACCCAACATTAGTTCCTGAATCTTTTGGCAGTTGCTGGTCAGTTTGCCTGGGATTTCTGCCGTGACTTCCTGGGGTCGTCTTCCTGTTTCAACATCCCTTTTCTGTCTTCGGGTGCGCTGAGGGGTCACATCTAATCAGCTCATGAAAAGAAGCTTTTGTGAAACCTGTTACTTGGATGGCTTTACTGCAAGGCAGTCAGGCTTTGATCAGAATGGCCAGCCATACAGTGCCATTCTGCAGCATTTGTGAGTATTAATTAATCTGACATATCGTGCAGCCTTTGATGCATAGCATTTTAGGGCAATGGTAGGATTTGTGTCTCGATAGATTTTGTGGAGGCATGAAATGTTTGTGAAACTGTGTGTGTCTAGTACTGTGTGATTTGTGTATCCTGTGGGCGAACTTGAGAATATTCATGTCTGAGCAGGAGAATATTCATGTCTTAAGTGAGCTTTGGCTCTGAAACGCTAGGAGTTGACAGCTGGCGGAAATGACTCATCGGGAGCCAGGGATTTTTCAACAGAGTTAGAGATGAAGCTTTTTACTGCTGCTCAACATTCGTAAGGTCTTCAGTAACAGTCGTCATCCTCTGTGCAGATGGAGCTTATATATTGGTGGATAGACTGTAGAGATGGTTGATTGACAGGTCAGAGGAACAGAAAAAGCTAAGCTTAGAGAGAACACGCGGCAGCTTAATATTAAAAATGTGGGTTTTCTCCGGCGTTTACATAACAAAGGGCTGAGCGGTAAATGTGCGCCTCGTTCTGAAATCAGACAAACAGTTGATGGTCTATCGTTTGCCCCTGTTGGCAGCTGTTGATTCTTTGATCATCTGAACTCAGGGCTTCTACTGAATTTACTGTCAGGCAGCTTTCCCTGGAAATGTGAGACTTCTAGTTACAACTGGGTCCCTCTCTCCCCCTTCGTCTATGTCTCTCTCGCTCTCTCCATCACTCTCAATCTGTCGCTCTCTCCGTCACTCAATCTGTCTCCTTCAGTCTCTCCTCCTCTCATTCCAGTTAATTTTCTCTTTTACTCTTGTTCTCTGTAAAGGCAACTCACACTCCTCTGCTCCCTCTCTGTCTCTGCTCACTGCTCTTTCAGTCTCTCTCTCTGTCCCAGATGGACAGACAGTTGCACTGGGCTGCATCTGCTCCGATTCTCTTCCAAAATCAGCACATCTGTCCCAGAGGACTGACGGTGTGTGATTTCCTGCAATGTGCTCCACAGACGCTAAGACTTTGCTTCTCTAAAAGCTCCATCCTGATCACTGCTGCCTCTCTGGAGCAATGAAACACAGACCCTGCTGAGTGAAACAGATAGTCGGTGTCAGGGCTGAGAAAGAGGATGTTTGTCAAAAATTTAAATTGTTTTTATTCCTGCAAAATATATATATATTTTTTTAAACCCAGACCTCCCTTCCTTTGTGTTTGTACAGAAATGTTTTGGGACATATTATTCCATGACGGATCTCTGGGAAACGCCACGAGCGGCTGTGTGTGATTCAGGCCCTGCTAGCGCCAAGTAAACAGTCCAGTGGTTTCACTTGGACCCGCAGGGCTAAATCGGGAAATAGTGTGTGTGTGGGGGGGGTGTTCGGCAGAGAGGTCTCCATGATGGGGGGGTTGCTGACATTAAGCTGGAGAGAGTTGGGTGCACAGAAGCTGCAGTTATGAAAGGGTGTCTTTATCACATTAGTGGTACATGTTTGAGCTCTGAAACTGAGCGCTGAGTCTGTCCTTTATAAAACTGCTTTCTCCCTCTCTGGATTCCAAATGGAAATGCCGTCTCAGTCACACTTCATGTTCGAGCTGAAGCATCTCCACTTTTGAGCCTGATTACGCTCACTACGGGCCGCTCCGGACCTCAGTATAAGTCAGACAGAGGATTGTTGTAGCTTTAGCATTGGCAGAAGAGCACACTTCCTGTAAATCGACCTCACTCTGGAGTGGATGAAGTCAACTATGTCCCACTGGTACTAAATCTCCGCCATCCTTTTCTAGATATCTATTGTCTGGCAACGATATTGACCAAGCCTGAACCTGTGATTTTAGGGCCATGTATTTTAACCTGCCCTTGTGATAAATGGCTTTATACAGACTATATTGGGCTTTGTTTGAGGTGCTTTTGTGTTCACCCTTATAAATGTACATTATGCCTTTTGCAATGAGAATGTAGTTTGATTGTTTTTTGCTCAGACTGCACTGTAACCTGAAGAGTGTGTTTCAGTGTCATAGATATATATATATATATATATATATAGAACACTAGATTGCTGATGTCATCATATTTACATTATCCGAAGTGAAGCACCCGGCCGCCATATTGATACACCCAACTTCTTCATAAAAATGAATGGTTTCGTATGACGCCAATTTCAAATAAGTCGATACATGCGAGAAAATGCCGGGATGTGCGGCTGCCTTTTGCAGCAATATTTATTTGAAGAGCTGTAATAAAACGTTTCATGCGAAAGTTAAAGTAAAAATGCAAAGTTGTCACTTAAATAGAAAAATATCATGTTTCATGCTAGCTCGCTAATTATCCATCCCATTGACTTTAACAGACCGCTGACTGAAAGCGAACGCTGGCGATTGATAACGGCCACCAGCGAGCTACCTTGGCGTTGCGGGGACTGCATTGACTTAGTGGTAAATGAAATTTAAAAGGTGGCTAACAAGCTAGCTAGCTACTTGTACTTGACATTCAACGACAATACTTCTTACCCGCATAATATTTAAAACAGTACACTAGTCGCTTTGTCTGTTTTATACAGAGCTCCAAAAGAGAAGGAGGGGAGAAAGGCTTCACTAGCGCTTCCTTTTATCAACGTGGGCATTAGCCATATGATTTAATATAAACAATTCAGTTGATGTCAAATAGTCAACCAGGGTACAATGAAGTGAGGGAACCAGAGTGTAATTTCATAACGTATACGAACATTCATCGACGTTTCTTATAACGGCGATAACTACCAAGCAATTATCTTATCAGAGGTAAAAGCCTTGGTCGTGTCAACGTCACTTCTCTGCTGCACTTTAACGTAAACACCGAGTCACATTTCGATCCTCCCTTTAGTAAGTGTGCCGCTTTCCATCCTCCAGAAAGCACATATTTAGGGTGACAAAATGTTGCTCTGCACAGCGATACCAAAATAACACCGACTCGCACGCAAGTGTTTTTGAAAATGTAATTTTAAAGTAGGCGAAAATGAATGGGAGTCTATGGGCGAATTTTACTTCCGGGTGTATAGGCTCGGAGAACGGATGCTTCACTTGAGTGTACGGTATCAACAATCTAGTGGTCTATATATATATCTATGGTCAGTGTCTGAATGAGCATAATTGCGTACAGTGCACATATGTATGAGTGTGTGGGTGTGAGCAGGTGTGTATATGGATGAGTGTGTGGGTGCCTGTGTGTGCGTGCATTGTGCTTGCGTAAATGCCCAGCTCACGCGCATTTAGGAGCACTAATGAAATGCTGACCTGCCAGGCCTCACGTGACGGTATTGAGTATCTGAAGGTGGGGGGTTGGGGCATTGGTTAATCAGCCCCTGACACCTGTGACCCTGTGGCTGATTGACAGACAGCCCTCACTGCCGTGCGACAGGTGAAAGAAGGAATTGATGAGAGGGATTAATGAGAAAGGAGAAAATGTCGAAGGAGGAGGTCTAAGAAAAGGGTATCATTCTGAAGCGTTCAGACTCTCAGATTTGTTAATTGGATGCTGTCTGAGACATTAGTCCAATGTGCTCTTCTCCGAACTGGTTTCACAGCGAGATGCGCTTCTAACGTCTTTACTATTGATCGGACCGAGCCATGCACTGACAAAATTGCACTTTGCTATTATTATTATTTTTTTAGCCAATGTACTTTGTAAGTGGATATTTGTCCCGGGAGTTTTTGTTATTGGTGATAAAACAAATTAGATTCTCCTGTAGGCCTAACTGTATTTGAAATTCTGCTGAAGGCCTCATGGGGTTGTTATTACTGCAGACAGTGATAGCAGACAGACACACCCGGCCGTTTTGTCAGCGGGACTGGCTCCTGCATGTAAATGACAACGTTGCACAACAAATAAGAATCACGGCGTTGCGCCCAAATACAAAAGCTAGCTGCTACAAATTATCCTAATCCTATCCTAATTATTATTATTAGGAATTATCAGCCCTAAGTGATGTGTTGCTGATGACGGAATCACATGCTGTCTGTCCGTAAAACAGGGCTTGAAATCTTGCGTTCCTGGGCAAGTGAAAAGCTCTCTGAATCGGATGGTTTGTGTTGTGGAGAGGTAGAGGGTCAGTCCCAGGACATTTCTTATTTCAGGGGTTTTCTGTGGAGACTGGTGGCTGTGGTCACATGATTTATGGGGTCCAATTCCATCAGCCCCTGATAGCGTATTTACCCGAGCAACAGGGGCCGCGGGAATACTGATACGATGGCAGGGAGGGGGGACTGATGCACAGCCGCTCGACTGCGCTACACAAAAATCCCACCCCACACACCCTCTCTTTCTCTCCATCTTCCAACCCACATCCTTTTTTTCTCCTTCTCTCTCCCACTCTTTCACTTTCTATCTCTCCCTGTTACTCTCTCTCCCCCTCTCTCTTTCTCTCTCTCTCTCCTCCTGTCTTTCTCTGACTCTTTCTCTGAGGGTTGTTTAACTCTGTGGCACGGCTGGGGTTATCTGGGCATCCCTGGATCAATGCGCCTGTCAGTCTCTCGTTAGTGAAGAGCTGCCCATCCCCACTTCTCAAACACCTCCTCCCCCCCGAGGGCAGCGGGTCCCATCCAAACACTGCCAAACAACTCAACCCAACCCCTGCCGAACCACCCACCCAAGCACAGCCAAACCACCAACCCAAACACTGCCAAACCACCCACCCCAAACACTGCCAAACCACCCACCCAAAAACAGCCAAACCACCCACCCCAAAAATTGCCAAACCACCCACCCAAAAACAGCCAAACCACCCACCCCAAACGCTGCCAAACCATCCATCCAAACACTGCAAAACCGCTCAACCCAAACACAGCCAACCCACTCAACCCAAACACAGCCAAACCACTCAACCCAAACACTGCCAAACTTCCCACCCCAAACACTGCCAAACCACCCACCCCAAACACTGCCAAACAACTTAACCCAAACACTGCCAAACCACCCACCCAAACACTGCCGAACCACCCAACCTAAACAACTGCCATACTACTCAACACAAACACTGCCAAACCACTCAACCCAAACACTGCCAAACAACTTAACCCAAACACTGCCAAACCACCCACCCCAAACACTGCCAAACAACTTAACCCAAACACTGCCAAACCACCCACCCAAACACTGCCGAACCACCCAACCTAAACAACTTCCATACTACTCAACACAAACACTGCCAAACCACTCAACCCAAACACTGCCAAACTTCCCACCCCAAACACTGCCAAACTTCCCACCCCAAACACTGCCAAACCACCCACCCAAACACTGCCAAACAACTTAACCCAAACACTGCCAAACCACCCACCCCAAACACTGCCAAACAACTTAACCCAAACACTGCCAAACCACCCACCCAAACACTGCCGAACCACCCAACCTAAACAACTTCCATACTACTCAACACAAACACTGCCAAACCACTCAACCCAAACACTGCCAAACTTCCCACCCCAAACACTGCCAAACCACCCACCCCAAACACTGCCAAACAACTTAACCCAAACACTGCCAAACCACTCAACCCAAACACTGCCGAACCACCCAACCTAAACAACTGCCATACTACTCAACACAAACACTGCCAAACCACTCAACCCAAACACTGCCAAACAACTTAACCCAAACACTGCCAAACCACCCACCCCAAACACTGCCTAACAACTTAACCCAAACACTGCCAAACCACCCACCCAAACACTGCCGAACCACCCAACCTAAACAACTTCCATACTACTCAACACAAACACTGCCAAACCACTCAACCCAAACACTGCCAAACTTCCCACCCCAAACACTGCCAAACTTCCCACCCCAAACACTGCCAAACCACCCACCCAAACACTGCCAAACAACTTAACCCAAACACTGCCAAACCACCCACCCCAAACACTGCCAAACAACTTAACCCAAACACTGCCAAACCACCCACCCAAACACTGCCGAACCACCCAACCTAAACAACTTCCATACTACTCAACACAAACACTGCCAAACCACTCAACCCAAACACTGCCAAACTTCCCACCCCAAACACTGCCAAACTTCCCACCCCAAACACTGCCAAACCACCCACCCCAAACACTGCCAAACAACTTAACCCAAACACTGCCATACCACCCAACCTAAACAACTGCCATATTACTCAACACAAACACTGCCAAACCACTCAACCCAAACACTGCCAAACTTCCCACCCCAAACACTGCCAAACTTCCCACCCCAAACACTGCCAAACCACCCACCCCAAACACTGCCAAACAACTTAACCCAAACACTGCCAAACCACCCACCCCAAACACTGCCAAACAACTTAACCCAAACACTGCCAAACCACCCACCCAAACACTGCCGAACCACCCAACCTAAACAACTGCCATACTACTCAACACAAACACTGCCAAACCACTCAACCCAAACACTGCCAAACTTCCCACCTCAAACACTGCCAAACTTCCCACCCCAAACACTGCCAAACCACCCACCCCAAACACTGCCAAACAACTTAACCCAAACACTGCCAAACCACCCATCCAAACACTGCCGAACCACACAACCTAAACAACTGCCATACCACTCAACCCAAACACTGCTAAACTTCCCACCCCGAACACTGCCAAACCACCCACCCAAACACTGCCATACCACCCACCCCAAACACTGCCAAACCACCCATCCCAAACACTGCCAAATCAAACACTGCCAAACCACCCACCCCAAACACTGCCAAACAACTTAACCCAAACACTTCCAAACCACCCACCCAAACACTGCCGAACCACCCACCCCAAGCACTGCCATACCACTCAACACAAACACTGCCAAACCACCCACCCCAAACACTGCCAAACCACTCAGCTATACACTGCCAAACCACCCACATAAACACTGCCAAGCCACCCAATCCAAACAACTGCCAAACCACTCAACCAAAGCACTGCCAAACCACCCACCCAAACACTGCCAAACCACCCAATCCAAACACTGCCAAACCACCCAACCCAAGCACAGCCAAACCACCCACCCAAAGACAGCCAAACCACACACCCCAAACACTGCCAAACCACCCAATCCAAACAACAGTCAAACCACACACCCCAAACACTGCCAAACCACCCACCCCAAACGCTGCCAAACCATCCATCCAAACACTGCAAAACTGCTCAACCCAAACACAGCCAACCCACTCAACCCAAACACAGCCAAGCCACTCAACCCAAACACTGCCAAACTTCCCACCCCAAACACTGCCAAACCACCCACCCCAAACACTGCCAAACAACTTAACCCAAACACTGCCAAACCACCCAACCTAAACACTGCCAAGCCACCCACCCAAGCACTGCCAAATCACCCACCCAAACACTGCCAGACCACTCAACCCAAACACTGCCAAACCACCCAAGCCAAACACTGCCAAACCACTTAACCCAAACACTGCCAAACCACCTACCCAAACCTTGCCAAACCATCCAACCCAAACACTGCCAAACCACCCACCCCAAACACTGCCAAACTGCCCACCTTAACACTGCCAAACTGCCCACTCCAAACACTGCCAAACCACCCACCCAAACCCTGCCAAACCGCTCACTCCCATCACTGCCATACCAACCACCTAAACACTGCCAAACCACCCACCCCAGACACAGCCAAACCACCCAACCCAAATACTGCCAAACCACCCACCCTGAACACAGCCAGCCCAACAGGACAGTATCACTGTATTAGGCATGCAGTGCATGTCTCCAGTGCTACAGGTGGTATAAGGAGTGGCCTTGTAAAAAAATTATTTGTCTCGCATCCCCACCCACCTCATAAAAACCCTATTGCCTTCAATTTACATTTTTTTCTAAAAAAATAAAAAATTAATCTGTTAAAACTTCACCAGAAGGAAAGTGAGAAAAATGCCCAGAATCCCTGTCCCTTCAGCTGTCAATCACTGCAGCACTTATGGGTTAAGCCTGATTCATGCTTCTTGCGGTCGGCACGGCCCACACGGCGAGATTACGCAATTGCAGCCGGGGTGACAGAGCACAGAGTGCCAGGCAGTGAAGCAGTGTTCGTTGAGCAGCAGAGGTACAGTCGCAGTGGCTCAGTGTGTCTGGCAAATGTAATGGTGATTATAGGCTGTAGACATGGCGATGGCAGTTGCCTCCCGTACAACGAACTGTTCGCTGCATCTACTTGTGTTAAGAGTTGCTGGGCGTGGCTCATGGCCTCACAGTTAAATACGGGGTTTTACTGTGGAGCATTTTTAGGCCTAAGAGCCTTCTATTCATCCCCTGAATCATGGTAACAGCGGATTACAGAGGGGGAGTGCGAGCCCTCCAGTGTTGCTGTGATTGAGAGATCCAAGTCTGCAGTGCATTGTGAGACAATGAGGAACTGTGCTCGATGTGGCGTTTCTGACAGGTGGTTGAGCTGTTGACAAATCACAAGGGCAGTGCATATTGTGTGTCCCTCATTTGTTTAACCCCATAAAACCTACGGACCCTTACTTGAGTCTGTCAGATGCTTTATTCAAGCCTGGGGAACTTCACTCCTTTAAATCCTAATTTAAATTAGAAATGGAAATGGAATTGGACACCATGGAAATTCCATGGTGTCCAACAGTCTAAAGTATGTCCAGCTCAATTTTGGGGAAATGTGTATAACATGATGTACTAGACCAAGATATCTTCCATTAATGGGTCTACGAGGTAAAAATCTCAATTTTTTTTTTTTTGTTGAAAATTTCAATATTTTTGGTTTGAACAAAATAAATAAAGGAATGCAGTGTGCTAGTAAACCCCAAGAATCTATGCTTTTCCTCTGCCTCAATTGTTACTTTTGACTTTAAATGCAAATTACCGAAAATCACAATTTTGACTGATTTTAAACCTTGTCGCATTCATAAAATCATTTATATTCATCTGACTTGAAATTTGGAGTGAAGTTGTATCTGTTGGAGATCTATGAATTGAGAGAATTTTCTAGATGGGTGCATCCCTAGGGGGTTAATTTTGAAAATGAAGCAAGTTGATGAAAGTGATTTTTGTTATGGTTACATAACAGAGCTCATTAAATATTCATAAATGTTCCAAACAAATAGTTCTGTGAAATGACATAGGATTTATCTTAAACCTTTCATTTGAGACTAATTTGAGTGAAATCTGACTGTGGGTTATTGAAATTTCAGTGCCACAAAATATTTTCAGATTTTGTTATTAAAGTGCTGTTTCCATGATTTTTATCAAAATTCTACATTTTATGAGGTTAAAATCATTTTGTGTTTGTTTATTTCTTAGTTTTTACATTATTATGGTTATTTATACAATTTTCCCTGAAGACCCCTTAATGTAATGCTTCAGCCTAATAAACATGCCATCATGGGTTTGAATATTTCTCTCAGTATAAGTGTGATGTAGCTTCACTGAAGCTCTGCAAACGGGAGATACAGAATGTGTGCGTGATATTGGCCTACAGTGAGGATTTTTTTTCTAAACTTTAAACTTACTGAAGTGAAAATTTAGTTAAAGGGTTAATCTCATCAGTCATCTTCTTCTAAATCTGTTCAATTTTTTAATATATTGGAAGTGTGGTGTGTGGGTCCTCTCTGTGTACTTAGTTTTTCAGTCTTGACTCAACTCTGACACTGGATACTCTCAGTAATATGCTACTACTGTTCCCAAGAATATTCCACAACTGCCACTTTGACATGTCCCAGCAGGTTAACTAACTTTACCAAGAGAAGATCAGACATTCTTCTTGTGGCTCTTTAGGACAGCACAACATATGGTTGCTGTTACTATTTCACATTAAGTAAACTGACCCATCTTGACTCAGCAGTCTTGTGTTGATGCTAACGAAGTGTCGCTATAAAAGTGGAAGTGTGTGTCTGTGTGACTGAGGATTCAGCACAGCTCTGCATGCGCATCATGTGCCTCGGCCTCTGTCCCCGTTCACACTTTCCCAAAGCCGATCTGGAGCTGGTGTGGCTCTCTGCTGCCCCCCTCAGGACATGTCACGCAAATGTCAACACACTGCATGACTGCGCTACCAGTTTGCCTGTGGTTTATAGTTGCATTCGTTTTTGAGTTTCTTTTCCTATAAGAAACGGTCTATGATGTAGTGTTTCATAATGCTTTTATTACTTACAGCGTGATTCACATTCTGCCCACACTCAGAAATTCCCATTTATTTCACTGCTTTTGATAACGATCTCTCCACGGGAGGACATCGAGGTATGCTGTGTGGAAAAATGATCGATGCCCTACCCTTACCATTATCAGCCAGGCCTCGGATATAATGTGATGTGTCACAATGATAAATTTGAAATGAAATCGACGATTGAAATTATTTTATAAAAGTGTTGCGGGAAAAAGGAAGGAAACAGTTTTAGAGCATTGTTCTCGCACACACCTCAGGCTAGCTGCTGGTGCCCTTGAAATGGCGCGGATGATTAAATTGGTGAGATCCACTCCGCCAGGGTCCTGCCCTGCCAACTCACACGTCCAGCTGAGGCTCAATTGAGCTAGAGCCATATACCCTGCTCACCGGTTTAATACGCCCCTTTCACAGGTTTAATGATGGTTTTCTCTCCATTTCAGCCTTGTGTTTCTCTGTGTAGGTGTTTAGCGTTCGTGTGCGAATGCTCTCCCAGTTAGTGTAAACGGTCCTTTATTTTGGCGACTGGAAAAAGGTCACTGTTACATTCATGCTTGGGCAGGTCACAAATATTCTCATGCCTACTGACTTCCAGTTATCTTTTTCGCATAAATTGCATCTGCAATGCTGGGTGTTTAGTCTTACAGTCCAGTTTACTGTAATATACAGTATTATACACCATACATGACTAAACTGCTATTCTAGGGTGCACAATGCTAGTCCTTCAGGGCTTGTCATTGCACTGATTCCAGACAGCTACCTTAGGGGATTTTTTGGCTCTTTATTTTATGATGGGCTCCTGTAAAGTCGCACTACAGTATTTAGAACGCACTTATGGTCTGCAGCTGTAGCCAGTGCTTATCGAAATGTCAGATCAGATTAATATTGCGCTAATTGTATAATTAAGGGCAGAAGTTGATAATACATCAGTTTGCTGTTCTAGCTGATGCTTCTATGAATCCCAGCTCTAGATATGATTGAGCTGGCTGTGTAGTTAAGCGGTGAAATTGGCACTAAATGCAGGAAAGGTTGGGCCTGGCTTGTCCTTGCTCCAACTTCAGCCAAAATGTCAGCCAGAACTCCGATAGATGAAGGTATGTTTTTGGAGGAGAGGGTTAATGACCAGAGGTGTTGTAGGAATTCTTCTCGTTGGTTGGAGCAGATGGGACGGGGCACAGATAGGTGCGCAGCCAGAGGGTGTTTTGGTGACAGGTGGCGGGCAGGTTAATGGTTTGGCGCATCTAAGCGCGACCATGCGGACAAACACTGCATAAGAGAGAGCGAGGAGTTCGACCGGACTGCTGATGGAGCTTGTGAACTGCAGAAACAAAAAAAATAAATATCAACAATCATTGAGTTTCTTTTTTAGAAGTATTGCTTTGCTTGTATCTTTCTTTAGTGGTATTTCTATTATTTTTTATTGACAAAATTATTACCATCGAGCACCAACTGGATTGCCACTGAAAAACATGGGATCATATGCAGTCAGATCAAATGATTCATTGCTAGCCAATGGGGAAAAAAAAAAAAAAAGTATATATATATACAGTGGCGCTTGACAGTTTGTGAACCCTTTAGAATTTTCTATATTTCTGCATAAATATGATCAAAAACATCATTAGATTTTCACACAAGTCCTAAAAGTACATAAAGAGAACCCAGTTAAACAAATGAGACAAAATATTATACTTGGTCATTTATTTATTGAGGAAAATGATCCAATATTACATATCTGTGAGGGGCAAAAGTATGTGAACCTCTATGATTAGCAGTTAATTTGAAGGTGAAACTAGATTCAGGAATTTTCAATCAATGGGATGACAATCAGGAGTGACTGGGCACCCTGTTTTATTTAAAGAACAGGGATCAATCAAAGTCTGATCTTCACAAAACATGTTTGTGGAAGTGTATCATGGCACGAACAAAGGAGATTTCTGAGGACCTCAGAAAAAGCGCTGTTGATGCCCATCAGACTGGAAAAGGTTACAAAACCATCTCTAAAGAGTTTGGACTCCACCAATCTACAGTCTGACAGATTGTGTACAAATAGAGGAAATTAAAGACCATTGTTACCCTCCCCTGGAGTGGTCGACCAACAAATATCACTCCAAGAGCAAGGCGTGTAATAGTCGGCGAGGTTACAAAGGACCCCAGGGTAACTTCTAAGCAACTGAAGGCCTCTCTCACACAGGCCAGTGTTAATGTTCATGAGTCCACCATCAGCAGAACACTGAACAACAATGGTGTGCATGGCAGGGTTGCAGGGAGAAGGCCACTGCTCTCCAAAAAGAACATTGCTGCTCGTCTGTAGTTTGCTAAAGATCACGTGAACAAACCAGAGGGATATTGGAAAAATGTTTTGCGGACAGATGAGACCAAAATAGAACTTTTTGGTTTAAATGAGAAGCGTTATGTTTGGAGAAAGGAAAACACTGCTTTCCAGCATAAAAACCTTATCTCATCTGTGAAACATGGTGGTGTTTCATCATGGTTTGGGTCTATTTTGCTGCATCTGGGCCAGAACGGTTTGCCGTCATTGATGGAACAATCAATTCTGAATTATACCAGTGAATTCTAAAGGAAAATGTCTGTCCATGAACTGAATCTCAAGAGAAGGTGGGTCATGCAGCAAGATATTGACCCTGGGCACACAAGTCGTTCTACCAAAAAATGTTTATAGAAGAATAAAGTTAATGTTTTGGAATGGCCAAGTCAAGTGCTGACCTTAATCCAATCAAAATGTTGTGGAAGGACCTGAAGCGAGCAGTTCATGTGAGGAAACCCACTAACATCCCAGAGCTGAAGCTGTTCTGTATGGAGGAATGGGCTAAAATTCCTCCAAGCTGATGTACAGGACTGATCAACAGTTACAGGAAATATTGAGTTGCAGTTATAGCTGCAGAAGGGGGTCACACCAGATACTGAAAGCATAGGTTCACATACTTTTGCCCCTCACAGATATGTAGTATTGGATCATTTTCCTCAATAAATAAATGACTAAATATAATATTTTGGTTTCATTTGTTTAACGGGGTCCTCTTTATCTACTTTTAGGACTCGTGTGAAAATCTGATGATGTTTTAAGTCATATTTATGCAGAAATATAGAGAATTCTAAAGGGTTCACAAACTTTCAAGCACCACTGTATATATATATATATATATATATATATATATATATATATATATATATATATATATACACATATATTTACTTTTATATATATTTTTCTTTTTGTTAACTTTCTTGATTTGTTTTCTGATTGCACACAAATAAATATGAACACAATTAACAATTTGAGTTTTTAAGTCAGGAATTAAGTACATGTTGGATTTGAAACATATTAGTTCCTGAGGCTGACATAGTAGAGCTGAATACAATTAGCTAAACCATGAACACAAATATCCATCATAAAAATAAATAAATTACATCAGACATAAAAACACAAAAAATTCTAATGTAGAATAAGAAAATTGAACTCATTAACGGCAACTTTAAGCAAGTGAATAGTTTTTACTTGGAAGACAAATCTTAGAAAACATTATTAAAAGCTTGAAGCTTCTTGTGACACTCATTATAGTTCAGCTTTCGGTCTGCAGCGGAGGGACGGGCGGCCATGTTGTGTGCCCTGAGGGACGGGCGGCTATGTTGCGTGCCTCAAGGGATGGGCGGCTATGTTTTGCGCCCTGAGGCTCCACCACTTCAGATCTCTGGGAGACCTTATTCTCGTATGCAGATGTTCTGCCTACTATTAAACATTTTTCTGTGAAATTAGATCAGTGTCACAAACAAGGAACAGAAATATTTTTTGGACTGAATGCACCCCTGTATACACTAGCACAGGGAATGTGTAAATTATTAAGAAAAAGAAAAAACAGCTTTACAGAATTATGTCAGACAAAACTTGGAAATGAGGCATTCCAACAATAAAGAATGTACCCAGATCCAATGAAAGTAATGAACAAGTCATTTGGTGAAAACAAAAACTACCAAAAAAAAGTTTTCAGTTGGTTGAATACTGCTGATGCTGTAAGGCCCGAGACAATATCTGTGTGTGTGTGTGTGTGTGTGTGTGTGTGCGCACATTCACGTTTTTGTTACCTATTGGGGACCTTTTCCAGTATAAGCACTGTCTTTATCGGGAACAGTAGTCCTTATGGGGACCAAAGCCTCATCCTAATATGGCAAAAAGTCATTTCTGAGGTCATGGCTGAGGCTAGGGTTCAGGTGTGAATTGAGGTTTTGTGTAGGTTAAGGTCAGGTATGATTTGGTTAAGGTTAGGTTTAGGGTTAGGGTTAGGGTTAGGCTGTCCGTAGTGAATAGAAGTCAATGCAATGTCCTAACAAGGATAGATGCACAGATACATGCAAAAACCATATAAAAATGGATCAAGATACACAGAATCTAAGGCTATTTTCAGATTCTAGGGGATGAATATGGTTAGCATACCCAATTTCAGCCTTAAGCAATCAATTTGGAGCAATAAGTTGCCAAACGTGGCTGAAAATGGGCTCGCCAAAAAAAAAAAAACTTTTCAAAGGGCTATCACTTAAACTATTTGAGATACTGGCTGAATATTTGGCATTTTTTCATTTAGTGTGAATATTTAGCAGTGAATTTTTTCAAAGAATTTTGAGGAGGTGACCTGGCACCCCCTGGATGATTTTACGTGGAATGATCCAAGTATAGCTGAACTGTATAGCAAGGACATTCACGTCGCCCAGATTGGCGTCAACGGGACCTCACCCTGGAGCCAGGCCTGGGGTTGGGGCTGGCAGGCAAGCACCTGGTGGTTGGGTCTCTACTCACAGGACCCGGCCGGGCGCAGCCTGAATGAGCAACATGGGCTCGCCTTCCTGTAGGCCCATCACCCACGGGAGGGTTCAATAGGGGCGGATGCATTGTGTTTTGGGTGGCAGTCATGGGCGGAGGCCCTGGCGACCCAATCCCTGGATGCTGAATCTGGTTCTCGGGACATGGAATGTCACCTCCCTGGGGGGGAAGGAGCCTGTGCTTGTGTGGGAGGTTGAGCGGTACCGGCTAGAGATAGTCGGGCTCACCTCCATGCACAGCCTGGGCTCTGGAACCCAACTTCTCGAGAGAGGTTGGACTCTCTTCTATTCTGGAGTTGCCCGAGGTGAGAGGCGGCGGGCTGGTGTGGGTTTGCTTATAGCCCCCCATCTTATCCGCCATGTGTTGGAGTTTTTCCCGGTGAACGAGAGGGTCGCTGCCCTGCACCTTCAAGTCAGCGACAGGTGCCTCACTGTCGTTTCGGCTTATGGGAAGAATGGCAGTGCAGAGTACCCAGCCTTCTTGGAGTCCCTGGGAGTGGTACTGGAAAATGCTCCAACTGGGGACTCCATCATTCTGCTGGGGGACTTCAACGCCCACATGGGCAGCGACAGTGTTACCTGAACGGGCGTGATTGGGAGGAACTGCCTCCCCGATCTGATCCCGAGTGGTGTTCTTTTATTGGAGTTCTGTGCTAGTCACAGTTTGTCCTTAACAAACACTATGTTCAAACATTAGGGCGTCTATCAGCGCACAAGACATGAAGACGCCCAAGGCCGGAGGTCCATGATCGACTTTTGTGGTCGTGTCATCTGACCTTCCACCGTATGGATCTGCTGGTGGAGGAGGAAGCTGGACAGACTTAGCAGGCCCAAACTTGTGGGGGTCTGTTTGGAACGTCTGGTGGAACCTTCTGTTAGAGGGGTTTTCAGCTCTCACCTCCGGGAGACCTTTGACCCGATCCCGAGGGGGGCTGGAGACATTGATTCTGAATGGACCGTGTTCTTCTCCTCCATTGTTGATGCGGCCGTTCGGAGCTGTGGCCATAAGGTTTCTGGCGCCTGTCGCGGCGGCAATCCCCGAACCTTGTGGTGGACACTGGAAGTAAGGGATGCCGTCAAACTGAAGAAGGAGTTTCGAGCTTGGTTGGCTCATGGGACTCCTGAGGCAGCTGACAGGTACCGGCAGGCTCAGTGTGCTGCAGCCTGGGCGGTGGCGGAAGCAAAAACTTGATTATGGGAAAAGTTCGGGGAGGCCATGGAGGAGGATTATCAGTCAGCCCTGAAGAGATTCTGGCAAACTGTTCAGTGCCTCAGAAGGGGAAAGCAGTGCCCTGCCAACACTGTTAACAGTGGAGGTGGGGAGCTGTTGACTTTGACTGGGGATATTGTCGGCCGGTGTAAGGAATACTTCAAGGATCTCTTCAATCCCACTGACACGCCGTCCATAGAGGAAGCAGAGGCTGGGGACCCAGAGGCTAAAGACTTCACTCGGGCTGAAGTCACTGAGGTAGTTCGGAAGGTCTTCAGTGGCAAAGCACTGGGGGTGGATGAGATCCGCCCTGAGTACCTCGTCTCTGGATGTTGTAGGGCTGTCTTGGTTGACATGCCTCTGCAGCATTGCGTGGCAGTCGGGGACAGTGCCTCTGGACTGGCAGACCAGGGTGGTGGTCCCTCTTTTTGAGAAGGGGGACCGGAGTGTGTGCTCCTACTATAGGGGGATCACACTCCTCAACCTCCCGGGTAAAGTCTATTCCAGGGTGCTGGAGAGGAGAATTCGGCCGATAGTCGAACCTCGGATTCAGGAGGAACAATGCGATTTTCGTCCTTGTCGTGGAACACTGGACCAGCTCTATACCCTCCGCAGGGTGCTTGAGGGTTCATGGGAGTTTGCCTAACCGGTTCACATGTGTTTTGTGGACTTATAGAAGGCATTCTACCGTGTCCCTCGTGGCATTTTGTGGGAGGTGCTTTGGTAGTATGGAGTCTGGGGCCTTTTACTAAGGGCTGTGCGGTCTCTGTATGCCCGGAGCAGGAGCATTGTTCGCATTGCCGGCAGTAATTCAGACCTGTGTCCGGTGCATGTTGGACTCCGGCAGGGCTGCCCTTTGTCACCGGTTCTGTTTATTATTTTAATGGACAGAATTTCTAGGCACAGCCAGGGGCCGGAGGGAGTCCAGTTCGAGGACGAGTGGATCTCATCTCTGCTTTTTGCAGATCATGTTGTCCTGTTGGCTTCTTCGAACCAGGACCTTCAGCATGTACTGGGGTGGTTTGCAGCCGCATGCGAAGCTCCTGCCTCAAGTGGAGGAGTTTAAGTATCTTGGGGTCTTGTTCACGAGTGAGGGAAGGATGGAGCGTGAGATTGACAGGCGGATCGGTGCAGCGGCAGCAGTAATGCGATCATTGTACTGATCTGTTGTGGTGAAGAAGGAGCTGAGCCGAAAGCTCTCAATCCACTAGTCAATCTACGTTCCTACCCTCACCAATGGTCAGGAACTTTGGGTGATGACCGAAAGAACGAGATCTCTGGTACAAGCGGCTGAAATGGGTTTCCTCTGCAGGGTGGCGGTGCGCTCCTTTAGAGATGAGGTAAGAAGCTCTGTCACCCGGGAGGAGCTCAGAGTAGAGCCGCTGGCTCGGGCATCTATATTGGATGCCCCCTGGACGCCTTCTTGGGAAGGTGTTCTTGGCATGCCCCACCCGAAGGAGGCCCCGGTAAAGACCCAGGACACGCTGGAGGGACTATGTCGCTCGGCTGGCCTGGGAACCCCTCAGGGCAGCACGGTGGCACAGTGGTTAGCACTACTGCCTCACAGCAAGAAAGTTGCTGGTTTGAATCTAGCCTGGGGCCATTCTGTCTGGAGTTTGCATGTTCTCCCCGTGTTTGTGTGGGTTTCCTCCGGGTACACCGGTTTCCCCCACCCACAAAAACATGCAATATAGGAACACCTCTATATGGCTGTGTGTGAATGTTTGGTGGTGGTCGGAGGGGCCGTAGGCGCATACTGGCAGCCAAGCCTCTGTCAGCCTGCCCCAGGGCAGCTGTGGCTACAAAAACGTAGTTTACCACAATCAGAGCGCGAATGTGTGAGTGAATGAATAATGAATCCATTGTGAAGCGTCTTTGAGTGCCCAGAAGAGCAGAAAATTGATGCATTATTATCATTAGGATAGGATACCCCCTGGGGGAAGTATCCAGGGAGGAATTGTCCAGGGAGAGGGAATTCTGGGCATCTGTGCTTAGACTGCTACCCCCGCGACCCAGCCCCGGATAAACAGAAGAAGATGGATGGATGGATGATCCAAGTGCATTTGGTGGGGTTGGGTTGTCAAATGATGTCATTATTGCTGCCCGACCCAGAGACATCTAATACGAATCTCACCATGTGATTAGGGCACCACAGGGAATGGGATGCCATTGTCCGTGTGCGTCCCGCGTTTGTGCTTTCTACAAGCAGCTGAGCGGTGGGACTAACGATAGTACATGCTAGATAGGTGATGTCACCCACAATGCCCTTTGTCTCCACTTTCTTAATCATCATCATGACCTGTGATTAAATGTGTAATGTGGAAAGATGCCACTGGATGGCAGTATTGACCTTTTTTTTTGTTAAGCCCAGTCTGGAGCTAGGTTTGGGCATGTCCTGGGCATGTCTGAAACGGAAGGCCCCAGAGACTTAAAAAAAGTCTAAAAGGTGGGAGGGGGCGGCAAAAGAGTATATAAGGAGAGAACCCGAGAGAGTAAAGTAGTAGGAGAAATTGCAAGGAGGTGGTTACATTTGTCCAGACCTGTCACTCTTTTCAAGACCTCTAGAGCTTTTTGTTGATTTTTGCCTATGTTGGAACATTTTCTTCACTTGGAACATCACCAAGCAACCCCATCTCAAGGGACTGTAAATATTTTTTTTTCATGTATATTATCAACCTTGGTCAGGAGTATAAATTCTAAGTTAGTGATGGTCTTTGTTTAATTAAATCTGGTTGAGTTTTAAAATTTTGTCTATCATCCCTTGCTGTCTTAAATATCATAAATTGGGGCCATAACAAATTGGGAGCTCGTCCGGGATACCGTGTGAGTCATTTATTGAAAATCGAAAATTTCAAATTGTAAAAATGTTTTTTGAATTTTCCTATATAAACAAAACCCAAAACCAGTGAAGTTGGCACGTTATGTAAATCGTAGATAAAAACAGAATACAATGATTTGCAAATCCTATTCAACTTATATTCAATTGAATACACTGCAAAGACAAGATGTTTAATGTTCAAACTGAGAAACTTCACTTTTTTTTTGCAAATAATCATTAACTTAGAATTTAAAGGCAGCAACACATTGCAAAAAAGTTGGCACAGGGGCCTTTTTACCACTTTGTTACATCACCTTTCCTTTTAACGACACTCAGTAAACGTTTGGGAACTGGGGAGACCAATTTTTGAAGCTTTTCAGGTGGAACTCTTTCCCATTCTTGCTTGATGTACAGCTTAAGTTGTTCAACAGTCCGGGGTCTCCATGGTCGTATTTTACGCTTCATACTGCGCCACACATTTTCAATGGGAGACAGGTCTGGACTACAGGCAGACCAGTCTAGTACCCGCACTCTTTTACTACAGAGCCATGCTGTTGTAACACGTGCAGAATGTGGCTTGGCATTGTCTTGCTGAAATAAGCAGGGGCGTCAATGAAAAAGACGTTGCTTAGATGGCAACATATGTTGCTCCAAAACCTGTATGTACCTTTCAGCATTAATGGTGCCTTCACATATGTGTAAGTTGCCCATGCCTTGGGCACTAAAACACCCCCATACCATCACAGATGCTGGCTTTCGAACTTTGCGCCTATAACAGTCCAGATGGTTCTTTTCCTCTTTGGTCCGGAGGTTACGACATCCACAGTTTCCAAAAACAATTTGAAATGTGGACTCGTCAGACCACAGAACACTTTTCCACTTTGCATCAGTCCATCTTAGATGAGCTTGGGCAAAGCGAAGCCGGCGGCGTTTCTGGGTGCTGTTGATAAATGGCTTTGAGTTGCATTGTAGAGTTTTAACTTGCACTTGCAGATGTAGCGACGAACTGTAGTTACTGACATTGGTTTTCTGAAGTGTTCCTGAGCCCATGTGGTAATGTCCTTTACACCCTGATGCCGGTTTTTGATGCAGTACCGCCTGAGGGATCGAAGGCCCGGGCATTCAATGTTGGTTTTCGGCCTTGTCGCTTACGTGCAGTGATTTCTCCAGATTCTCTGAACCTTTTGACGATATTACGGACTGTAGATGATGAAATCCCTAAATTTCTTGCAATAGCTTGTTGAGGAATGTTGTTTTTAAACTGTTCGACAATCAGCTCACGCATTTGTTCACTAAGTGGTGACCCTCGCCCCATCCTTGTTTGTGAATGACTGAGCATTTCAGGGAAGCTGCTTTTATACCCAATCATGGCACCCACCTGTTCCCAATTAGCCCGTTCACCTGTGGGATATTCCAAATAAGTGTTTGATGAGCATTCCTCAACTCTCTCAGTCTTTTTTGCCACTTGTGCCAGCTTTTTTGAAACATGTTGCAGACATCAAATTCCAAATGAGCTAATATTTGCAAAAAATTACTAAGTTTACCTGTTCGAACATTAAGTAACTTGTCTTTGCAGTGTACTCAATTGAATATAGGTTGAAAAGGATTTTTGAATCATTGTGTTCTGTTTTTATTTACGATTTACACGTGCCAACTTCACTGGTTTTGGGTTTTGTATATATATTTATATTTATTTATATATATTGACAGATCAAAAGCAATGGATGATTTCCTGGCATCACCAACCGTAGAGGTTTTGAAGTCTTTTAAAAAGGCAGAACTGCTAGAAATATGCATGCATTTAGAGCTGACAGAGGTAAAACCAGCCATGCGAAAAGCAAGACTGGCTAGATAGATTGTTGAATATTACATTGATGAAAATGTGTTTGCTCCAGGAGATCTGGAACAGTTTCCAGTGGAAAATCCAAATATAGAAATGGAACTTAAATTAAAAATGCTCGAAATAGAAAGGGAGGAAAAAGAAAAACAAAGAGAATTTGAGAGGGAGGAAAAAGAAAAACAAAGAGAATTTGAGAGGGAGGAAAAAGAAAAACAAAGAGAATTTGAGTTAGAAAAATTAGCAAGACAGAGAGACTTCGATTTACAGAAATTTGATAGAGAAGAAAGTCTGCAAATGGAGCAACTAAAAATAAAAATAGACGCTGAAAATAAATTTCGTGCTAGCCAGGAGGTAAAACTGGTGCCTCCATTCTTGGAGAAGGACGTTGATAACTATTTCCAGTGCTTTGAAAAGGTAGCTAAAAGTTGCCAGTGGCCAAAGGAACACTGGCCTCTGATGTTGCAAACTGTCCTTAAAGGTAAAGCTCAACAAGCCGATTCGGCTTTGTCTGCAGATGATTCCTCTGATTATGAGGTTGTCAAAAAGGTTATTTTGAGAGCGTATGAGTTGGTTCCAGAGGCTTACCGACAGAAATTCAGAGGTCTGAAGAAATCTGACAATCAGACATATGTGGAATTTGCTAATGAGAAGAAGGTTTGCTTTGAGTGCTGGTGTACTTTTATGGAGGTCAAGAATGATTTCAACTCACTAAAAGAGATGGTGTTAGTTGAAGAATTCAAGAACTGTGTTAAGGATGATATTAAGACCTATCTTAATGAGTAGCAAGCACTGAATTTGCAATCAGCTGCCAAGTTTGCAGACGAATATGTTCTCACACATAAGTCCAAATTTCAGTCTAGCAGTAACAACAGATGGTTCCAATTTCAGAAGAAAGGCAATGGTGATACCCAAGATTCCTCACCCAAAGACAAAGACAAATCCGGTGATGGTTCTCAGAAATCCAGTCACAGGTCTGATCAAAGTGTGAAAGCTGACAGTGACAAAAGTGGTCTTGTTTGCAATTATTGCAAGAAATCTGGTCATGTTCCAACTAACTGTTGGTTCCTTAAAGCTAAGAAAGACAACAAAAAGGATACCAAACCAAATGCTTTTGTGAAAACAAGGTTAGAAACCCCTGTAGTAGATGATCGGTCTGCTAAATTGTCTGCTGCTTATGGGGCTAAAAAGCCTGATACTGCTGACTTCGTGAGGGAGGACTTTCTTCCATTTGTGTCTGAGGGATTTGTGGCTCTGAATGAGCATTCTCCTCCTGCACCCATATATATTCTAAGGGATACCGGAGCTTCTCAGTCACTTTTGTTGATGGACTCCTTGGAGTTACGTGATGAGACCACTTCTGGGGAATTCATCCTTGTACAAGGTATTGAAGGGAGGACTGTATCTGTACCTCTGCGCTCTGTATTCCTGAAGTCATATTTAGTTACAGGACAGGTAAAGGTGGGACTTCTGTCAAGTCTACCTAGCAAGGGTGTTCCTCTATTGCTAGGCAATGACCTGGCTGGGGTCAATGTAGTTCCCCCTGTTCATCTTACTTCACAGCCGAGCACTGAAGATGGCGATGAAGACCCATCTCTGTATCCTTGTGCAGTGACCCGTGCTATGGTCAAGTAGGCTCAAGAAGAAAATAATGTGGTGCCGTCTAGCACATTTAATAGTCATGACTCAGGTGGTTCGCCTCATGACTCTGTTCGGCTTACTATGGTTTCTCCATTTGAGGACTTATCAGACATGTTTATCAGTTCTTTGTTCAGTCAGCCAGATGGGTCTGGTGATTCTAATGTGTTTGGAGACTTGTCTCTGTCCAGAAAGCGATTGATTCAGGAGCAAACTAATGATTCTGAAATTTGTGTACTAAAGAGGAGAGCCCTTCCGGATAACGAAATAAACGCAGTTCCAGTTGGGTATTATCTCAAGGATGGTGTGTTGATGCGGAAGTGGCGCCCTCCTGATATCCCTGCCAATGCAGATTAGGCAGTGGTTAGGCAAATTGTTGTTCCGAAGGTCTACAGGAATGAGATCTTAACAATGGCTCATAGTTTACCTTTAGGAGGTCATCTTGGTGTTAACAAGACTGTTGATAAGATCATGAAACACTTCTTCTGGCCTGGGTTTCGGAAAGATGTTTCCAACTTTTGCAAAACCTGTCACACTTGTCAGGTAGTTGGAAAACACCAGTTAGACCCACCTGTAGCTCCATT
This sequence comes from Gymnothorax reevesii, assembly GCA_029721435.1. Taxonomy (NCBI): domain Eukaryota; kingdom Metazoa; phylum Chordata; class Actinopteri; order Anguilliformes; family Muraenidae; genus Gymnothorax; species Gymnothorax reevesii. The sequence goes on along the minus strand of CM056575.1, from coordinate 158,501 downwards.
GCAGCCTATCCCAGCATTTGGGGAGCCCTTCTCTAAGGTCATTGTTGATTGTGTTAGTCCATTACTAGATCTGGAAATCAGTACTTGTTGACAATCATGTGTGCATCTACCAGATTCCCTGAAGCCATACCTCAACACAACATCAAGGTAACTGCAATCTCGAAGGCTTTGATAAAGTTCTTCACGTTGTTTGGCCTTCCCAGGGAAATTCAGTCAGACCAAGGTAGCAATTTCACTTCCGGATTGTTGCAGCAGGTTGTGTATGAACTAGGTGTGAAGCAGATTCTTTCTAGTACCTATCATCCAGAGAGTCAGGGTGCTTTAGAGCGGTTTCATTCCACTCTCAAGACCCTGGATGAGGACTTATTGTTATGGCCATGAGAAAGACTGGGATGAAGGTGTTCATTTGCTGTTGTTTGCAGCTAGAGAAGCAGTGCAGGAGTCTACTGGATTCAGTCCGTTTGAGCTTGTGTTTAGCCATGAAGTGAGAGGACCTTTGCTATTGTTGAGTGAACAATGGCAAGAGAAAGAGCCACATATCATTCTGTTAGATTATGTCAGCAAGTTCAAGGAAAGATTGCGTGCAGCTTGTGACCTAGCCAAGAGAACTTGAAATCAAGTCAGGGAAAAATGAAAACTTGGTATCATAAGGCTGGAAGCCGAGTTTAAACTAGGAGACAAGGTCCTTGTGTTGTTTCCCTTGCAGTCCAATCCATTGCAGGCTAGATTTCATGGTCCTAATGAAATTCTAAAAAAACTGAATGATCTCAATTACATTGTGAAGACTCCAGATAGGAGAAAGCCAAAACAGTTGTGTCACATTAACATGCTGAAGCCTTATCATGACAGAAATGCTAGGGTTGCAGCTGTCACTTCAGATTTTCCTATGGTCGAGACGTGTGAAGATGAGGGGGAGTTTCAAGATGATGAACCTAGAATTAAAGCTGAAGTTCTTTCATGTTAATTGTCAAATTCTGAGGTGTTGCAAAATCTTGATGTAAAACTCCAACACTTGGACCCCTCACAGAAAGATCAGTTTGAGAGGTTGATCAAGAGATATAAAGATCTATTTCCTGATGTTCCAAAGAGAGTTTCTATAGCTTCTCCTGATGTAGATTTTGATGATGCCAAACCAATAAAACAGCATCTGTACCAGATGAATCCTGAAAAGAGAAAGATTGCTGAGAAAGAGGTTGAGTACATGTTAGAACTTGATATTATCAGACCCTCCAACTCAGACTGGAGTTCACCCTGTGTGCTGGTTCGAAAACCTGATGGAAGTACTAGATTCTGTACAGATTATCGCAAAGTCAATGCTGTAACTAGAACTGATGTGTTTCCAATACCTAGGATTAGTGATTGTATCGATAGAGTAGGGCAAGCAAAGTTTCTGACTAAGATTGATTTATTGAAGGGTTATTGGTGTGTGCCTTTAACTGAGAGGGCCAAGAGCATCTCCACTTTTGCCACACCATCTGGGTTGTACTAGTATGAAGTCCTACCCTTTGGCACGAAAATGCCCCAGCCACGTTCCAAAGGATGATCCAGTCTACAATCGCCGGATTGCCACACACGGGTGCGTACATCGACGACCTGATCACATGGAGTGACTCCTGGGAAGAACATCTGAAAGATGTAGAGACGTTGTTCCAGCGCCTGACCCAGACTAACCTGACTGTTAACCTGAACAAGAGTGACATTGCTTATGTTACTGTCACGTATCTTGGCTACGTCAGAGGCTAGGGTAAGGTAGCACCCATAAATGCTAAAGTCCAAGCCATCATGGACTTTCCGGTTCCTGATAACAAAAGAGCTTTGCACCGCTTCCTTGGAATGATCGGATACTACCGCAAGTTCTGCAAGAACTTTGCTGAGATTGCTCTCAGTCTCACCAACCAACTGAAGAAAGGCGTAAAGTTCACTTGGGATGAAGCATGCCTAAGAGCCTTCGATCACCTGAAGTCTCTGCTGTGTCACTTCCCCAAGCTCAAATCTCCTGACTTCAACAAACCATTCTCCATTGCGGTCGATGCTAGCAACCAAACTTGTGGATCTGTGCTCCTACAGAGAAGTGACTCTGATGACATTGAGCATCCCGTGGCATACTTCTCCAGGAAGTTCAATCGCCACCAAAAGAACTATTCCGCAATAGAGAAGGACCTGTTGGCTCTGGTTCTATCCTTGTTGTATGTACAGGGCAAAAGCCAATGATTGTGTACACTGACCACAATACGTTAATGTTTTTGTGTAATACGGAAAAACAAGAATCGGAGATTGTTGAATTGGAGTTTGATTTTACAGGAGTTTGACCTGGAAATTAAGCATGTAAAGGGTACTGGCAATGTAATTGCTGATTGCTTATCTCGTGTTTGAGTAAGTATATTTATCACGTTTATTAACATATTGTATTATATGTACATATACACAAGTGTCTACTTAACCATTTTTGTATTGAAAAGAAAAATTTTGCCTTTATGAGTCAAACTTTTTCCCTTTTGGAATGGAGGTGTAATGTGAAAAGAAGCCACTTAGATGGCAGTATTGACCTTTTTTGTGTTAAGCCCAGTCTAGAGCAAGGTTTGGGCATGTCCTGGGCATGTCTGAGACGGAGGGTCCCAGAGAATGAAAAAAAAGTCTAAAAAGTGGGAGGGGGCGGCAAAAGAGTATATAAGGAGAGAAATTGAGAGAGTAAAGTAGTAGGAGAAATTGCATGGAGAAGGATACATTTGACCAGATCTGTCACTTCTTTCAAGACCTGTGAAGCTTTTTGTGGATTTTTGCCTGTGTTGGAGCATTTTCCTCACCCGGAACATCACCAAGCAACCCCATCTCAAGGGACTGTAGATTTTCTTTTTTTCTTGTATATTATCAATCTTGGTCAGTATTATGAATTCTAAGTTAGTGTTGGTCTTTGTTTAATTAAATCTGCTTTAAATCTGTTTTAAAATTTTGTCTGTCATTCCTTGCTGTTTTAAATGTCATAACAAATTGGGGCCATAACAAATGTAAGCATCTCACTGACTGACCGACTGCGGCTGGCGTGCTGAGCAGTGGTGCAGTCTGTCAGATAAACTCTTTTAAAGGAGGCCATCTGCAGATGAGTCACTGGAGTGGCGTAATCCTCGCACAATTACTGTTGTGGAGCTGTGCTTTTCACACTGAACTGTGCTCTAGGCTGACGGACTGAATTCACTTCTGTTTCAGTTCAACTGAGTTCAGGATGGATGATTTTGTGGCAGGTCCAGCACAAAATAGAGGCCTGTTTTTGGTTTCAGTCATTGAAAGTATTGTTGTCCATTTCTGTTGGACCTGACAGCGGTCTGTCCATAGACCTCATGAAAAAAATATGGACCAAGCCGCAGCAATTAAATTTCCTAGGGCTTTGTGGAAGCCACTTTGGCGCACGGAAGAAAGGTTTTTGGGTGCCACCATTTTGAAAAATTTGGAGACACAAACTGCTCAGTACAGCCAAACCAAATCAAATTTTTCATATTGTAGGACAATGTCACTAACGCACTCTGTATCTGCTGGTTGCAGAGCATCACTGAAGCCACATCACACATTGAGAGAAATATTCAAACCCAGACTGCCGTGTTTTTATGGTCATACCATTAAATCAAATGAAAAATATCTAGATCTAGTAGAGCTGTTCTTGACTAAAATAAATATTGGTCGACTAACAGTTGGCTGTTTTTTTCCTGTTGGTCAATTGGTCAAAATGTTCTAACCCCTCTGTGCAAATGTAAATGTCAGCAGAAATGGAGCTGCTCTATTCATGCATGCAGTTACACCATTCTAGATGGCACATCCGGATCAGTTATTGAATATTTACTAGCAAGCCGAGCTCAAACTTGGTTAAGAATATGGACGAGTTGAGTCCTATCCCTGTTTCCCAGGAGTTGCATGAATTAAACTCCTCAGCTAAGCCTGATGTGCAAACTGCTCAATATACTTGCCCATAGTGTCTATCCAGCAGTTTAAAAATATGATGTCTTTTGACAGGAAAAATCGTTGTCCTTTGTAACAACCACTTCAGCTATAGTGAGCTAATGGTATGCCAATTATGTAATTCAAAAAATCAGTTTTCTCTTGCAACAATTCACTATAGTACTGATACTTTGTCATTCTACTTTCAATTATAGTCATCACATAATTAATTTCCTACTATGGCTTTATGCATAGATCCATCTTTTGAAGAATTCAGCTGTTTTTTAAAGCCTCATACAATCCCTTATGGGTAAACACTCACTTCATTGGTTACTCAGGCTTATCTGTGTAAACTACAGCTGTAGTTCATGCCCACGTGAAACTCTCCCAGTAATTACCGATTGAATGACACTTTTTTACCCAATTCCAGACAGCATAAGCTTTCCCCAGTAACTGAAAGACATTCATTGGACTCAGGAGAGTATTTAAACACTTGCAAAATAGCAGTTAGATTGTATTCACTCAACTTTATGCAGCTGAAATTCCTGATGGTGGGATGTCTGTTCTGTTAAAATAAGGTATATTTGAGATATTATTATATCCCCGAACGATGCGATAACTTCAGTAATGTTTCAATTACAAATTCAAAATTCCATAAGTAGGTATCATAAATAGGAAAAACTGATTCGATTTTGGACAATTTGCGATGTCTAGATTGGCCACCAGGGGCCAAAAACTGATTTCAGTGTTAACGCAATAACTGCAGGAATATTTCAATTACAAATTCCAAGTTTTGCATATAAGTAAGTATCTTAAAGAGGAAGAACTGATGCGATTTTGGACAATTTACAATTTCTATATTGGCCACCAGGGGCCAAAAACTGATTTATATGTTAAAGCGATAACTGCAGTAATATTTCAAGTAGGTATCATAAAGAGGAAGAACTGACTTTATTTTGGACAACTTACAATTTCTAGATTGGCCACCAGGGGCCAAAAACTGGAAAAATCACTGTTTTTATCATATCTCTGGAAATATTTGTCCGATTGACCTCAAATCAAGTGCAAATAAAAGGTCATGACCTGTGTTCCACAATGACATTATACCTGTTTAGTTCAAAATTTTGACAAGGTGGAGCTTTGTCACATAAAATTAACCATTTTTGCTATATCTTTGGAACTATTTGTCCAATTGACATGAAACTATGCGCAAATGCAAGGTCATGACCTCACAACGTGTCACATGATGACATCATACCTGTATGGTTCAATATTTTGCCACCAGGTGGCGCTTTGTGATGGAAAATTAGCATTTTGGCCATATCTTCAGAACCATTTGACCAATTGACCTGAAATTAAGTTGAAATGAAAGTCTATTCAAGGTCTATTCAAGGATTGGGGAATTGGAGGATTGGTGGCGCCCGGGAATATACCCCCAGCCGTCGCCTCCGACGGCATAAGCCTAGTTATATTAGTGAGTTATATTTGTGCCTTTTCAGGTGTGAAATGAGTTTATTCAAGCTGGCATTTCGCTTGGATGATTGGAATTGTAAACAGCAAGCTTTCTGTCTCAGAATGAACATTCTGACAGTAAAATAAGCTGTTCCTTTAATGAGAATGTGTGCTTGCTGATGCAGCTTGGTAGAAAAATGGACAAAACTCTGAACTTCATTATGGAGAAAAGGCTTGTTTTTGGTTCGGAGAGGTTAGTGGTGACTATTGATGTCCATCCACACCTATATTGATAAATACGTGCTAAATTCCATCAGAAAATCTTTGATTCAAATTGAACTTCATGAGTAGAGAGTTCATTATATCCCCGAAAACCGAAATTTTATGAAAGTTTTTTATGTTTGTGGCCCTTTCTTTTCATAATTTTAGTTCATAGTAAGTGAAATATGATGCAATTGTAAATGCTACAAGTATGTTGAATCATTTTAGCCATTTCTTCCCTCTCTGCAAAACTCAGATCTTGAATTATAAAGCCTCTGATTGGGTAACGCATAAACAGCCATATTTGGCTAGGGGTTAAACTCTGTTCAAAATGTCCTTTTCATGCTGTCGTTGCAGATGGTGCCATTGTACTTGAAAAGTTGAACTAAGACCACACAATAAGCTGGTGCTTTTATTTCACCAAATCATATTATTCTGATGCACGGGCTATGTTTTATTTAGTAAACCTGCTTAGTGCCATTGGGATTTAAAATCACTTATGCAAAAATATCTTCACGTGGGTTATAACGTTCAGAATTTCTAATGGACTCTGGTAGTGTCTTGTTTTTCCATATTAATTGACTTAGTGGTATCAATTAAATCGGTAGACATATGCTTCAACTCAAACAGTGCTAAGTAGATATTAGCAACAAAATGACTAATCAAAATACTAACTAAAGAAACAGGATAAAACAAATTCACACATTCCATGAATTAGAACTTATAAATTGCAATGCTCAGTGGTTCTCCGTCTTGAAAAGGTACCTGACTGATACTAAACCACTACTTGCCATTTTTAAGAGCAGTCATATAAAGTAAAAAACAATGAAATTCTGCTAAAAATTCCATAGCTGTTCCTGGTTAATGTTTCATGATATGAAGTTTTGTACAATCGAATTGCATTCTGCAACTAAATTAAACATGTAAAAAATACAAATTTATTTGGTTATTTGTCTTTGTGACAAGTGCATTGTTTAACAATATGTCCTCTTATTTTTTTCTTCAACGGGGGTTTCATCTCCAAGTTCACGTGAACGTAATTTTGCAGTGGGACTGCCCACAACTAAATGGAGATGCACGTATAAACACAGTTTCAAATTAAGTGGCGTATAAATAACTTGTTATGCGTTACAAACAGCTAACATGCAGTATAAGAACTTAATTCTAAGTGTTCACCTATAAATCACACAAAATGTGGTTATGTGCAGAAAGATTTACCATTTTATATGGTAGGTCTTGTTCACTGTTGAACTGAGAAAAGCAGTTTTTTAGATTGTCTGCGACTAAAACAAAATTCTCCCATGTTCCAGATTTTGTTCTTCAACATTATGTTCCAAGGTTATATCAAAATGAGCAATTAAAGTACTTTGTATGCCGATATCACTAATCTTAACAGTAGGGTACAATTAAAATGCACATTTGCATGTCAATAAGCAGGATAGGATGTAGACATGAAAGGGGGTGTTTGTTATTTCTACAGATATCGAATATTTATTATAAAATGTTGGTTTTATTGGTTTTGCTGAATTATTCACAACGTTGATATTACCCTACCTTTATTTATAGGGAGAATAGACCTAGTTAAGTGGGAAGGACTGTCATTGCCATGCCACTGCATCCAGAATGGATAGTTCTCTAGGCATGGGTTATTTATGATTGTTTTGCTAAAACAAATACTGGTCTACTAACAGCCCATCAACCAAACAATCAACCAGTCGACTAAATGGGGTCAGCCCAAAGATCTTGCACATGATATTATGCACATTTGCCTGTAATTGAGCAGAATGTTTTTGGGATTGTTAGAAACCTTTGGATCCCCACTAGAATTTAAAATAGGTCTGAAGTTCCAGAGTTTTGAAAACATTTGACGGACCCTCACATGGGTCTATAGGTTTTATGGGGTAAACCAATTAGTACAGGGGATGATTAGATTAAATAAAACTTATTTCATGTTTGCTTTAGGGGAAAGGCTATCTTTGACATGGATGGAGAATGCGGTCTTTATGACCTTTACTGATGGCGCCCTCCTTGGCTCTGGGAAAACGTATCATTTGCCAGACTCGATGCAGCGTGCTTTGGGCTGCCACACCTGTCCACAGACATGCAGGTGGAGTCTTATGTGGTCACTTCAGCCAATCATCTGATTGGTTTGGACTGACGGACAGCTGACTGCAGCGATCTCATTGCAGAAACCAGGTCAACAGTTTTTTATTTGAAATGCAGCTGCTCCCATTCCAACAAAAAGTTAAATGAAAAGGGTGATGTACAGTTGGAGATTCATGTAAAGACCATAGCCTTATCTATTCTCTTCTTAAACACACCTTCCACTGCTAACATTACCAGCACTTTAAGTGGCTGTTCCTACAGTAATTGCTGCTCTTGGCAACAAATTGACACTTTTATAAGCTCAAATTCTTGCTCTGTATGCCATCATTACCCTCTCAGTTGGGGGCCTTGACCAGGTGACTGGAGTCTGGACATTGTGACAAATTCAGTTTGTCGCGTATTGTTCGCTGTGGGTGACTTAAGTCCCAGGGAACATTATCTAACATGCTTTACATTCTTTGAGAGAATTCAGGAATTCATGGTGAAAGAGTGACTTGCTCATGGTAACAAAAAAAGTACAGCCCACGACCTTGGAGTTGCAAGGCTAGTTTGCTATCCTGTATGATGGTGATGTTCACTTTACCATTACAAGCCAAAGTGTCCCAGGTACAGTAACTTACCGTTGCCAGACACTGTTTACATGAATGGTTTGACACGTTTTGTAACATGGACTACAATGTGCAAACCTTCTTGGGTGACGCATCATGAATGACTGGTACAACAGTGCTTTATTGTCGTGTGAATAACTGAGACACAGGGCCCGTGATGCACTTTTTATCTTCTTGACAATCTCGCTGAAAAGGGCTATACAAATTAAATTGAATTGAATTGAATTTAACTCCCTGATGACTGCTCGGAATGACTGTTTTTACATCTTATCTATTTATTTACTCATAAGCATATTTGAGACCTTGAGATGAAATATAATGCTGTGATCTTCAAGGATAAAAATGAACGATCCCTTTTTTTGAGCTAGAGTACTTGGGGAAAACCAAAACTAGTGTACACGCTTGCCACAATCTATGAATTAAAGCAAATAATTTCAGTCTTCTCACAAATTGATTTTTTACCATCAACTGTTGAATACCGTAAAAAAGCCATGCTGTTTTGTGCAGATATGGAGCTTTGAGTAATTCTGATGGGCACGGAGTCAAGCTTGGTAACTATAGTAGCCGCTTCTCGAGCTTGAATCACCTGAGTGCTCTTGGATGTCATCTGACTTGCCGTCACATGATTGCTCGATTGATATGCTAGTTTACTTAAGCTCGCATTCTGAGCAGAGGCTCTGCAGCATGTACCCTTAACATCCCTCCTCCTCCCCAGCTCCTCCTGTCATTTGTAGCTTCTGTCATCCTGTTCTTTCATGTCTAACTGTCACACATAACAATGTCTCTTCTGTCTGAGGTCATTGTTGCTGTTGGCTCTGTTCTATGGACAGGGGGGTTAATAGCAGCTCCCTGCCTTCGGTTCCACGCTGGACGGGCAGGGATCTCTCGAACAGAGCCATACCGCCAAACTCAATGTATGCTTCTATGTTTTAATAAATGTTCTCTTTGACAAAGTGTCCCATCAGAATTGTCACATTCGGACTGAACTTTCTTGTTGAGGATGCTGAGATTTTGTGAAATGAACCTAAGCCCAGTGTGCTTGCTTTTGCTCAAGCAATTGTTCCCTCCTCGACGTATCTTTGTGGGAACGAGCACAAAGGAGTAATACAATTTAACCTCCTCCAACCTGGACTTGATATCAGAGGGATTATAGTCCTGTTCTCACATCACTTTAAAGCACATTACTTCTCCTAACCCGTTTCCTTTTACTTTTCCTAATTAGCAGTTAAGTGTTATTTCATTCAGTTGCGAGGATCAGTTGGTAGAAGTACTGTCCATTTCCACCCAACTTGCATTATTGTACATTCCAATAGTTATGAAATATTTTCCTACCTACATTTATGGTGACATGAAATGTCAACGTCACTCAAAGCTCCAACTCCTGTAGCTCACGAAAAAGTGTATTTTTTCTGTGTCTGTGTTCAATTGGCTTGATACGCCTGAGAAAACGTTTTTAAAAATGCAGTTTTGCCAACTTAGGTCCGCATGGTAAGTTTACTTGTGTGAAAATGAAAATCTGTCTACAACTACTGAAGTTACCATTTTGCAGGTCTCAACCTATTTCTGATTAGGAATCGGACTATTAGTCAAATTAATTTACTGAGCAAATAGGCTACCAGTAAGCTGTGGTGTCATTAATGATCAAGACATATAGCTTTGCTTCAAAAAGGAAAGCTACAATCTGAGATTGCATGGACAGCAATTAACTGAAATTTCTTCAAATTTCATCTTGAAGTGGAATGTTATGTAGCAAATGGTGCTGAAGGTGGTATTTACTGTAGATAAGGTTTATATTTAATTGCTATTTGATTAATTAGACAATTGCCATTCATGCAATCTCATATTGCAGCCTTCCTATAACTTTCCCAGAAGCTGGACTATATAGACCTCAACAATTATTTTGCTATCATGAAAATACAATGTGTGGCATGCATTTCAATTGATTTTAAATGCATGCCATGTGTCAAAATTTCTCAATGCACAAATAACCAATTTAATAAATTATTCAATTGCCAACACTTCAACGTAAGAAGTGTTGGTAATTTCATAAATTATAACATTGCGGCAATGAGTGTGGAGCTGGACTTCCCCGCAGATGTAGCCCATTCTTTTAAATGCTGAAAGTATTTTTTTAAGTGCAACCTTAAAATAAAATACATTGCACTGCGGAAAAAAAATGCTAAAATGGGAAAATTGAATTCAGAAAAAAATTGTTTAATTTATTTAATAAATTGTTTCTTTTTTTCCCATCCCTACTCAATATCTAAGTATGTTGTCAATGTAGCCAAATGGTGACCTTTTTCATTTCTTAATAATTTATCAATAATTACATTTGTATGTATTGATCGTGATTATTCAGCAAATAAATTGTTTTTATTTATCAAGCCATCTCAAATAGGAACAGCTTGAAAGCAATTATGTATTTATGGGTCCGAGGCTCATGGCATGCCATTGAAAATCTTATGTAACGCTGGCATTACCGCAAGGGGATGCTGGGCATTAAGGTGTTAAACAGTGAACAGTCACACTATTAACAGGAACACAATGGTAAAATAATACATATTTGACTACTTATGATCATTTTTTTAAAGAAAAAAACATAATAAATGAATAAATAGAAGCAAAGTTTTTGCAAATCATTAAATTCCTTTTTACATTTTACTCTGCGTCCCTGCTTTTTTTTTGATATGGGGTTGTAGTACTTGTAAATCTCAGCATGTGTATGTATACTGCCTGACCATCAGAATAGCACCTCGATAAGCAGTGAGCAGGGACCTGCTGCTACGCAGAGCCAAGGTCTCAGATAACGGCGCTTGCCGTACCAACCAGTAACTATACCTGTAACATCGTTCTGTGTTGGGCTGGTCCTGCACACCTCTCGCTCAACTTTAGAAATCACATTTGATTCTGCACCACTCTGTATCTGGTGACTCGATTCCCCACCCAATCAGAACAGCCTTTTGTGGGTCACAGAGAGGTCATTCTCAAGCCCATTCAAGGCAGAGTTTTGACTGACAGGGAAAGTACTAAATGTCTCGACCTCTGTTGCTCATACCTGTAATTGGAAACAAAACCACTACACGCCCAGTCATTGGCTCGCCAAATCTGTTTTGAATCTCTTAATGTATCAGGTACTTTTGAGGATGTCACTATGCTGGGTTGAGGAGAATTTTCCAGAGTGTGACTATAAAGATACAAGGAGATGTTTGGAGGTGATAAAATGTTGAGACACGAGAATGTGGCAGGGTTTATGAAAGATGTAAACCAGACTCTGAATTGCATTAACTTCCTTCCCAGCCAACCAAAAAAGAAAGAATATTGCACAATAATTATTTTTAAACTTTTTAAGGAGGATTTCTTTCTCGCTGTAAGTGATTTTAGTAGAATACAGGTCTAGCTGGGCGAATGCTGGAAAGTGCTGAATTTCTCCACTGGAAGGCACTGAGGGGGCTTTCAACTCGACCTGCCTGTACATCGCAGTTTTGTCTGTCCTGTTATCTGCTTTTTGAGATCTGAGACTTGTCCGTAGCTGATTCGGTTGTTCATTTGATTCTGTTCTATTCTAATTGCGTCAGCTGAACTTCTTTGAGTAAATGTCAGTCTGTTGTCCTGAGCCTTTGCTGACAGAGTTCTTATCCAACTACTTTGGTTACTCAAACACTTCAAGTGTATATTGCCTTCTGTTCTGTTAAGTGTTTTTCCAGTGAATCCTCATGAACACACAGTGTTTAAGCCCAGGCTGTCCTGTGGATCTATGCAGGAATCATGACATTTGACTGTCTGTTTTTGTGTTTGCTTTGTACTTGCCTGTTAGTGATTTTGAAAGATCTTTGTTGGGTGACCACAGTTTCTCAGCCTCTGCCATTATTTAGCGATATAGGGAAAGACAACAGTCCCTTCGCCTCTGGCATTCTCTCACTGGATATGTGTTCAGTCAGGCTATGATACAGACTGTGGTGTGGCTATATTTATTCACTCTACTGGTCCTCAGGCTCGGAGATACTGCCTTGTTGAAATACTTTCGTTTTAATTGAGCTGTAGGGTGAGTTAACTGTGGATAAATCTCCCTCAGCCTTCAATGTCTGAGGTGTTACTCATTAGCCAGGAAGCCAGTAGCATAGGCTTTGCTTGGGTGTTATGGCTGCACACTCTGAATGCTATTTGGGAGACTGTAGCAGTGTATCTCCCAAAACATTACATCTTTCCACTAATAAGCCCAAACATCAAAAAAGAAGAAATATCAGTAAAGGCACTGCCTTTATTTAACACTGATATCAATGATCTATCTTGCATTAACTCCCTCTGTCTAACAGACCAGATTAACCTTGTTTTGCGGATACAATGATGTCACAATGTTCTACATGACACTGTCTCTCCAAGATAAAACATTGTGTGACTGTCAATGGAAAAACAAAAGGTTTACACAAGGCAAGCAGAACTTGCACTCTAATGAGAATGATGGGTAATGGTGCTACACAGGTAAGCATGGGCTCTTTATTAGCCTGCCTGGGCAGCTCAGCAGCTCAGGATGCAGAGTCCAGATTCACTTCCATAAACTGCCTTACTATTGGACATGATCTCAGTGCAGCGTTCCTTAGTGACACTGGCTCTCCAGAATTCATGGCTTCAGCTGTCAGAAAATAATATCAGTCTGGACAGTAACCCATCTGTCGAAGGCATCATTCCTGTTACACTCAGCAGAGCGACATTCACATGATGCTCCAGATCCGGCACAAGAGCATCTCATGGTGAGGCGTCTTACTTGAGCCTTTTTCTGTCCTGCATCCCTTGATACGGGACCAGGTAGACACCAGGTGCAAGGATGGAGGAATAGGTTTTTATTGAAAATAAAACAAAACTGGCACAAGGGTCAACAAAAAACTTGGCCCAAAGGGTTGCAAAACACAAACTAAGTAGAGCTTCACAGAGCTATGAACTAAATAGCAAAAACGGCAAGAACAAAAAACCACTGGAAACTCCAGGCAGAAATCCAAGAACAAAAATAAACAACAAGACTTGCAAACATGAACTTGAACGAGACACTGTCTGCCAGCCAACTTCCACCGCATCCAGATAAAGGGTAGGAAATCAAAACATGAGGGGCAACACCTGGAGAAAGAGAAACAAGAGGCATGGCAAGATCATGACATGGACAAAGATTGGTGGACAAGACTTGCTCATTGTAAGAGAATGAGCGGCTCAGCTTAAGTACCAATTAAGTATGCAGTTTGGAAGCAGCATGAATGTTAAGAACAGAAAAGCACAGCAAGATCTTGAAATAACAAAGCAGGAATCATGACAACAAACTCCCTGTCTAAATTAGTAATATTAGTAATGTGCCTGTCTAAGAATTACACCACCCAGTGAGTGTTAGTAAATGTTAGTAACTTAAAAACAGTTAATTGTCAATTAAGCTTAGACAGCCCCGAATCCAGCACAGCACCGAAGGAAGGGGGAAACACCAAAGCCAACCAGAGCTCTGAAATGGGCAACAACGAAGGCATGGGGCGGAACGCAGACAAGCGGTGGAGTGGCTTAGCAGACCTGGCAAAAACAAAAACATGTAGAAGTAAAAACATGGACAATAAACATGAATAATGAAATACTTGATCCTGATATAAGAAACTGTTAAAACTGTGACTATGAACATGAACTTGAACTATGAACTATGAAATCTTGAACATGAAACTGTTAAAACCATAAATGCTGTCCTGGCCAAAGGCCAGGACCCCAGAACACAACATCCCTGCTGATAACTGCGGTCAGCACTTCCACTTGGGTAAAGCTGTGTTTTCCTCACTTCTGGCTTTTGCTGTCCACCAGTTTAGCCACATATATGAACTTCAAAATCTTGGCCAGCCACTGACCAGCAATCGCTTACAGACCAGTTACTGTGAGGTATGCTAGTGTTTGGAGAGAGAAAATTTTAGTTGACCATAAGGGCCGGTTCATACTCTGCGCAAGTTACACAAGCGCAAACACGAAGGCAACACATCGAGCAACACAATCTTGTTGTGTGTGTCGTCCAAATTTTTGTAACGCGACACTTCGACCCGTGTATTTCCGTGAGATTCCAATAGGGGAGATAAAGCAAATGATGCACCATATGCTGTGTTCAACACACCAAAAAGAAGAAAGGAGGAGGAGGAGGAGAAGGAGAAGACTTTGCTGCCCCCTATTGCATGAGCAGTGAACTGCTTTTTAACGAGGCACAGCGCAGCAAGGGACGCGCGTTCAGGCTTCACTGTGAACGGAATGGAACGGACCGGTGCTCACGTTTGCTCGCATGCCTTGTGTAGAGTATGAACCGGCCCTTATTCTTAATTCTCTCAATATGGATATAAAGTGCTGACAGGATGGACTTCTATGTTTAATTTGAAGGTATTAACCCTGCTAAATGCAGCTACTGTTGCTCAATGATGCAAAGTATGAAAATCAAAGCTGTTGAAAACCTATCATGTGGCGACTTGTTTAAAAGAGCTCCCACAAGTTGCCTTATGATAGGTTTTCAACAGCGCAAGATAATTAAATTTATATTTAAAAGAAAATATTTCAGTGTTCTAAGGGTTGGGAAGAGAAATGCTGACCGCACACTGAGAGAAAAAACATCAGTCTGGCCCGTAAAAAAGCACATTTATGGCAGCTCACATACCAATAGCAAAAGTGCAGAACTGATGGTCTGATAGTGACCAAAACTGCCATAAACGTGCTTTTCTACGGGCCAGACTGAAGGTTTTTCTCTCACAGTATTTTTCCTGCTTTTCTAGCTCTATACGCGTGGTTATCACTTGAAAGCTGAGCCTTTTCTGCTCTCAGCTTCACAACATGACTTCACAAGTTCCATTTGAAGGCAGCATTAGTGCTCTAAGGGTTAAAATCAGAATGGAGACAGCCATGTAGGAATTATGGTCCTGTGAAATGATGTCACTGTCTCGTTAGTTTCGGGGTGGGGTGATCCAGCTCAAGGCCTTGTCCTGCCAGGCTTTTACTCGCTGCGGTTTGCCCTCCTCTGGAGGGAGGAATGCTTACATTTCTCATCCTTTTCTTCAGTAAATTTAGACGTGTGGTTAACTTGCAGTCTATCTTTCCATGCACACCAAGTGGTGTTCTGAAATTATTTGCACTGCGGAAAAAGGTTATGACATGTTCTGGCAGTTTTATCAGGTCCTTTCAAATGTTTGCATACAAGTGTGTTTTAGTCCTTTTTCACTGTAACAGTGAATCAGTGCTTTTCAGATGCTAGAAAACAAACACATTTGCATTTCTTGGTAGACGCATTGGTGCTGTGTGATATGCACTGGTGCTGTGTGATATGCATTGGTGCTGTGTGATATGCACTGATGCTGTGTGATATGCATTGGTGCTGTGTGATATGCACTGATGCTGTGTGATATGCACTGGAGCTGTGTGATATGCATTGGTGCTGTATGATATGCACTGGAGCTGTGTGATACGCACTGGTACTGTGTGATATGCATTGATGCTGTGTGATACGCACTGATGTTGTGTGATATGCACTGAGAGAAGAGGAGAGGAGGTATGTCCTGCGCAAAATCCAGCTGTGTCGCTGCCTCACATCCCTCCATCTGCACTGCAAGAGAGATAGAGGGAGGAGAGGAGAGCAGGACCAGCTGACCACAGCATTACAGCAAATAGAAAATATTTAGATCTTGTGCATCATGTTATACATATTCCCCTGTAATTCAGCTGGACACATTTGGGATCGCTGAAGACCTTGGTGTCTCCACTACAGTTTAAGATGGGGCTTAAGTTTCACTGGTTTGAATGCAGCAGCTGCATTTTATGGGTTAAACAAAAAAAAAGATGATGCACCGAGGATCTTGAGCTATTCTCGGACGGCCTGAGCATCAGTCACATGTTTGGTAGAGAACACAGGGAAGAGGATCTAATTGGCAGGCAGATTGCTGGGTCTGGTTTAGCTTCACATCATGACTAATTTGTGTGTGATTTAGCCTGTCTTTACATGCTGACATTGTAACCAAAAGCCCCTACTGTGTGTGTGTGTGTGTGTGTGTGTCACTGTGGTGTGTGGGAGTCTATCATCGAGGCCTGGGGTGAGCATGACTGTGGTGTCCTTTACTCTTCAAGCTTCTCGTCTCATTTTTTATTTCAAACTCATGATGTGTTTTTTTTTTTTTGCCCCTTTCGCTCATTACCATCGAAAAACTGCTCTCATGGGGAAAGAACGCACAGCTGTGCTTTCAGCAGCAGAGTGACAGATATTTTCCCTGCAAACCCAAAGCAGGAAGTGGGTTACTCCAGTCACTGAAGATGAATCATCATTTTCTGAAATATATGCTGCCTGCCTCTGGTAACTGGGTACTGTTTCATGTGCTGTTACTGTAGACCCTGGGCGATGTCAGGTGGCTCCTATGGATTCCCGCGTGTCGTCTCCGCTGCCGCCACGTCCGCAAACTCCGCATCTGTAGACACTTTTTTTAGTCGCTCTACAGGCTGCAATTTTTGACCGATATCTTTTAAATTTGTTTTGGACACGTGTTACACTTCGCTTATCACACCTATCGATTTTGGTTGCCATGGCGACAGTATTGGTTGAATCATATGCTAAGTAGTGGCAAAACATAGAGATTTCCTTGTGGATGCAGTACAGGCTGCAATTTTCGACTGATTACTTTCATATTTGGTATGGACGTGTTATACCTCTATCATGACACCTATTGATTTCAGTTGCCATGGTGACAGTATTGGCTGAATAATGTGCATAAAAGGGGAGAGGTGGGCTTTCGGGGGCTAAAGATGCTGTCGTGGCCTACCGGACTGTCTAATTTTGACAAAGCATCCCATGTTCCTGCCTTCTAAGGTCAACTTTAATGGTGATTTGAAAATGGAATTGCTTAAAAGCTCTGGTCTGACGCGACTGCTGATGCGGAGAATGGCCCTGAAAGCCAGACATGACGGCGTATACAAACAGGCTGGGAGGCCTCAGACACAATGGCTGTAAGGCACTTGCTGTGTTCTGTCGTTCCCCAAGGCGCCTGCGGTGTTCTGTGGTACCACAAGGCGCTCACTGTGTTCTGTGGTTCCACGAGGTGTTGGCTGTGTTCTTTGGTTCCTCAAGGCGCTCGCTGTGTTCTGTGGTTTCCTGAGGCGTCTGTGGTGTTCTGTGGTTCCACAAAGTGTCTGCGGTGTTCTGTGGTTCCATGAAGCACTCACTGTGTTCTGTGGTTCCATGAGGCGCTCGCTGTGTTCTGTGGTTCCCCGAGGCGCTCGCTGCATTTTGTTGTTCACTGTTCATCTCCAGCGAGGAATTGCAATCAGCATCCTTGCCTGGTGTGCACTTCTGTGATCTCTGGGGTGTGTTGAACTAAGATTAAGTTTATCTCTCATGTTGACGACATGAACTCATGGTGATTGTTAAACCGTAATCACAGTTTTGACCAGGGACATTTAATGTGAACACAGGAGGAGATTGAGGTCCGTTAATAGCAGCTTTTGCTGCACGAGGCATATTTTACTGAACAGACATGATGTAGCAGCCTGTAAAACACAGGGAATATGATGAGCCTGCTGCTGGCCCTGTTTGCTGTGAAGTGTGAAAGAGACTTCAGGTCATTGGGCTTATGATGTCATCGTGGGTGTGGCCACTGTGAGTCAGCTACTACTCTTCTAAACCAGTGCAAAACATTTTTTTAGTGTGTATGTTTATGTGTACATTTCTGCATGTATTTGTGTGTCCATGTACAAAACTCAAAACCAGTGAAGTTGGCACGTTATGTAAATCGTAGATAAAAACAGAATACAATGATTTACAAATCCTTTTCAACTTATATTCTATTGAATACACTGCAAAGACAAGATGTTTAATGTTCAAACTGAGAAATTTTTTTTTTTTGCAAATAATCATTAACTTAGAATTTAAAGGCAGCAACAAATTGCAAAAAAGTTGGCGCAGGGGCCTTTTTACCACTGTGTCACATCTGTTATGGCCCCAATTTGTTATTACATTTATAACCCAACAGCAACAGCAAGGGATGACAAACACAGTTTTAACAACTAAAACACATTTAATTTTTAACAAAGACAAAGACTAATAACAACCTACAACTAAAGACCAAGATTGATAAATAAGAAAAAACAGAAATAATTACAGTCCCTTTTTAGTGGGGTGGCTTGGTGATGTCCTGGATGAAGAAAATGCTCAAACACAGGCAAAGAAATCCACAAAAGAAACGTCACAGGTCTTGAACAGAATGGCAGGTCTGGTCATCTTCTTGCAATTTCTCCTACTACTTTACTGTCTCAATTCTTTTCCTTATATACTCTCTTTCAGACCCCACCCACATTTAGACCTCTCTTTTTTTTAACTTTCTGAGACTTGCCCCAGACATGTTCAGGACATGTCTAAACATGACTCCAGTCTGAGCTTAACAAAAAAAGGTAAATACTGCCATCTAGTGGCCTATATTCACATTACACCTCCATTCCAAAAGGGAAAAATTTTGACTCATAAAGGCAAAATTTTTCTTTTCAATACAAAATGGTTAAGTGAACACTTGTCTACATATACATATCATACAATATTCAAACACATGATATATATATACACATTCAAACACGGGATAAGCAATCAGCAATTACATTGTCTGTACCCTTCACATGCTTAATTTCCAAGTCAAACTCCTGCAAAATCAAACTCCAATTCAACAATCTCCGATTCTTGTTTTTCATCTTACTCAAAAACATTAACGGATTGTGGTCAGTGTACACAATCATTGGCTTTTGTCCTGTACAAACATAAACCTCAAAGTGTTGTAAAGAAAGGACCAGAGCCAACAGTTCCTTCTCGATTGTGGAATAGTTCCTTTGGTGGCGATTGAACTTCCTGGAGAAGTATGCCACGGGATGCTCAATGTCATCAGAGTCACTTCTCTGTAGGAGCACAGATCCACAAGCTTGGTCGCTAGCATCGACCGCGATGGAGAACGGTTTGTTGAAGTCAGGAGATTTGAGCACGGGGAAGTGACACAGCAGAGACTTCAGGTGATTGAAGGCTCTCTGGCATGCATCATCCCAGGTGAACTTTATGCCTTTCTTCAGTTGGTTAGTTAGACTGAGAGCAATCTCAGCAAAGTTCTTGCAGAACTTGCGGTAGTACCCGATCATTCCAAGGAAGCGGCGCAAAGCTTTTTTGTTGTCAGGAACTGGAAAGTCCATGATGGCTTGGACTTTAGCATTTATGGGTGCCACCTTACCCTGGCCTATGACGTAGCCAAGATAGGTGACAGTAGCACAACCAAAGTCACTCTTGTTCAGGTTAACAGTCAGGTTAGCCTGGGTCAGGCGCTGGAACAACGTCTCTACATCTTTTAGATGTTCTTCCCAGGAGTCATTCCATGTGATCAGGTCATCGATGTACGCACCCGTGTGTGGCAATCCGGCGATTGTAGACTGTATCATCCTTTGGAACGTGGCTGGGGCATTTTTCATGCCAAAGGGTAGGACTTCATACTGGTACAATCCAGATGGTGTGGCAAAAGCAGAGATGCTCTTGGCCCTCTCAGTTAAAGGCACACACCAATAACCCTTCAATAAATCAATCTTGGTCAGAAACTTTGCTTGCCCTACACTATCAATACAATCATCAATCCTAGGTATTGGAAACACATCAGTTCTAGTTACAGCATTGACTTTGCGATAATCTGTACAGAATCTAGTACTTCCATCAGGTTTTGGAACTAGCACACAGGGTGAACTCCAATCGGAGTTGGAGGGTCTGATAATATCATGTTTTAACATGTACTCAACCTCTTTCTCAGCAATCTTTCTCTTTTCAGGATTCATCCGGTATGGATGCTGTTTTATTGGTTTGGCATCACCAACATCTACATCATGAGAGGCTATAGTAACTCTCTTTGGAACATCAGGAAACAAATCCTCATATTTCTTGATCAACCTTTCAAACTGATCTCTCTGTGAGGGTTCTAAGTGCTGGAGTTTTACATCAAGATTTTGCAACACTTCAGTGTTTGACAATTTACATGAAAGAACTTCAGCTTTAATTCTTGGTTCATCATCTTGAAACTCCCCCTCATCTTCACACGTTTCGACCATTGGAGAATCTGAAGTGACAGCTGCAACCCTAGCATTTCTGTCATGATAAGGCTTTAGCATGTTAATATGACACAATTGTTTTGGTTTTCTCCTATCTGGAGTCTTCACAATGTAATTGAGATCATTGAGTTTTGTCAGAATTTCATATGGACCATGAAATCTAGCCTGCAATGGATTGGACTGCAAGGGAAACAACACAAGGACCTTGTCTCCTGGTTTAAACTCACGGCTTCTAGCCTTATGATCATACCAAGTTTTCATTTTTCCCTGACTTGATTTCAAGTTCTCTTTGGCAAGGTCACAAGCTGCACGCAATCTTTCCTTGAACTTGCTAACATAGTCTAACAGACTGATTTGCGGCTCTTCCTCTTGCCATTGTTCACTCAATAATAGCAAAGGTCCTCTCACTTCATGACCAAACACTAGCTCAAATGGACTGAATCCAGTAGACTCCTGCACTGCTTCTCTAGCTGCAAACAACAGCAAATGAACCCCTTCATCCCAGTCTTTCTCATGGTCATAACAATAAGTCCTCATCATTGTCTTGAGAGTGGAATGAAACCGCTCTAAGGCACCCTGACTTTCTGGATGATAGGCACTAGAAAGAATCTGTTTTGCACCTAGTTCATACACAACCTGCTGAAACAATCCTGAAGTGAAATTGCTACCTTGGTCTGACTGAATTTCCCTGGGAAGACCAAACAACGTGAAGAACTTTATCAAAGCCTTCGAGATTGCAGTTGCCTTGATGTTACGTAGAGGTATGGCTTCGGGGAATCTGGTAGATGCACACATGATTGTCAACAAATACTGATTTCCAGATCTAGTCTTGGGTAATGGACCAACGCAATCAACAATGACCCTAGAGAATGGCTCCCCAAATGCTGGGATAGGCTGCAATGGAGCTACAGGTGGGTCTAACTGGTGTTTTCCAACTACCTGACAAGTGTGACAGGTTTTGCAAAAGTTGGAAACGTCTTTCCGAAGCCCAGGCCAAAAGAAGTGTTTCATGATCTTATCAACAGTCTTGTTAACACCAAGATGACCTCCTAAAGGTAAACTATGAGCCATTGTTAAGATCTCATTCCTATAGACCTTCGGAACAACAATTTGCCTGACCACTGCCCAATCTGCATTGGCAGGGATATCAGGAGGGCGCCACTTCCGCATCAACACACCATCCTTGAGATAATACCCAACTGGAACTGCATCTATTTCTTTTTCAGGAAGGGCTCTCCTCTTTAGTACACAAATTTCAGGATCATTAGTTTGCTCCTCAATCAACCGCTTTCTGGACAGAGACAAGTCTCCAGACACATCAGAATCACCAGACCCATCCGGCTGGCTGAATTGAGAACTGATAAAAGTATCTGATAAGTCCTCAAACGGAGAAACCATAGTAGGCCAATCAGAGTCATGAGGCGAACCACCTGAGTCCTGACTATTCAATGTACTGGACGGCACCACATCATCTTCTTCTTTAGCCTTCTTGGCCATAGCACGAGTCACTGCGCAAGAAGGATACAGAGATGGGTCCTCATCCCCATCTTCAGTGCTCGGCTGTGAAGTAAGATGTACAGGGGGAACTACTTTGCCCCCAGCCAGGTCATTGCCTAGCAACAGAGAAACACCCTTTATAGGTAGACTTGACATAAGTCCCACCTTTACCTGTCCTGTAACTAAATCTGACTTCAAGAATATAGAGCGCAGGGGTACAGATACAGTCCTCCCTTCAATACCTTGTACAAGTATGAAATCCCCTGAAGCGGTCTCATCACGTAACTCCAAGGAGTCCATCAACAAAAGTGACTGAGAAGCTCCGGTATCCCTTAGGATATATATGGGGACAGGAGTAGTATGCTCATTCAGAGCCACAAATCCCTCTGACACAAATGGAAGAAATTCCTCCCTCACAAAGTCAGCTGTATTAGGCTTTTTAGCCCCACAAGAAGCAGGCAATTTAGCAGATTGGTTATCTACTACAGGGGTTTCTAACCTTGTTTTCACAAAGGCATTTGGTTTGGTATCCTTTTCTTTTTCTTTCTTAGCTTTAAGGAACCAACAGTTAGTTGTAACATGACCAGAT
Organism: Gymnothorax reevesii; assembly: GCA_029721435.1. NCBI lineage: Eukaryota > Metazoa > Chordata > Actinopteri > Anguilliformes > Muraenidae > Gymnothorax > Gymnothorax reevesii. The sequence goes on along the minus strand of CM056575.1, from coordinate 135,968 downwards.
TTCTTGCAATAACTGCAAACTAGACCACTTTTGTCACTGTCAGCTTTCACACTTTGATCAGACCTGTTACTGGATTTCTGAGCACCATCACCAGATTTGTCTTTGTCTTTGGGTGAGGAATCTTGGGTATCACCGTAACCCTTTTTCTGAAATTGGGACCATTTATTGTTACTGCTAGACTGAAATTTGGACTTATGAGTGAGAACATATTCATCTGCAAATTTGGCAGCTGATTGCAAGTTCAGTGCTTGCTTCTCATTAAGGTAGGTCTTAACATCATCCTTAACACAGTTCTTGAATTCTTCAACTAACACCATCTCTTTTAGTGAGTTGAAATCATCCTTGACCTCCATAGAAGTACACCAGCGCTCAAAGCAAACCTGCTTCTCATTAGCAAATTCAACATAAGTCTGATTTTCAGATTTCTTCAGACCTCTGAATTTCTGTCGGTAAGCCTCTGGAACCAACTCATAAGCTCTCAAAATAACCTTTTTGACAACCTCATAATCAGAGGAATCATCTGCAGACAAAGCCGAATAGGCTTGTTGAGCTTTACCCTTGAGGACAGTTTGCAACATCAGAGGCCAGTGTTCCTTTGGCCACTGGCAACTCTTTGCTACCTTTTCAAAACACTGGAAATAGTTGTCAACATCCTTTTCTGAAAATGGAGGCACCAGTTTTACCTCCTGACTGGCACAAAATTTATTTTTAGTTTCAATTTTAATTTTTAGTTGCTCCATTTGGAGTCTTTCTTTTCTATCGAATTTCTCTAATTCAAAATCTCTCTGTCTCTGTCTCTCTCTTTCTGCTCTTTCCTCTTTCTCTCTCTCAAATTCTCTTTGTTTTTCTTCACTTGCTAATTTTTCTAACTCAAACTGCCTTTGTTTTTCTTTTTCTTCCCTCTCAAATTCTCTTTGTTTCTCTTTTTCCTCCCTTTCTTTTTCTCTTTCTTCCCTTTCTTTCTCTTTTTCCTCCCTTTCTTTTTCTCTTTCCTCCCTTTCAATCTCTAGCATTTTTAATTTAAGTTCCATTTCTATATTTGGATTTTCCACTGGAAACTGTTCCAGATCTCCTGGTGCAAACACATTTTCATCAATGTAATATTCAACTATCTCTCTAGCCAGTCTTGCTTTTCGCATGGCTGGTTTTACCTCTGTCAGCTCCAACTGTCTGCAAATTTCTAGCAGTTCTGTCTTTTTAAAAGACTTCAAAACCCCTACGGTTGGTGATGCCAAGAAATCATCCATTGCTGTTGTCAATATATATCTAGGAAAATTCACAAAAACAATTTCACAATTTGGAATGTTAGATTTTCAATAAATTACTCACACAATGGTCTATCCCGGACCTTGAGCCCCCAATTTGTTATGGCCCCAATTTGTTATTACATTTATAACCCAACAGCAACAGCAAGGGATGACAAACACAGTTTTAACAACTAAAACACATTTAATTTTTAACAAAGACAAAGACTAATAACAACCTACAACTAAAGACCAAGATTGATAAATAAGAAAAAACAGAAATAATTACAGTCCCTTTTTAGTGGGGTGGCTTGGTGATGTCCTGGATGAAGAAAATGCTCAAACACAGGCAAAGAAATCCACAAAAGAAACGTCACAGGTCTTGAACAGAATGGCAGGTCTGGTCATCTTCTTGCAATTTCTCCTACTACTTTACTGTCTCAATTCTTTTCCTTATATACTCTCTTTCAGACCCCACCCACATTTAGACCTCTCTTTTTTTTAACTTTCTGAGACTTGCCCCAGACATGTTCAGGACATGTCTAAACATGACTCCAGTCTGAGCTTAACAAAAAAAGGTAAATACTGCCATCTAGTGGCCTATATTCACATTACACCTCCATTCCAAAAGGGAAAAATTTTGACTCATAAAGGCAAAATTTTTCTTTTCAATACAAAATGGTTAAGTGAACACTTGTCTACATATACATATCATACAATATTCAAACACATGATATACACATTCAAACACGGGATAAGCAATCAGCAATTACATTGTCTGTACCCTTCACATGCTTAATTTCCAAGTCAAACTCCTGTAAAATCAAACTCCAATTCAACAATCTCCGATTCTTGATTTTCATCTTACTCAAAAACATTAACGGATTGTGGTCAGTGTACACAATCATTGGCTTTTGTCCTGTACAAACATAAACCTCAAAGTGTTGTAAAGAAAGGACCAGAGCCAACAGTTCCTTCTCGATTGTGGAATAGTTCCTTTGGTGGCGATTGAACTTCCTGGAGAAGTATGCCACGGGATGCTCAATGTCATCAGAGTCACTTCTCTGTAGGAGCACAGATCCACAAGCTTGGTCGCTAGCATCGACCGCGATGGAGAACGGTTTGTTGAAGTCAGGAGATTTGAGCACGGGGAAGTGACACAGCAGAGACTTCAGGCAATCGAAGGCTCTCTGGCATGCATCATCCCAAGTGAACTTTACGCCTTTTTTCAGTTGGTTAGTTAGACTGAGAGCAATCTCAGCAAAGTTCTTGCAGAACTTGCGGTAGTACCCGATCATTCCAAGGAAGCGGCGCAAAGCTTTTTTGTTGTCAAAAAACTGGAACTGGAAAGTCCATGATGGCTTGGACTTTAGCATTTATGGGTGCCACCTTACCCTGGCCTATGACGTAGCCAAGATAGGTGACAGTAGCACAACCAAAGTCACTCTTGCTCAGGTTAACAGTCAGGTTAGCCTGGGTCAGGCGCTGGAACAACGTCTCTACATCTTTTAGATGTTCTTCCCAGGAGTCACTCCATGTGATCAGGTCATCGATGTACGCACCCGTGTGTGGCAATCCGGCGATTGTAGACTGTATCATCCTTTGGAACATGGCTGGGGCATTTTTCATGCCAAAGGGTAGGACTTCATACTGGTACAATCCAGATGGTGTGGCAAAAGCAGAGATGCTCTTGGCCCTCTCAGTTAAAGGCACACACCAATAACCCTTCAATAAATCAATCTTGGTCAGAAACTTTGCTTGCCCCACACTATCAATACAATCATCAATCCTAGGTATTGGAAACACATCAGTTCTAGTTACAGCATTGACTTTGCGATAATCTGTACAGAATCTAGTACTTCCATCAGGTTTTGGAACTAGCACACAGGGTGAACTCCAATCGGAGTTGGAGGGTCTGATAATATCATGTTTTAACATGTACTCAACCTCTTTCTCAGCAATCTTTCTCTTTTCAGGATTCATCCGGTATGGATGCTGTTTTATTGGTTTGGCATCACCAACATCTACATCATGAGAGGCTATAGTAACTCTCTTTGGAACATCAGGAAACAAATCCTCATATTTCTTGATCAACCTTTCAAACTGATCTCTCTGTGAGGGTTCTAAGTGCTGGAGTTTTACATCAAGATTTTGCAACACTTCAGTGTTTGACAATTTACATGAAAGAACTTCAGCTTTAATTCTTGGTTCATCATCTTGAAACTCCCCCTCATCTTCACACGTTTCGACCATTGGAAAATCTGAAGTGACAGCTGCAACCCTAGCATTTCTGTCATGATAAGGCTTTAGCATGTTAATATGACACAATTGTTTTGGTTTTCTCCTATCTGGAGTCTTCACAATGTAATTGAGATCATTGAGTTTTGTCAGAATTTCATAAGGACCATGAAATCTAGCCTGCAATGGATTGGACTGCAAGGGAAACAACACAAGGACCTTGTCTCCTGGTTTAAACTCACGGCTTCTAGCCTTATGATCATACCAAGTTTTCATTTTTCCCTGACTTGATTTCAAGTTCTCTTTGGCAAGGTCACAAGCTGCACGCAATCTTTCCTTGAACTTGCTAACATAGTCTAACAGACTGATTTGCGGCTCTTCCTCTTGCCATTGTTCACTCAATAATAGCAAAGGTCCTCTCACTTCATGACCAAACAGTAGCTCAAATGGACTGAATCCAGTAGACTCCTGCACTGCTTCTCTAGCTGCAAACAACAGCAAATGAACCCCTTCATCCCAGTCTTTCTCATTGTCATAACAATAAGTCCTCATCATTGTCTTGAGAGTGGAATGAAACCGCTCTAAGGCACCCTGACTTTCTGGATGATAGGCACTAGAAAGAATCTGTTTTGCACCTAGTTCATACACAACCTGCTGAAACAATCCTGAAGTGAAATTGCTACCTTGGTCTGACTGAATTTCCCTGGGAAGACCAAACAACGTGAAGAACTTTATCAAAGCCTTCGAGATTGCAGTTGCCTTGATGTTACGTAGAGGTATGGCTTCGGGGAATCTGGTAGATGCACACATGATTGTCAACAAGTACTGATTTCCAGATCCAGTCTTGGGTAATGGACCAACGCAATCAACAATGACCCTAGAGAATGGCTCCCCAAATGCTGGGATAGGCTGCAATGGAGCTACAGGTGGGTCTAACTGGTGTTTTCCAACTACCTGACAAATGTGACAGGTTTTGCAAAAGTTGGAAACGTCTTTCCGAAGCCCAGGCCAAAAGAAGTGTTTCATGATCTTATCAACAGTCTAGTTAACACCAAGATGACCTCCTAAAGGTAAACTATGAGCCATTGTTAAGATCTCATTCCTATAGACCTTCGGAACAACAATTTGCCTGACCACTGCCCAATCTGCATTGGCAGGGATATCAGGAGGGCGCCACTTCTGCATCAACACACCATCCTTGAGATAATACCCAACTGGAACTGCATCTATTTCTTTTTCAGGAAGGGCTCTCCTCTTTAGTACACCAATTTCAGGATCATTAGTTTGCTCCTCAATCAACCGCTTTCTGGACAGAGACAAGTCTCCAGACACATCAGAATCACCAGACCCATCCGGCTGGCTGAATAGAGAACTGATAAAAGTATCTGATAAGTCCTCAAACGGAGAAACCATAGTAGGCCAATCAGAGTCATGAGGCGAACCACCTGAGTCCTGACTATTCAATGTACTGGACGGCACCACATCATCTTCTTCAATCTCTAGCATTTTTAATTTAAGTTCCATTTCTATATTTGGATTTTCCACTGGAAACTGTTCCAAATCTCCTGGTGCAAACACATTTTCATCAATGTAATATTCAACTATCTCTCTAGCCAGTCTTGCTTTTCGCATGGCTGGTTTTACTTCTGTCAGCTCCAACTGTCTGCAAATTTCTAGCAGTTCTGTCTTTTTAAAAGACTTCAAAACCCCTACGGTTGGTGATGCCAAGAAATCATCCATTGCTGTTGTCAATATATATCTAGGAAAATTTACAAAATAATTTCACAATTTGGAATGTTAGATTTTCAATAAATTACTCACACAATGGTCTATCCCGGACCTTGAGCCCCCAATTTGTTATGGCCCCAATTTGTTATTCGATTTATAACACAACAGCAACAGCAAGGGATGACAAACACAGTTTTAACAACTAAAACACATTTAATTTTTAACAAAGACAAAGACTAATAACAACCTACAACTAAAGACCAAGATTGATAAATAAGAAAAAACAGAAATAATTACAGTCCCTTTTTGGTGGGGTGGCTTGGTGATGTCCTGGATGAAGAAAATGCTCAAACACAGGCAAAGAAATCCACAAAAGAAACGTCACAGGTCTTGAACAAAATGGCAGGTCTGGTCATCTTCTTGCAATTTCTCCTACTACTTAACTGTCTCAATTCTTTTCTTTATATACTCTTTTGCAGACCCCACCCACATTTAGACCTCTTTTTTTTAATTTTCTGAGACTTGCCCCAGACATGTCCAGGACATGTCTAAACATGACTCCAGTCTGAGCTTAACAAAAAAAGGTAAATACTGCCATCTAGTGGCCTATATTCACATTACAGTGTGCTCACCTGCTTCGGGTGATTTCAATAGTTTCTGGTGTTTCATTTCATTACTTCGATTCTCTTTACTTCCTTCGCCTTGCTGTTCTGGATTACTAACAAGACTAACATTTGCATTTTGTATCATAGTCTACTAACCCAAGTAATCCACGTATATTATACTCAGCAACAAAAGTTTCTGTGACACCAATATTGTTAATTATTTTTCATAACGCAATTATGAAATTGTCATACATGGTGATATCAGACTGAAACAGTACACGTAAACACAACATTGAAATGGAAATAATGAAAATGCGAGAAAATGACTTTGCACGTGAAAATGTGCGTAAATCATGCTTGTGGATGGCAATAAAAGAGGAGAATTTTTGGAATGTTCACATTGTGCCTGATGAACGACGGAAGCATCACTTATCGAAAACACTGCCATTTCGGATCAGGAACTCTACCCTCTAAATGCCAAGACTGTCTGAAAATGATCGAAGGAGGGCCATTGGGATGATTGAATCCGGAACCTCGCAGAGGGAAGTTGCTCATCGCCTGAATGTCCACCGAAACACCATTTGGAACTTATGGCAGCGTCATCAGCAGACAAGACATGTCAGAGACCGTCCTCGCAGCGGCCGTCCACGAGTAACCACTCCCAGACAGGACAACTGGATTCGAACAACCCATCTCCGAAATCGATTCCAACCTGCAACCATAACTGCAAGAACGATACCTGGTTTGAGGCGACTGTCTGCACAGACAATCCGTCGCCGTCTCCGTCATTTTGGCATTGTCCCACGTCCAATACTCACAGTACAACACCGACGACTGCGTCTACAGTGGGCACAACAACATCGACGGTGGATCCAACGTCAGTGGGATCTTGTACTCTTCACTGATGAATCAAGATTCATGCTTAACAGATGTGATGGTCGTTTACGTGTATACCGTCGACGTGGAGAACGTTATGCCAACAACTGTGTTCAGGAATTTGATCGTTTTGGAGGTGGTAGTGTCATGATGTGGGGAGGGATCACGGCTAGAAACAGAACAGATTTGCTTGTTATTGATGGAAATCTGACAGGTCAAAGATATCGCGATGAAGTGCTACGGCCATTGGTGGTACCGTTTTTGATGCAACATGGTCCCGGAATAACGCTGCAACATGATAACGCCAGACCACACGTTGCAAGGATTGTACAGCAGTATCTGATGCAACAACATGTCAATGTCCTGCCATGGCCAGCCAGATCCCCAGACACGTCCCCAATCGAGCATCTTTGGGACGAGATGGATCGACGTTTGCGGCGGTTGGATAACCCGCCAGCTACACTCCAGGAATTGCGACAACGTCTACGTCAGATTTGGAATGACATCCCACAGCAATTTCTGGCACATCTGATTCGGTCCATGCGCCGGAGATGCGTTGCTTGCATCATGGCACGAGGAAGTCACACCCGGTATTGAAGTGTGAAGGTCACAATTGGTTAGACGTCAGACAAGTGCTTCATGACGCATGAAAATGACATTTTTCGTTTTGAGTGGCGTTGGCACTGAAAAGTCAGTGTTTCTCCTGTTAAATAAACATATTGATTGCATTGAGATCTTTGCGTGTCATTTATAACATACACATAAATGGTGTCACAGAAACTTTTGTTGCTGAGTATATTAACTCAATAACGAGCACTCTAGTTAAATCTGTAAAGCTGCACCGCTACTAATTAGTACTAATTCACTCTCAGCAATCGCCCTGTTCTAGTCTCCGCCTCTTGCTCAGCTTTACCTGCCCCCCCCTGCGTTTCAGCGAGAATCTCTCGCACGTGCTGAATTACTTTCCTGCACTCGTTATCGGTGCACTTAGAACTCCTGGACCGGAGCTGTTTAAATGTCATTAGCTGTTTGTGTGATTCCCGTCCATGTCTTTGCTTTCGCCAGTTTTCGTGGTTATGGTTTCCCTCATGTGTTCTTCCCATTGTAATTAGTCTGATCCAGCTCACCTGTTCTCTGCCTAGCATGTGACTTCCCTCCCATCTATTTAAGAGTCCTCACGGCTATTCTGACTAGTCAGAACGTTGATCAATATTTCATTGTGCAGAGCCTCTCGTATGTCGTTGAGTATTGTTTCTCTTCGACTGTTTCGTCCGACCAAAATTCTTGCCATTGCCCTTTCTGTATTGATTTTGTCTTTCTTGATTTTGACCCATTTTTGCACGACCACAATTCCTGTGTTTGGATGCCCTGTGTATGACCCACTGCTTTGCTTATCCACTGCAACTTTTTCCCTGCCGTCTATGTACCGTTGCTCCTCTGTTTTACTGGTTCTGACCCCGGCCTGTCTAGTTGACTCTGTTTTTGGATTTCGTTTTGTGGCTTGGCAATTGTGTCTTTTGGTACTGACCCAGAACTCCTTAAAGGCATAAGTTTTTTTGGATTTCCCTCCCTTGCGTGTGGTTCCTGAACACACCGTCACAGGTAGTGTGTGGAGCTGGTAGTGTGTGGAGATGGTAGTATGTGGAGCTGGTTGTGAATGGAGCTGGTAGAGTGGAGGTGGTAGTTTATGGAGCTGGTTGTGTATGTAGTTGGTGGTGTGTGGAGCTAGCAGTGTATGAAGTTGAAACTCTTTCTTTATGTTTTTAAACCACAGGCTACTTCCTGGAGCAGCTGGATGGTTCAGAAAGGTCATTGCAGGAGATGTTCCTCACCATCTACGGTGCTCAGTACTCGCCAAATGCCCACATCTACCGGGACCTGTATGCGGAGCTGCGGCTCTATCACCGTGGCGCCAGCGTCAACCTGGAGGAGGTGCTCAACGACTTCTGGGTGCGGCTGCTGGAGCGACTCTTCAAGCTATACAATCCGCAGTACGCCATTGGAGATGAGTACCTGGAGTGCGTGTCCAAGCAGACGGAGACGCTGCGGCCCTTCGGTGATGTTCCCCGGGACCTGAAGCTCAAAGCCACTCGAGCCTTCATCGCTGCTCGCACCTTCGTTCAGGGCCTGACTGTAGCCGGAGACGTGGTGCGCAAGGTCTCACAGGTATGGATGCTGCTGGCAGTCAGGGTCACTGCGGAGTATAGAGCTGGAATTGGCGAATCACGACCGTTGAAGGCCGAGAATGGCTGGTGATTTACTCTCTTTTAGTTGGGATTCAAATATGAAAATGGTTGGATCAATCTGTAGCATTGTTTTTTTTTTTTTTACTGAATTACCTGGGGAGAAATAAAACCAGGACTGGATTGGGACTTGATGAGTCCGGCTATAGACAGGGGTAAGAAATCCAGCTTTAAAAAATTCAGCTCCTGCCCTGCATTTCGCTGAAATCGCCTGAATTACCTTACTGAACAGTTTTCAGCTGCAGTCAGACTTGATTTGTGAAATCACCTCGTCATACATGGATGAGAGAAACTGGCCAAGCCTCATCTTTCGGATGCTTGGATTTTCCATAGTGGTAGATCACGTACCCAGGGTGAGAATTCATTTTAAATGAAACCCAGATCATATCACTCAAAATATCTGAGAATCAAAGTCAAGGTTTCCTGGCTTATTCTCTGAAGTACGAACAAATGCCTCAGTTTATAGTCACTTGTATAAGATGCATATTAGTTTCCCAAGAATATTTCTTGCACAAGTTGTTATTATTAGTGCCTTCAGCATTCACACTATTGGTTTATATGTCGGCCATTTTCTTTATAGTTATAATTTTTATTTTTATTATTATTATTATTTGGGGTTCAAGCCTGCAGGGCTGAAACCCTATTGTTTTCGCTTTTTATTTTTATTATTAGGGATTCAGGCCCGTAGGGTCCAATTAACACGAAACTTGGTTGACACATTCCTTAGTCCATTTTCTACAACTTGCCCTAAGGAGCTTGATGTATGCTATATTTGATTTTCCAGAATTTTGAATTTTTTTGAAAACACATTTTTGACATCTCCTCCTAGACCGTAGGTCCCATTCCTTCGAAATTTGCTGTGGATCATCAGTGGACCAAGCTTATTAAATATTGCGTAAAGCTTGTTGAAATCTCATTTCCAAGATATTGACCAATGAACTTCAGCAGGGGCGTGGCTTAGCACATAAATGGTCAAAATTCAACAACCATTGGGCTAATCATCACAGAACTTACAGAATATGTCCATATAATTACCTTGAACAAACCCTGACAGTTTCGTTTAAATCGGCCCATAGGGGGCGCTATAACACAAATCAGACTATAAATCAGCAACTGTTTGTCCTATAGCCATAAAACCTGCAGGATATATTCATATAAGTACCTGAAACCTACCCAGAAAATTTCACTCAAATTGACTGATAGGGGGTGCTATAACTGCTTAACAAAACAGCATGGTATAACACAAATCAGACTATAAATCAGCAATTCTTTGTCCTATAGCCATAATACTTGCAGGATATATTCATATAAGTACATGAAACATACATTCAAATTGACTGAAAGGGTGCGCTATAAATGCAAAACCAAACAGCGTGGTATACCACAAATCGGACTATAAATCATAAATAGTTGTTCCAATCATGACAAAACTCATAGGATATGTCCACATAAGAACCTGAAGCATAGCCTGGAAATTTCAATCAAATCGACTGGTAGCGGGGGCCAGAAATGCACAAAATAGCCTAACATAACACAAATCAGACTATACATCATGTTGGTCCAACCTTCACACTGGCAAAATAGGTCCACATAAATACCTGCAACACACTCTTAAAGTGGTTTTTGTCCCCCGCTGCCATAGTAGCTTGCGGAGCAGGGGACATAGTATTCAGCTCCTTTCGGCCGTCAGTCACATCCTGTTTGTTCTGAGCACGATATCCCAAGAATGGTTCAACCGATTCCATTCATCTTTGGTGTTTAGGTATATTGGAGTAATATGCCGACCCCAGTAGATTTCTGTGACCTTAGCATTTTTCTCAAGGTCATTACGATCATTTGACCACTTGCAAATTCCTTGTCTTTTTTGATATCTCAAGAACGGTTCGACCGATTACATTCATCTTTGGTGTCAAGTTGTATTACGGACAGGGGACATAGCATTTAGCTCCTCCGGCCGTCCGTCCGTCCATCCATCGTGTCTCGTTTGTTGTGAACGCTATATCTCAAGAACGGTTTGACCGATTCCATTCGTCTTTGGTGTCAAGGTGTATTAGGGGCGGGGGACATAGTATTCAGCTCTGTTCGTCCATCCGTCTGTCCGTCAGGTACCGTTTGTTATGAACGCGATATCTCAAGAACGGTTTGACCGATTCCATTCGTCTTTGGTGTCAAGGTGTATTACGGGAATGCTCACTGCCCACTCACTTGACGTGACCTTGGCATTATTCTTAAGGTCATTACGATAATTTGACCACTTATAAATTCCTTGTCAACATGACATCTGAAGAACAGTTCGACCGATTCCATTCATTTTTGGTGTCAAGGTGTATTAGGGGCGGGGGACATAGTATTCAGCTCCATCCGTCCGCCCGGCCGTCTGTCCCATACGGTTTGTGTCCGTGATATCTCAAGAACAGTTTGACTGATTCCATTTGTCTTTGGTGTCAAGGTGTATTAGGGGCGGGGGATATAGTATTAAGGTCCGTCTGTCCATCATTTCTTGTTTGTTGTGAATGCGAAATCTCGAATGGTCTGACCAATTTTATCCATCTTTGGCTTCAATGTGTAATTTTTACCCCTCAGCCCTCAAGGCTGACGGGGTATTGCTATCCTTTGTGTGGTTGGGCGGGCGGGCGGGGCGGCGGGTGGGCGGGCGTCTCTAAAAACTACGACAATCGGGCCGAGGGGTATTCCGTACATTGCACGCCTATTTTGTGATATGTCGACCCCAGTCGAATTCCGTCACCTGGCGGGGTACAAGGCCACGTTCAGCGGCAACACTTGTTAATTAAGCAGTTACAGCTTTCTACTACTAATGGTCTTTCTAGGCTTGAACCCCGGAATTGCCGCTTGCGGCTATATTTATTATTACTCTTACTTCTGCTGATCTACGCTATTAAACTAGTCCTACATACTTTGTGCTATTTCAACAATTCATGTATCAAAATGTGCAGCTTTTTCTGGACATTATTGCTATTAATCTTCTCTTTGATTTTATTTATACTTTTTCAAATATTTCACTTTTTCTTTTTTTGTCTATAGAAATGCATTGAAACAGTCTTCAAACTCGTGTGCTACTTTGAACCTCTTTAACTTTGGCACACTTTCTCCTTGAGACTTAATTCTACTTCTAACATTAGCTAAGTTAGCTGAGTAACGTGGTCAGCATGGTTAGCATTGTTCTTTCATTATTTCTTTGTTCAGTTTTCTTTCAGTTTTTTTATAAACATTCAAGTATTCTACAAAATTCAAATATTATAATTTCATGGAAGCTATTCAGAGTGGCATCATCAAACATTCAAATTATTCAAACTTTATCGTATTCAAGACAGCATCGCAGTCTGGCTTCAGGTTTCAGCATTCACACTTGCAATTTCTTCAGAAATTGCTTCTCTAGTTGTATTTGTCCTTATTTGGGAATTTTTTTTCCTCAAAGAAGAAAACAATACCTCCCTCGCACTTTGGTTTCTGTATGTCAGTGGTTCTTTTCCATTGTGTTACGTTCTTATCTTTCCATTTCAATGGAACAAAAAATGCTTTTGTTTTATTTAACGCAAACACTTAAAATGCCTTTCATTTAAAAAAATAAAAAATGAGATAAATTAAAAAACATCCTATTCAAAGCGCTGTGTAGATGTGCTCTATATGGCCGAGCAGGTCAAAGCTGTGTGACCGATGAGGCTACTGTCTGGGTCAGTTCACTATCTGTTCATTACATTCAGCAAAAAGTGTATTTTCCATGACCATTATACGAGAATCATATGGTAGGATTTTCAAAGTAAATGTTACATTTCAAGAACCGAATCGCGATGGAATTGACCCCCAACTGTCCATCTTCATTGGGTTATTACTCGAGGCTTAAATATGGCTATTGCGACGACCTTGTGTCCGTTTGTCTGTGTTCACAATGACTCCTTTCCTATTAATGTCAGGCTAATGAAATTCACAGGGACTGTTCTTGGGCATAGCTTGGACAAATTCGAAGATGGGTAGCCTTGACCTACTTTAAGGGGTCAAAAGGTCACATTCTTTGTAAACACTATTTCCTTGATTACATCCACTATTTTCGTTGTAGCTGTGTAAAATTTACAGCGTGTATGTTCTGTATAATCAGCTTGCTGAACAATAAGGTGGATGACCTTGACCTGGTTAATGGGGTCAAAAGGTCACATTGTTTCTGAATTGTGTTACTTCCATTGTGCCTTTGCACGACCATGACATTTTTTGGTGTAGTAATGTTAAATTCATCAGGTGGCCTCACTGGATAATCAGGCTGGAGAACATGTAAGCTACATGGCCTTCAGCTACTTTAAATACCTTCTGATAACAATTTCATGTAGCAACATTATCAACCAAACTGTTCAGTCACCTTCAACATAACATCGAGTTTTGATGACTGCGCATCATGTCAGACTTTATATTCTGAATGCCAAACGATGTCAAGTCCCACCTGACCTGTTCCACACTTTCCATATAACCTGTAGGTCCCAGATGAAATCGGACAATTAGCTCTGTCATCCTTTTGACTCTTGAAACTTCTCTTAAGCCCAAAAGTTTTAAAAACACTGTGTTACATAGGCATACATTAAAAAACCGTTTATATGTTGTCATTCCTTGTCTTATGCCCATATGGCTGAGGCATATGGCGTTCTATGTTTTTTAAATGTTTTTTTAAAGTTCTCTGTTCTGGAACGCTACTGTCCTCTCTTCTCAGTGGTGATCATAATGGTTGATCATCATAATCATGTGATAATTGAACCAATCAGGCCCACCTTGAATTATGACCAACCTCACACAGTGTCAATATTGGTGTCATTGTATTGGCGTCATGATTCGGGTGATCAAGAAAATCTTGGATGTGCTGAAAGCGCCAAAAAGAAATTCGGCAAAGTAATGCATTTGCTCATTTTCTCCACAGTTGCCCCATTTCGTTCTTACAACCTCGCCAAAATTTGGTTTTGCAAAAGGTATGCTGCCACCTTTACCTCAGCATGAGAATGTTCAGTTCAGACAATTCTGATCTCTCTTTGTGATGTCACACATTTTAGAGTTCATGTCTTGTGCGTGACTGATAGATGACAGAAACTGGTCCAGCATGTTAACACCTTCTTTCAGGTGGTGTAGATGGATGACGGTCTTACTGCCTCATGTGGGAGAGATATCTACAAATCCTAATTCCATTGAAGTTGGGATGTTGTGTAAAATGTGAATAAAAATGGAATGCAATGACTCGCAAATCTTATAAACCCACATTTTATTCATAGTAGAACTCAGACAGCATATCAGATGTTGAAAGTGAGACATTTTCCCATTTAATGAAAAATATTAGCTCATTTTGAATTTGATGGCTGCAACACACCTCAAAAAAGTCGGAACAGGGCCGTGTTCACCTTTGTGTAGTATTCCCTCTTCTTTTAATGACAGTCTGTTAATGTCTGGGAAGTGAGGAGACCAATTGCGGAAGTTTTGGGGGAGTAATGTTGTTCCACTTTGGTCTAATGGAGGATTCTAGCTGCTCAAAGGATTCTAGCTGCCAAATTATCAGTTTTTTTGGGACTCAAATTTGTCCATCTCTCCCAGAACGGATTTCTATCGATTGAATTCTCAATTTCTTTTAATTTTTCATTATAATGTTTTTGTCTTTTTTATTTTAGTAATTTTTTGTACTCTCTTAGAGTTGCTGCATATTTCTGTCACAGGTCTGCATCACGCGGTTGACGGTGTTACTGATTAGATAGCTGACCTAATTTTTTCTTTATGTTTTTGCAATCACCATCAAACCACTGTTCATTTTGAGGTTGCTGTTTGGATACTGTAATTCTGTTCAAATATACAGTGGTCTGTTAGTGGTGTCTGTGGTCTGACAGTAAATGCACTGATATGGGAGGGGTCCATGTCAGTGATTGCATAGTCAACTACACTCGACCCAAGAGCTGAACAATACGTGAACCTCCCTAAAGAGTCTCCTTTCCTACCATTAAGCATGTACAGGCCTAGGGAGCGACACAGGTGCACTAACTCCTTCCCTGTTTTATTTACTATTTGTTCGGGATTATTTCTTGGTCTAATGATTGGGTTTAATTGTGGAGAATATTTTTTGAAAATGTGTCTGTTTCCATCTGATTCCACAGTGTCAGGTTCAGATCATGTTCTTGCATTTAAATCTCCGATCTACAGAATATTACTCTGGGTCTGGTAATGCAAGATCTCTTTCTCGAGATTTTCAAAGAAAGTTTCATTGTAACCTGGTGACTCTAGAGGGGGGGTGTAGGCTGCACATATGTGTGATGGCTGCTGGATATTGTACGCCAAGAGCAGCGGCCAGAAATAAAAGGCAAAACAGCAGCGTCCAGAGAGACTAATAACAGATTGAAATAGCGAGACTCACGCTACCAACAGACCTAACGCCGTCCGTGGTAGAAAAACAGGCGAGCTCGAAGAAACCAAAAGAAAAGGGAAAATAAAACGAAGATTCCCTTGCTCACTATCACTTAAACCTGTTATGCGCTAAAGTCCCAGACAATACTCTCTCTAGAGACCTTACCAGCTAAAGCGCAATAGAGACACTGACACTGTAGCAACAAGAGCGAGGCAGAACAGGAGCTTAAAGAGAGTCCAGGCAACGCCCCTAATTAATGCCAGCTGGCCCAGGAATCCGATAGGGCGCAAAACGATATAGTCCCGGACGACAGCAACAAAGCTCTCAATACCTCCAAACCATGACACATATGTACTGTATAGATCATTATCACACTTGATAATATTTTTGTGTATTTTGAGCCAAATGTGTGTTATTCCTTTTTTTAAGTGATTCTAATTGAGTTGATAGGTTGTCTCTGTACCATATAATGATCCCGGCCGAATCTCTGCCGTGTCTTATTTTTTTCTGCTTGAGGGACAATAGTAAGATTTCTCCATAGCCTGGGGGACAGTGAAGGACGATGCGAAGATTTCTCCATAGCCTGGGGGGCAGTGAGGGACGATAGTAAGATTTCTCCATAGACTGGGGGGACAATGAGGGACGATGCAAAGATTTCTCCATAGACTGGGGGACTGTGAGGGATGATAGTAAGATTTCTCCGTAGCCTGGGGGACAGTGAGGGATGATAGTGAGATTTCTCCATAGACTGGGGGACAGTGAGGGACGATAGTAAGATTTCTCCATAGACTGGGGGACAGTGACGGACGATAGTAAGATTTCTCCATAGCCTGGGGGGCAGTGAGGGAAGATGGAAAGATTTTTCCATAGCCTGGGGGGCAGTGAGGGAAGATATTAAGATTTCTCCATAGCCTGGGGGACAGTGAGGATCTGTACCTTCTCCACACCATGTCTCCAACAGTGTTATGATGTCTTTACCGGCAATACTCGTTACGAACTCTGGGTTTGTATTCTTTGGCCCAAAAGCTGAGGAGTACAAACCATAGATATATATATTTAGAACACTAGATTGTTGATGTCGTCATATTTACATTATCCAAAGTGAAGCACCCGGCCGCCAAATTGATACACCCAACTTCTTCATAAAAATGAATGGTTTCCTATGAGGCCAATTTCAAATAAGTCGATACAAGCGAGAAAATGCCGAGATGTGTGGCCGCCTTTAGCAGCAATAAATATTAGAAGAGCTGTAATAAAACGTTTCATGCGTAAGTTAACGTATAAATGCAAAGTTGTCACTTCAATTGTAAAAAATCCCGTTTGGTGCTAGCTAGCTAATTAGCCGTCCCATTGACTTGAACAGACCGCTGACTGAAAGCGAACGCGAGCGATCGATAACAGTCACCAGCGAGCTACCTTGGCGTTGCGGGGACTGCATTGGCTTAGTGGTAAATAAATTAAAAGGGTGGCTAACAAGCTAGCTAGCTACTTGTAATTGACATTCAACGACAATACTTCTTACCTGCATGATATTTAAAACAGTGGACAAGTCGCTTTGTCTGTTTTATACAGAGCTTCAAAAGACAAGGCAGGGAGAAAGGCTTCACCTGCGCTTCCTTTTATCAGCGTTGGCATTAAATCGGGTGATTTCAAATAGTCAACCAGGGTACAATGAAGTGAGGAAACCAGAGTGTAATTTGATAACATATACGGACATTCATCGACTTTTCTTATATCGGCGATAACTTCCAAGCAATTAGCTTATCAAAGGTAAAAGCCTCGGTCACGTCTCTGTTGCACTTTAACGTTAACAGCGAGTCGCGTTTCGATCTTCGCTTTAGAAAGTGTGCCGCTTTCCATCCTCTGAAAAGCACATATTTTGGGAGACAAAATGTTACTCTGCGCAGCGATACCAAAATAATACAGACTAACACGCAAGTGTTTTTGAAAATGTAATTTTAAAGTAGGCTAAAATGAATGGGAGTCTATGCGCAAATTTTACTTCCGGGTGTACAGGTGCTGGTCAACGAATAAGAATAATTTGAAATAGTGCAATCTTCACATTTTTTTAATGCATTTTTTGTGCAGAAAGCAAATCAGGTGTTCACCGCGCCTGTCCCACTTGTTAGAGTAATCACAGAACTCGCTACCTGTAAAAAATTTGCTCAGCTGAGCTTTCCAAAAGGCCCATTTAGGCCATTTAACTGTGACACTGTTGTTTTATTGAATTAGAATAATTCAGAAGTCATTTCATTGAACTTGAATAAGTGCTTGAATTTTTGTTTTCTGTGAAGAGTGTTCACTGTGCAGTATAAAGTCAGGGTTGAGTAGAATTTCTAAGTTGTAAAATCAATCATCGGTCAGCAGTGCAACCTCTCAACTGGAATAGTGGCTCAAATTCAACCCTTCGCCAACAAGGCTTGGCCCAAACTAAAATTGCTGAGCAGCTCGGCATCAGCCAGTCTTCCGTCTGCAAAGCTCTCAAGAAAGACTGGAGCAAGCACACCAACTGTTCGGGCGTCCGAAAAACTTCTGCTTGCGACAACAAGCAGCTGAGAAAGATCGCAGTCAGCAACTGGTTCAAGTTCACTTCCGAGCTCAGCGACTTGGGGAACGAGCAGACCAGCACTAACGTCTCGAGAGCAACCACTTACCGTCGTCTGCGCGAACTCGGCTTCAAATCTCGTGTTCCAGCAGTAAAACCAATGCTGAACAAGAAACACATGGAGAAACGGCTGAAGTGGGCCAAAGAACACGGTGAATGGACTGCTGAAGACTGACAGAAAGTGGTCTTCAGTGATGAATTACGTATTGCATCTCCTTCGGTGACCAAGGTCCTCGTGTCTGGCGTCGCGGTGGCGAAACCTACAACCACGAGGCCGTGAAAAGATCCGTCAAGTTTCCCCAGAACGTTATGGTCAGGGTATGCATGTCCACTCGGGGTGTAGGGAAACTCTGCTTCCCCAAGAGAACTGTCAATGCTGCCATATACTAACATGTTCTGGAAACGTTCCTGATTCCGATTGTTGAAGAACAGTTCGGCGAAGAAGACCTCATATTTCAATAGGATCTTTTTTTTTTTTTTTATTTCGGCATGATTGAAAATCATTTCATGACAATTTCAACACACAGCATGTATCATGACTGAAAGGGTCGCGGGGGAAGCGAAATCGCTTATCAGAGTCCCGCCCCCAGCTTCCAGAAAAAAAAATTTTGGTTATGATTAAAATATCATAAGGATTATAAATCACAGCAGAGTTAATGTCCATGTACGCTACGTTTTAACTTCAGAAAATAAGATCATGAAGTTTATGAATATCATAAGAATTATAATTGCAAATTAAGTGAGTGATCATATAGCTGAGATTCAAATGCCACTCTTGATCCAAAGCGACATTATTCCGACCCCATCCTTGATCATTTGATTTGTTCCAGCAGATTTGGAGTAGATGAGAGGAAGCAGATACCGGATCTATGCTTGGATCTCTTGATCAGTCATCATTTCCATCACCTGGGTTCACCCTTCCCATTTCGGATGTAATGACTTCTCGCAGTTTGTCCAGTCCATCGTTGCCTTCCTTAACGTCAAGCCCAATTTTATTGAGCTTTATGACAAAGGTGGCCATGCCATTCCAGATTTTCTTTATCCTTTGATCAATCAAATGCAGTCCCAATCCCAATGATAGCAGACCTACTATCATTAATCCAGTTATGTAGACATCTTCTACATCCTCAATGTCCAGGACCGTCAAACACAGCGAACGCCACTTTCGCCATGAATCCATGGCGTAGCCGGTCGGGAATGTCCCATCCGGGCATGTCGGTTCTCCAGAACCTGCACGCCTCCCGGAGATAATTTTGTTCCAATAAATGCTCCACGACTCGATCCATGCTCTCTACCTGTTTACCATGAACATTAAAGAAGGCAGGGTACTCCCTCTTCGGAGACCTCCCAGAAACGGTCTTCACTATATTCCAAAGATTTTTGGTGTAATGTTTATTTCCTGTTAAAAGCTTTTCGTAATACTCCTTTTTATGCTTCCTCAACAAGCTTGTAATTTTATTTCTGTAAGATTTATATCTTACTTCCGCTTTCTCAGTCCTTTCTCTCAGAAACTGGTTGTATGGAGTGTTTTTTTTCTTACAGGCATTGGCCAGTGCTTTTGAAACCCAAGGTCTTCTCTCTTTGTTTTTCTTCAGATTATTGGTTGTTTTGACTAAGCAGTGGGTATCATACAGAGAATTTACAGTCAACAGGAACGCCTCATACGCTCTATTCAGGTCGTTTTCTGCTAATACATTATCCCATTTTTGATTTAACAGATCTATTTCCAGATCCTTTAACCTTTTTTCACTTTAAATTCTGATTTCTGTGTATTCCCGGATTTTCGATCTAGCCTGATCTTTTATATCTACCTTGCAATCACAAATAGCAAAGACTGGCAGATGATCAGTAATGTCATTTATCATGATGCCACAAAATATATCAGAATCTAGGACATTAGTATAGATATTATCTATCAAAGTGGCACTATGCCTAGTAATCCTGCTTGGTTTTGTAATTAATGGTTGCATACCCATGGCATACATGGTGTTAATATAATCCTCTATTACAGAGCTGTTATTTGGATTTATAAAGTCAACGTTAAAGTCCCCACACATGAAAACATTTTTATGGCTTATATTAGTGAGTAGTTCGCCCATACATTTGCTGAAAACATCAATTTGTGAATCTGGTGCCCTGTACACAAGAAATAACAATATTTTTACCTTTCAATCTGGGAATCTCAATTGTAAGGCATTCCATAACATTTTCCACAACATATGATTTACATTCTATTTCCTGGAAGTTTATGGCTTCATCAATAAATAGACCAACTCCCCCACCTGCTTTATTCAGTCTACTCTTGCACACAAAGTTATATCCCTCCATGTAGAAGTCCTTGCCCTTTTCCTCTTTAATCCAAGTTTCCGACAAGGCGATGTTGAACGGGTTAGCAAATGACTGAAGGTATTCCTTTATTTGAGCGAAGTTAGAATATAGACTCCTACTATTAAAGTGGATAATGGACAAACTCCCATCCATTTTAATGCTTTTGTTGAATTTGTCCACAGAAAAGTATTCGCATGTGTAAGACTCTTTGTAGAAAAAATTGTTATCCGGATCAATTTCGTGATTTGGGTCAATTTCGGAAGAATGGTGACTTCCTGTCAAAAATCTATTTCCCGAAAACTTTATTTCTGTAGGTTGATGACTACTCATGAATGTCTTTCAAGGACCTCAGTGGTCGTACTTCTCCAAATCCCGCATCATCTTGATCAGCACCGGTCTGGTGGTTTCCGGTGAAGATCCATTTGGTTTGATAAAAATTCTACAGTTTGTCGACCAGGTGCTGTGTATCTTACCCACTTTCTTTAGTTGACGAGCTTTCCATGCGAGTGTTGCATTTTGCTTGGTGAGGTTTTCATTCATGAATACATTGGATCCTTTGAGATTTTTCCCTTGCTTCAACAGAGAGATCTTTTGCTTGTTACTTGTAAGTCGTAGCAACACGGCTCGTGTTGTTGCATTTTGGTCTCGGCTTACATTCCTTTTCAGTAGCAGATAACATGAATCCACATTGTTTTGGTCCAAAGAAATATTTCTGGACTGAAGGAATTCCATCACCTGCAGTTCCACGGATTTGTTTTCCTCCTCGTCTGGCTCATCACCATTCCCTGCTACCCTGGCATAACTCCTGGGTTTGATTCTGAGCCCGGTCAGGATTACATCATTACGTTTCTCTTGTTGTTCCCGCTCCTCCAGATTGCTTCCTAAAGATTTGATCTCCATGTCTTTCTTTTTTTTTTGCCCGCCACCACCCCCCCACTTTGGAGGACAACTTTATTATTTTGCCGGACTTAAATACAATGATGTATCGCCTCTTGAGGGAGGGACAAAACGAAGAAAAAACAGAAAGAAAAGAAAAAAATATATAATATAGCAATGAAAGGAAAAAAACCTAGAAAATAAAGAACGTAACCACACACCAACAACTCTCAAAGCTATCAATCCTTCAGTGAACCCCCCAAACCTCCTAAAGCCTCATCATTCCAATGCGTGATTGGAATTGTATTTTTACATGCAATGATGTCTCCATAAGAAGAAGAGAAAAAAAACAAATCACACAAACTTATTCACGCAGATAAGATTCATTCATATGGTGAGTAATGCCCATCCCTCACCTGTACTTATTTTCTGCCACACCCTTAAACATTCAGATGCTCTGCCCAGGTTTCTCATAGCTATACCTTCCAGATTATAGCTCTTTTTAACAAACATTTTGAAGTTACTTAATCTTAGTGCATTCTTATTTTGTGTATTAAAAATAAAGATTTTTCCAAGAACTATAATTATATTATTTAATTTTGGACAAGTATCTCTCAGGTGCCCCAGCATAACTGTAAACAAGGTCACCTTGAATGGAATATGAAGTGTTTGTAGCCTCCTGCACCTGTATCCAGAAGCCAACAGCATATGGACAAAACCAAAAGAAGTGGACCAAGGTTTCT
Source organism: Gymnothorax reevesii (assembly GCA_029721435.1). Classification (NCBI taxonomy): domain Eukaryota; kingdom Metazoa; phylum Chordata; class Actinopteri; order Anguilliformes; family Muraenidae; genus Gymnothorax; species Gymnothorax reevesii. The sequence continues at coordinate 114,103 of CM056575.1, read as the reverse complement.
TCCTCGTCCTCACAAAGTCTACATGTATCAGATTCCTTCATCCCCCATATTTGCAACATTTTATTTGTTGCCAAGATTTTATATAACAATTTGTATTGGAAAATTCTAGTTCTTGTCCCAATAGAAATTTGATTATTTAAAATAAAAACTCATAGCCAAGGGATTGGCGTGTCTACTAAATCCTCCCAATATATATGAATTCTGTAGGGAATTTCCTTTAAGTTATTTTTTTCCATAAAAAAATCGTACATTTTCCCATTGATTTTTTTATGAGCAACCCAATTGAAATTTTTTGTGGAGGGCCGACATACTAGTTCCTGAGAAGTTATTTTGTTTGTCTTTCTTTTCCATTCTGAAGGAAATGCTGCAGCCAATTGATTGTAATTCTGTATGGAGCAAAGGGCACCATACCTATGACAAAAACTATTGTATGACATTAGTTTCCCATTTTCATCAATGAGATCATTCAGAAAATAAATGCTCCAAGCAGACATTTGTTTCCATATAAATGGATATCCTTCAATTGTAATATTTGAGTTAAACCATATTATTTGTTGTAAGATTTCTTCCGGATGGTCTGGTGGATGGTACTGGAAACTCAACCAAGCTTTTAAAGACTCTTTTAGAAAGACTGATGAATCGGCCATGACTTCTTGAATAAACAGGGGAATATGGAGTGATCTTAATAGCAGAAATGGAAAGAGCTGGCTTTCAAATATGTGATGAAATGTACATAGTAATCTGTAAGAAAACCAGTTTGGCTTATGATAGATTTTTTGAATCACCGGTGCTTTTAAAGTAAGATCCAATGCTTTTAAATTTAGTAATCTTAATCCTCCATGTTCATAGTTGTTGTATAAATATTTCCTCTTTATTTTTTCTGGTTTATTATTCTAGATGAATTTAAATATCTTCTGTTCATATAATTTGAAGGCAGAATCTGATGGTGAAGGTAAGGACATTAATAGATATGTAAATTGAGAAACAATCAAGGAATTAACTAGAGCAGTTTTTCCATATAACGTTAACTGTTGACCTTTCCAAGGTAGCAGCCTTTTATCCATTTTGCTACATTTTAATTTAAAGTTTGTATCCACTAATTCCTTCATGTTTTTTGGTATATGGATCCCAAGGACATTTACTGGTCCATCTGTCCATTGTATAGGAAAGAGGCATGGTAAACTGAAGTGCGTATCCTTTAATGATCCAATTCTCAATAAGCTACATTTTTCATAATTTGGTTTTAGGCCTGAGTATTTTGAGAAAGTATTTAGGTCTTCAATAAGGTTTTGAAGAGTAGACATTTGAGGATTTATGGGAAAATTTGTATCATCTGCATACATCGATACCTTAGATTCCACCCCATTAATTTCTAGTCCTTTTATACTGTCATTGGCTCTAATTTTTATCCCCAACATCTCTATTGCTATGATAAAGAGGTATGGCGATAAAGGACAACCTTGATGAGCATGTCTTTCCATGTCTTTCTTAGCAATCTCTTTTCTGAGATCACGGTTTTCCTCCAGCAGCCGTTCCATTTGCTCCCTCATACTGTCCCTCCACTCCCTCACTTCCCTTCTCAAATCAGCGAGAGCCTCCATGACTGCTGCAGGATCCAGTGAGCCTGATTTCCCAGCTTCCTTGCTTCCACCAGGCTTACCCATTTTCTTAGTTTCAAGAAAAGGGATTTTAGCGATTACAGAGATTGTGAGAAAGTTTATCACTCAACTTTTCTCCTGGCTCTGCTGTTGATTTCCAGTATTTCGCGCAGTCGCGGTTCAGAGCTGTTGCTCCTTCAGTGACCATGAGAAGACTTGCACCGGCTCATGCGCCAAAGTCGACCAAAGATTGGTTCGCCGAAAAACAGCTTGAAGTTTTGGCATGGCCGGCCATCTAGCCTGACCTCAATGTCATTGAAAACCTTTGGGCGATTGTCAAGCGGAAAATTTGCGACAGAAGGCCGACTACGCTGGACCAACTGAAGCAGAACATCGCCACAGCCTGGGAAGCAGTGAGTGCAGAAACTTGCGACAAGCTGGTCAAATCGATGCCGCGGAGACTTCAGGCAGTCATACAAGCTAAGGGGGCAGCCACAAAATACTGAGAAAGTGATGATTCTAATTATAATAAAAATTATTCTAATTCAGTGAAACGGTTTCTACATTATTCTAATTCAATGAAACAACAGTGACACAGTTAAATGGCCTAAATGGGCCTTTTGGAAAGCTCAGCTGAACACATTTTTTACAGGTAGCGAGTTCTGTGATTACTATAACAAGTAGGACAGGCGCGGTGAACACCTGATTTGCTTTCTGCACAAAAAATGCATTTGAAAACTTTACGATTGCACCATTTCAAATTATTCTAATTCGTTGACCAGCACCTGTATAGGCTCGTAGAACAGATGCTTCACTTGAGTGCACCCTGTCAGCAATCTAGTGTTCTATATATATATCTATGGTACAAACCCTGAATGTTCCACGACCTGATTGAGAGCGATTTCATAATTTTTTTCATTGATTTCGGTACAATGATAAGTATAAAATATTTGCATTTAGTAGTCTTAAAAAAAAACACTATTTAGTTGAGAATATTGCATCTGAGCTGGAGCAGTTGTTTCACCTCTCCAATGTCTGAGTGGTGAGACATTACCTGTACAGAGGGCCTCCGTCCAGGGGGATGCGCAGCTTCAGCTGTGCCCTGCTCTGCTCCTGTGTGGAGCTCCTCTCTGCTGGACAGGGCCCCTCTGTGCAGGAGTCTGTTGGGCGGTGTTGTGCTGGAGTGGGCTCCATTTGGTTGGGATTCTTCAAATTGGTTTCCATGATGTTTGGCTCCTTTGGGCTGGACTCCTATGGACTGGGGCCCTTTGTGTCGGGTTCCATTGGGCTGGGCTCCTCTGGGTCGGGCTCTGGCAGGTGGGGCTCTGCTCTCCTGTGACAGGTGTCACACTCTCCTTCTTTCTCTCTCTCCCTCACTCTGTCTCTCTCTCTCTCTCTATCACACACTCTCTATCATATTCTCCCTGTCTCGCATTCTATCACACACTCTCTATTACTCTCTCCCGCTCTCTCTCTCTCTCTCCCTCTATCACACACTCTCTATTACTCTCTCCCGCTCTCTCTCTCTCCCTCTATCACACACTCTCTATTACTCTCTCCCGCTCTCTCTCTCTCTCCCTCTATCACACACTCTCTATTACTCTCTCCTGCTCTCTCTCTCTCTCCCTCTATCACACACTCTCTATTACTCTCTCCCGCTCTCTCTCTCTCTCCCTCTCTATCACACACTCTCTATTACTCTCTCCCGCTCTCTCTCTCTCTCCCTCTATCACACACTCTCTATTACTCTCTCCCGCTCTCTCTCTCTCTCCCTCTATCACACACTCTCTATTTCTCTCTCCCGCTCTCTCCCTCTCTATCACACACTCTCTATTACACTCTCCCGCTCTCTCTCTCTCTCCCTCTCTATCACACACTCTCTATTACTCTCTCCCGCTCTCTCTCTCTCCCTCTCGATCACACACTCTCTATTACACTCTCCTGCTCTCTCTCTCTCTCCCTCTATCACACACTCTCTATTACTCTCTCCTGCTCTCTCTCTCTCTCCCTCTATCACACACTCTCTATTACTCTCTTTCGCTCTCTCTCTCTCCCTCTATCACACACTCTCTATTACTCTCTCCCGCTCTCTCTCTCTCTCTCCCTCTATCACACACTCTCTATTACTCTCTCCCGCTCTCTCTCTCTCTCCCTCTATCACACACTCTCTATTACTCTCTCCTGCTCTCTCTCTCTCTCCCTCTATCACACACTCTCTATTACTCTCTCCCGCTCTCTCCCTCTCTATCCCACACTCTCTCTTACTCTCTCCCCCTCTCTCCCTCTCTCCCTCTATCACACACTCTCTATTACTCTCTCCCGCTCTCTCTCTCTCTCCCTCTCTATCACACACTCTCTATTACTCTCTCCCTCTCTCTCTCTCTCTCCCTCTATCACACACTCTCTATTACACTCTCCCGCTCTCTCTCTCTCTCCCTCTCTATCACACACTCTCTATTACACTCTCCCGCTCTCTCTCTCTCTCTCCTTCTATCACACACTCTCTATTACTCTCTCCCGCTCTCTCTCTCTCTCTCCCTCTCTATCACACACTCTCTATTACACTCTCCCTATCCCACTCAATCAATCAATTCAATTTGTGCTTTATTGGCATGACAAACATGTGGTACATATTGCCAAAGCATATATTGAACATACATTACATAACAAGTGAAAATAAAGCAAGTAATCTTCATAAATATACTCATTAACAATAAACAGTAACCGCAACTAGAACAGCGATACTATTTCTACTAATAATAATAGAAATTATGAAGGAAAAAATTCTGAATGAATCTTTTCTCCTTTTATAATTGGAGTCTCTCACTCCCTCTTCGACTGTGACAGGCAGAAACAAACTGTGCTGCAGCATCACGCTGCTGTTCTCCTCTCCCAGGAGGACGGGGAGTTTTTCTTGATCGGGGAGGTTAAAAAAATTTGGATGCATCTGTCTAATTTTATTGAAGAATATGTCTCTTTCTTTTTGGTATTTATTGCATTTTAGGAGGAAATGATTTTCTGTCTCAACCTCATTTTGATGTCGTTGTGAGCACAGTTTGCCTGTGTCTGCCTGTGCCTGCCGGTCTCTATGGCCAGACTGTTCTCACTGAGCCTGAATATGCTCAATGTTTTCTTGTCTTTTATTTTTGACCAAGTTTAGATATTCTGCCAAAATGTATGTCCTTTTTAGGGCCAGATGGCAATTAAGTTCACTTTGTGTTTGGGTTTGGTTGCTCCAATAGTTGATATAATTTTCTTTATGTTGTGCTATAATTTGGTTCACTCTAATAGTGTGTGTTTTGATGGTGCCGCCCTGAGGCTGGTTAATGTTAGCAGGTGTTAGAGAGGTTAGCTTCAGGACCAGCTGACTGAGGGCACTTCTCTCTGTGCTCATCTCTGCTGGTGTTAGTGAGGTTAGCCTCAGGACCAGCTGACTGAGGGCACTTCTCTCTGTGCTCATCTCTGCAGGTGTTAGTGAGGTCAGGCTCAGGACCAGCTGACTGAGGGCACTTCTCTCTATGCTCATCTCTGCAGGTGTTAGTGAGGTCAGGCTCAGGACCAGCTGACTGAGGGCACTTCTCTCTGTGCTCATCTCTGCCGGTGTTAGTGAGGTTAGCCTCAGGACCAGCTGACTGAGGGCACTTCTCTCTGTGCTCATCTCTGCAGGTGTTAGTGAGGTCAGGCTCAGGACCAGCTGACTGAGGGCACTTCTCTCTGTGCTCATCTCTGCAGGTGTTAGTGAGGTTAGCATCAGGACCAGCTGACTGAGGGCCCTTCTCTCTATGCTCATCTCTGCAGGTGTTAGTGAGATTAGCCTCAGGACCAGCTGACTGAGGGCACTTCTCTCTATGCTCATCTCTGCAGGTGTTAGTGAGGTCAGGCTCAGGACCAGCTGACTGAGGGCACTTCTCTCTGTGCTCATCTCTGCCGGTGTTAGTGAGGTTAGCCTCAGGACCAGCTGACTGAGGGCACTTCTCTCTGTGCTCATCTCTGCAGGTGTTAGTGAGGTTAGCCTCAGGACCAGCTGACTGAGGGCACTTCTCTCTGTGCTCATCTCTGCAGGTGTTAGTGAGGTTAGCATCAGGACCAGCTGACTGAGGGCCCTTCTCTCTATGCTCATCTCTGCAGGTGTTAGTGAGATTAGCCTCAGGACCAGCTGACTGAGGGCACTTCTCTCTGTGCTCATCTCTGCTGGTGTTAGTGAGGTCAGGCTCAGGACCAGATGACTGAGGGCACTTCTCCCTGTGCTCATCTCTGCATGTGTTTGTGAGGTTAGCATCAGGACCAGCTGACTGAGGGCCCTTCTCTCTTTGCTCATCTCTGCAGGTGTTAGTGAGGTTAGCCTCAGGACCAGCTGACTGAGGGCACTTCTCTCTGTGCTTATCTCTGCAGGTGTTAGTGAGGTTAGCCTCAGGACCAGCTGACTGAGGGCACTTCTCTCTGTGCTTATCTCTGCAGGTGTTAGTGAGATTAGCGTCAGGACCAGCTGACTGAGGGCCCTTCTCTCTGTTCTCATCTCTGCAGGTGTTAGTGAGGTTAGCCTCAGGACCAGCTGACTGAGGGCACTTCTCTCTGTGCTCATCTCTGCAGGTGTTAGTGAGGTTAGCATCAGGACCAGCTGACTGAGGGCACTTCTCTCTATGCTCATCTCTTGGCATTTCATGGGTTGTATTAGTGATTTAAAGATCTTTAAACAAACTGGCATTGGGATGTCAGAATTTATTCCCCTTTTAATGGCATAGAAAGCCCTTCTGGTTTTCTCTTTCAGTTCCCGCACAGCCAAGTTAAAACTTCCAGTTGAACTGATTGTGAGGCCTAAATAAGTGTAATTTCTGCAGTGGTCTATCTTGTTTTGATCCTAATTGAAACTTGTCTTTACTGTCCTGAGATCTTGGTCTTTCTTGAAAAATCATGATTTTAGTTTTCTTTAAATGTACTGCCAGGGCCCAGGTCTGACAGTACTGCTCACGCAGATCCAGGTTCTGCTGTGGCCAGTGTTCAGTTGGCGACAGCAGGACAAGGTCATCTGCGTAGCGCAGGAATTTAATCTCTTTATCATGTAGAGTGAGACCAGGGGCTGAGGAATTTTCCAATATTGTGGCCAGTTCATTGATGTAAATGTTGAAGAGGGTTGGGCTCAGGCTGCAGCCCTGCCTCACTCCTCGCCCCTGAGTGAAGAATTCTGTCCTTTGGTTGCCAATTTTAACACTACTTTTATTTTCTGTATACATTGATTTAATTATGTCAAATATTTTACCCCCTACACCAATTTCAATAAGCTTATAAAATAATCCTTTTTGCCAAACAGAGTCGAAAGCTTTTTGAAAATCTATAAAGCAAGCAAATATTTTCTTTTTGTTTTGGTGGACATTATCTTTGATTAGGGTGTGTAGGGTGTAAATGTGGCCTGAAGTGTGATGTTTTGGTAAAAAGCCAATTTGACTCTTACTTAAGACATTGTGTTCATTAAGGAAGTCCAAAATTTGTTTATTTATAATGCTACAAAAAACCTTCCCCAGATTACTGTTCACACTAATGCCTCTGTAATTGTTGGGGTCGAATCGGTCTCCACTCTTAAAGATGGGGGTGATTAGTCCCTGACTCCAGATCTCAGGAAAGTAGCCCACACTGAGAGTGAGATTGAACAGTTTTAGCAGCGATTCCTGCAGTTTTTTGCTGCTGTATTTTAGCATCTCGTTGGGGATGCCGTCAGGCCCACATGCTTTTCCTGATCGGAGGGCCTGCAGTCTGCCTCTGAGCTCCTGGACAGTAATGGGGGAGTCCAGGGGATTTTGGTTGTTTTTAATAATTCCAGATTATCTAGTGTTTCGCAGACGGAGGTTTGTTCTGATGTGCTAATAGGAATTTGTTCATAGAGGCTTTGGAAATGTTTTTTCCATATTTCTCCATCTGGAATAGTTGTTGTTTTATGTTTAGATTTAGTTATACGTTTCCAGTTTTCCCAGGACAGATGAGTGTTGATGGCTCCTGCATCACTGTCAGCCGCTGTCGTGTGTGTCGGTCTCTCTGCATTCTGTGTACGCTTGTCGTGATTTAGTTTCTCATGGTACCGAAGGCGTAGCTGTTGATTGTGTTGATCTCTGGGTTTTTGGTTGGAAAGTTTTCGGAGGTTTTTTCTCAAGTCATGGCATTCTTTATCAATTTTTATTTATTTTTTTGCGTTTCTTATTTGAAATCTGTTGGGTCTTCAAATATGCTATTTTAGCTGCTTTTTCAGAGATTTGGTTGAAGTTTTGTACTGCTATAGTTACGCCTTTTGTACTGGGAGGATATGCAGTGGTCATGAAACAGCCTAATAAATTTTGAATGGTTTGGTCCTCAATTGCTCTTTGATATTCTTGAGTGCTATTTGGAGCCCATCTGTAGGATTTATTTAGATGGTACAGCTTGCTGGGCTGTGTGGGTGTGGTGTTAGTGTCTGTCCTTTTTAGGAACAGGGTAATTTGGCTGTGGTCGGACAGCGGTGTTAGTGGCTCTCTCTCTCTCTCTCTCTCTCTCAATTCAATTCAAGTGAGCTTTATTGGCATGACGTACATTATGCATACATATTGCCAAAGCATGAACTTTTTTTTTTGTTGAACAGAGAAAGATATATACATACACATATACATATACACACACACACATACAACACAGATGCAGTGTGTATATGTAAAGTATAAAGAAATGCAATGCAAATTTGACATATTAAAGAATAGATTAATAAATGAGATGAAAGGGAAAGATAACTGGGAAAATAAAAGTATAATATTATAATATTTAAAGAAGAAATGCAAAAAAATAAATTAATTAATTTAAAAAAAAACTGATTTTGTGCGGGTGCAGTATTTTAGTATTTTATCTCTCTCTCTATTACCCTCTCCCCCCCCCCCTCTCTCTCTCTCTATTACACTCTCCCCCCCCCTCTCTCTCTCTCTCTATTACTCCCTCCCCCCCCCTCTCTCTCACACACTCTCTATCACACTCTCCCACTCTCTCTCTCTCTCTCTCTCTCTCTATCACACTCTCCCGCTCTCTCACACACTCTCTATCACACTCTCCCGCTCTCTTTCTCTCTCTCTCACTCTCTATCACACTCTCCCTCTCTCCCTCTCTCTCTATCCCTAATGCACTAGCGGCGGCTGTTCTCTGCTCCTTCAGTGAAATGAAGCCAGCAGCTGCCTGAATGTCTCCCATCTTCTGCATATTTCATGATTTTTGGCTTTGAAATGAGTGACTTGTTATTCATCTAGAGGGACTGGAAATATGTTGATAATTTGCGCAGCTTTTTAGCAGTGTCAACGGGACCTGTTAACGCCTGCTGCTGCCGTGTCTGAATGAGCTGATTGTCCGTTTATGAGCGCTAAACACAACTTGCCGATTCGTGCAACAGAAGTGACACTCATTAGCATTTAGACTTATAGTGCTGTTTTTGGTGATTCATGAATATATGAGCAGTTTTTCAGTGAAGCTTAGAGGCTTACAGTCTATACAATGTGACACATGCACACAGACGGTGGCCAATCTTTAAAGTAAAGAAAGTGCTGGTGATGTTCCTGAAATGAAGGTTGCGGACCTCATTAGGAATTAACCAGGTCTACAGGTCTCCAGTTAGTCATGTACATTAATGCAAACTCCACATGCTAACTGTAGTTGTTGCAAGACATTTGCGGCTGAAGTTTGGACTGAAGTTGCCGTATAGCTTTATGACAGAAGCTGCTCGTGCGTTTGAGCGACGGTTGGGAAGGATAAAGTGAGTGGGCAGATCACAGATATGTACGGAGAGCTGGAAACGTTTTCTGCTTACGAGCTCCATTGATTCCTGCTGGACCTGCTGCGTGGCACATGCTGCGATGCTGGTTAATCGTGCTCTGAACCTGAGCACAGGCGGGCCCCGACAGCTGAATACACCACTGTTGCCCCCGGTAACTCCTGTGATGTGCTGGGTGAATGTCAGTGACACTGCCGCACATTAATGGTGGGAAGAAAGCCCCATCTGCCAGGAGCTTCTGCACCTATGGAGGGTAGGGGCTTATGTCAGGTGTGTGGGTGGGGTCAGTTCTACTCTCATTTATACTCACATCCTCCTCTGCCGTGTGTGTGTGTGTGTGTGTGTGTGTGTGTGTGTGTGTGTGCGCGCTTCGGCCAGAGAAGCCATATTAAAGTGCAGCTGCCTGAGATCACTGAGGTTTGGAGTGGGAGAGAACTTCTGTACTGTACTGCTGTGTCTCTGTGCTGTACTGCTGTGTCTCTGTGCTGTTCTGCTGTGTCTCTGTGCTGTACTGCTGCGTCTCTGTGCTGTACTGCTGTGTCTCTGTGCTGTTCTGCTGTGTCTCTGTGCTGTACTGCTGGGGCTCTGTACTGTACTGCTGGGCTCTGTACTGTACTGCTGGGGCTCTGTACTGTACTGCTGGGCTCTGTACTGTACTGCTGGGGCTCTGTACTGTACTGCTGGGGCTCTGTACTGTACTGCTGGGCTCTGTACTGTACTGCTGGGGCTCTGTACTGTACTGCTGTGTCTCTGTGCTGTACTGCTGTGTCTCTGTGCTGTTCTTCTGTGTCTCTGTGCTGTACTGCTGGGGCTCTGTACTGTACTGCTGGGGCTCTGTACTGTACTGCTGGGCTCTGTACTGTACTGCTGGGGCTCTGTACTGTACTGCTGTGTCTCTGTGCTGTACTGCTGGGGCTCTGTACTGTACTGCTGCGTCTCTGTGCTGTACTGCTGGGGCTCTGTACTGTACTGCTGGGCTCTGTACTGTACTGCTGGGCTCTGTACTGTACTGCTGGGGCTCTGTACTGTACTGCTGGGGCTCTGTACTGTACTGCTGTGTCTCTGTGCTGTACTGCTGGGGCTCTGTACTGTACTGCTGGGCTCTGTACTGTACTGCTGGGGCTCTGTACTGTACTGCTGTGTCTCTGTGCTGTACTGCTGGGGCTCTGTATTGTACTGCTGGGGCTCTGTACTGTACTGCTGGGCTCTGTACTGTACTGCTGGGCTCTGTACTGTACTGCTGGGGCTCTGTGCTGTACTGCTGGGGCTCTGTACTGTACTGCTGGGCTCTGTGCTGTACTGCTGGGGCTCTGTACTGTACTGCTGGGCTCTGTACTGTACTGCTGGGGCTCTGTACTGTACTGCTGTGTCTCTGTGCTGTACTGCTGGGGCTCTGTACTGTACTGCTGGGCTCTGTACTGTACTGCTGTGTCTCTGTGCTGTACTGCTGTGTCTCTGTACTGTACTGCTGGGGCTCTGTACTGTACTGCTGGGCTCTGTACTGTACTGCTGGGGCTCTGTACTGTACTGCTGTGTCTCTGTACTGTACTGCTGGGGCTCTGTGCTGTACTGCTGGGGCTCTGTACTGTACTGCTGTGTCTCTGTACTGTACTGCTGGGGCTCTGTGCTGTACTGCTGGGGCTCTGTACTGTACTGCTGGGGCTCTGTACTGTACTGCTGGGCTCTGTACTGTACTGCTGTGTCTCTGTACTGTACTGCTGGGCTCTGTACTGTACTGCTGGGGCTCTGTACTGTACTGCTGGGGCTCTGTACTGTACTGCGGGGCTCTGTACTGCACTGCTGTACTCCTGTGTGAGTGCATACATGTGTTTGCATGTGGGTGTCAGGTATGAATTCAGATCGGTTATCATTTTAAGGCATGTAAACAGTTTTGCATTTCATTGCCATATTATTTGGTTTCATGTTGAACATGTTATTGTTTGACCCCCTGATATGTTAGTTGTCCGCAGATGAGGGTGATCTGGATACAGGTTACTGTCGCAGCTGGATTTTCAGGGGTCATAACGAGTCGGTTACTGTTACCTGAGTGTCTTACCCCTGCAGCCTTGGTGGGAACCTCAGTCTAATCATTTTCCTCCCATCATGGAAGCATCAGCATAGTTCAAGTATGAAGGGAGAGGGATTCTGCACCAGCCCTAAAATAACAGAGACTGAAATCAAATATCTTCTGCTGTTAATGCCGCTCTTCCAGTTCCTTTATCTATTCCTGCTGGGTAGCACTCTTTCACTCCATCCCCCTCTCCCAGCACTCTTTCACTCCATCCCCCTCTCCCAGCACTCTTTCACTCCATCCCCCTCTCCCAGCACTCTTTCACTCCATCCCCCTCTCCCAGCACTCTTTCACTCCATCCCCCTTTCCCAGCACTCTTTCACTCCATCCCCCTCTCCCAGCACTCTTTCACTCCATCCCCCTCTCCCAGCACTCTTTCACTCCATCCCCCTTTCCCAGCACTCTTTCACTCCATCCCCCTCTCCCAGCACTCTTTCACTCCATCCCCCTCTCCCAGCACTCTTTCACTCCATCCCCCTTTCCCAGCACTCTTTCACTGTCCCCCTCCCAGCACTCTTTCACTCCATCCCCCTCTCCCAGCACTCTTTCACTCCATCCCTCTCTCCCAGCCCTCTTTCACTCCATCTCCCTCTCCCAGCACTCCTTCACTCTATCCCCCTTTCCCAGCACTTTCACTCCATCCCTCTCTCTCAGCACTCTTTCACTCCATCCCTCTCTCCCAGCCCTCTTTCACTCCACCCCCTCTCCCAGCACTCTTTCACTCCGTCCTTCTCTCCCTTTTCAGATCCCCCTCTTACCCTTACATGCTGTTAACAACCTATTCTGGATCTGATTTACCCAGCAGGAGGTGGTAGGTGGCTCAGAATTTAAATCACGGCTTTTCCATTAAACTGGCTGTGTTTATGCTGGAGTTACCCAGCATGCATTTTACCCGCCCACCACCTACCTTATAAATAAGTTCCCTGGAACATACCTTTCAATCTCCTTAGAAGCTGTATTGCCTCCTAATTAACGGAGGAACTTTGTTTGTTTGCACCTGTGCTTGTTTGCTTGATGACGAGGTCACGAGGAGGCATTGGCCACCTATTGATTAGCGGATGACGGAACATGCTGGGGGGTGCGGTAGTTTTCAGTTGGAACACGTGGCTTGTCTTTAAGGTTGGGGGGGGGGGCGGATGGCAAATTCTGTCAACAGACCTATGTAGTGTTTGTTTAAATGCTGTTTCTCTTAAAATCTGCTATGGCATGTAAGCATTTTAAGCCAGAAACTAAGAAATATGTGGGTTGTCACAGGAGAGCGATGTGTCGCGTGAAAAATAAAACACAAAATGCTGGAACACTGGATGAAATCATGATTGCGAGCCGCTGTTGGTGGAGAAGGTGATATTAGTGACACGACTGCCCTGGGTGGATATAAACCTTATGAAGAGATGATTAACCTCGACTCCACCTGTAACAGGCCAGCTGTGCTAATTAACTGCTGCTTCAATACACATGCAGACCCAAATTTCATCTAAAGTGGTATCCCTGAATAATGCAAACGGAGGGCTGCCTTATGACATCTTATTCCCCCTCCCCAACCGACCACCAACCCCACTGTACCTGTTTACCAGACCTCTAGGAAGCTTAAAGTTGGCAGGGTGGTGAATGGACCCAAACAAAGACGGAGGAAAAGACGACAAAAACAGATTAATAGGCCAAAATCAAAGTCATACAGTTCAAGTCTAAAATCAGAGGTGGGATTACAGTACAAAAACACAGGACAGAGACAAATAAAAAAACAGGGAAAGATACATGTGTTATTCACCAGTATTCTCAATAAAAGTTGGATTCAGTCCGATTGAAGAGCGTACTCAAACTTTATTCAACAAGCTCGGGTGAGCGTACATCATTGGCGTGGCACATGCGTGCTGTGCATATCCTATGAGCTCATTGTACTGCGCAGAGTCGTGTCCCCTGACTCCAACACAATATGCCATAATACAGAAACCAGAGGGCAACTAGACACGAGGGAAATCCAGAACTCAAAAACTGGGAACAAAGGAATTAAAGATTCATGGAAGATACTGGGAGAGATTAGAAAAGGCGGAAGAGTTGAGCAGTGGGAGGCAGAGCACAGAGGGCGGTGTGGTTACAAAGAAGGAAACGAAGCAGGTATCGCACAGAGGGCGACTGGGGAGCAGGAAATGTAAATATAGACTCACAGAGCAAGAAAACAGAGGAAAACACAATAATCAAGATAAAACCTAAACTAATGCATATAAATACTGGCATAAATTACTAAACACAGATAAATTGTGTGGCAAAAAAGAACTAGGCCACATGCAATATGGTTCTTTAGTATGAAGGGCAGGTGTGAGGCCCCAGAGAGCCCAGGGAAGAGTACGCTCTCCGCTGCTCTCTGATCCAGCAAACAGGGCAGAATCGCTGCTGGCGGCTCCTTTTCCCTCTTTATGTCAGTATTTCTTTAACTTTGTTGCATCATGAAAGAGTTAAATTAGTAATATTGAGGATCCACAGTAGGAATAATATTGAATATCAGGAGCCCAACTTCAAGGGGAGTTTAACTGCATACCTTTCAGGATTCTGTCAAATGCACAAAGTAGTTTGAGGAACGCAACTCGACGTGAAAGCCTTCACAAGAATTTTGGCGATGATAATTGTCAGAGAACATGCGTACATACAGTATACAGAGGGATGTTGTCGACACATGTCTGACGGGTGAACGAAAGATTAGAGAATTTGGGGAAATATTTGCAAGAAAAACTGAGAGGAGAGCCGTCTACAGCAAGTTGCTTTATAGCCGTGGAGTTCCTCTAGCATTAATGAGCTCTGAGTTACCCCGGCACTGAATGAATGTGCATGAATTTTACTCACTGCAGTGTCACCTGAGCCGGTAATTACATAGGGAAGCCATTTACGCCTCATCTCTCCAAACACGGATCATTGCACTGCCGTGCAGGGCTTAATGGCTCAGCCTTAGAATTGAGGGATTCCCACTGTGTCTAACAACCCTGCTGCAGTGCTGGAAGGGTTATCCAGCTGCGCTCCAGCTTTCATAAAACCCTATCAACCCATTTAACTGACTGCAGTGGCTGTAAGTGGGGTAACTCCAAGGCTCGTTTTATCCAGGTAATTTCTGTGCTTTGTCCATCACTTATTTTTATTCTGTGCAACCATCTGTACTTCTTATTACATGATTTTTAAAATCTGTCTTCTGCCTAACATGCCACAGTCATTATCAGATGTCATACTGAGTCAGAGTTTACAGACAAACACTGTCCCTTACAAAATTTCTGTATGATTTTAATTTATATGTGCAGTTATATAAATGTTTTATATTATGCACAGGGTGTCTGGATGAGGAATGCACTGTCTATATTCACTTTTGTAACACTAGTAATGGTTAATTATGTGGTTAAACCATTATAAAACTGTGGTTCAGAAACCATAGTTTTACTTTCGCCGAAAAAAACCTCCCAGAAACTTCCATGAGTAACCATAGACTACTTCACTTTTCAATTTTTTTCTTCAATTTTTGTAAGGGAAGAAACTTCTGAAGACAATTCAGTGCCTTTGAAGATATCCTCAAATATCACCGCTCACATGTGCAAAAATGTACAAAGCATAATTCTTGCAGATTTTGCTATACTTTGAATGCTCTGTGGTAGATGCTAAATAGCATACTTTGAGTGTACTTCAGCATATTTTTAAGTGCTAAGGAGCTGTTGCCTCTGTCCTGTCTGCTCTGCCTATAAAACTGAACCCCAGGATCTCAGGATGTATTTTCATAGGTCAGCGTCACTCGATCATTAACCAGCCCCTCAAACACCAGAGGCAGCAACACAGATACATTAGAAGCAGCCCCACTTAGAAAATAAAGTCCAAATTGCCCTTTGAAAAGATACTGATGCAACCCATTGCAGCAGAGACAGCAGCAGCTAACTCTGTTCCCGGAGATCTACCGTCCTGTAGGTTTTCACTCTGACCCTGCTATTCTGTGGCTCTACATGATCTCTAAGTTCTGGATGAGGTGCTTGGGTTGGAGTGACAGTAGATCTCTAGGTGAAGAGTCAGTGGTATCAGGACTTGAGGGCGTGTGAGAACTGAGTCTACTCTGTAATATAGTATTTCAAGCTGGTTAACCATAGAAACAAAAGTCCATCGGCTGCCTGTAAAATGTGAGTTGACTCAACTTGAAGATGAGCTTTGTCTTAACTCACAGTTTGTCAGGACAATGGGTAACTTTAAAGTTCAATTTTTAAAAACTTATGAACTTGAGTTCAATATCTAAAACTTGTCATGATGAGTGGACTTAAGAAATAAGTTTACATAATGGAGCTATCATATTTTACAGTGTAACAAGGCTTATCATAACTGTTCATATCAGATAAGTGAACAACACCGTGACAGTAGCAGTAATGTTGACCTGCGGCAAGCACGCATCATTTAGGGGCTGGGAATTGCATTAGGCCTGTTCTCATTGGCTTGCCACAGTGAGTAATTACTTGTAAATGATGCACCACCATGAGAGAGATGATTAAGTGTGATGCTGTCTGTGCAGCTGTGCTGCAGAGAGTCGAGCGGAAGTGGTGTCCACAAGCTGGAAGTATGGATCTCCATGGCCAGGGAATCTGGATTGAGGAAGAGTGGCAGCATATTAAAATTTAATGGTCTCTTCATCTCAGGGACTGCTATTCAACAGAGTGGGGCATTCATGCATGCTGATACACCGGTGTACACACACACACACACACAGCGGCCTGGGAGTGATGCCAATTGCGCTTTATGACGCCAGTTCACCAGTCAATATGAAGGTTAGCACTGTAAAATCACTGACTATTTGATACTCATTCACCATCTAATGCTCATAAAGAGACATTTTTACTTCTATCAAGAAAATTTACGTTGTTTTATTTTATTGTATTACATCCACCAAATACAAAAGTAACCTGTACAATTCAAGAAAACAGAAAAAGTAAAGACAATGTAATAAAGAATAAAATCTCAGGTAACTACAACACTTCACTGCAATAAAGAATTTCAGCCACAAAATATTTTCATGTGAATCGGGGGGGTCCATCTCACTGCTGGTAGTTGAGTTTGACAATATTATTTTTTAAAACTTTCTTAATTAAAAACCCCATAAAACACTGGAAATTACAATGTCAAACACGTTGAAAGAAAAATTATGAATTTTTCTTGTTTGTATTATAGTTCAACCTGATTACATGACTAAAATGTCAGGATTACATATAGGAACCACAAGCGAAAACCAGAGAGTACAAAAAAATGGAGACTTTATTTCTGAAGAGGGAGACCCCCAACAGAGCAGGCAACAATACAACATCCACAATCCAAAAATTCACAATCCAGGTGGGCAAAAACAGAATCGAAAACCAGGGCAGCAAACACAGTACTTGTGGTCGGGCAAAAATAGGTTTGCTACACTGGCACAGGTTTGTCAGAGAAGCAAAAGCCAAAATTCGATGGGCGTAATCCAAACCGATAACAGGGCAGCAAACAAAACTCGTAGTCGGGCAAAAAGGGTTCGTAAACAGATGCAGAGAATAGCACCAAAAAGCAGAGCCAAAAATCGTAAGTCGGACGGTCCAGTCAGAAGAGTAATACTATGAGTACAAGGCGCCGACGATCGCAGCACAGGTAATGAAGAGAAACGTGCTGACAAGGAAGTGCAGTGAAAATATATAATATAACATACACTCACGGGAAGTCACATGCTTAACACAACACAGGTGCAGGAAGTCAGGCTGATTAAAAAAGGAAGCAAACAATGAGGGAGAACCTAATCACATGAAATAAGCAAAAGCCAAAACACGGACAGGGATCCCAAGACAGCCTATAGACAGAACAAACAGATCCGGTTGGGGATTTCTACGTGCACAGAGTGAGTGGCAGAACAGTGATTAGACAGGTGCAGAGAATCTGCTAGAAGCACAGCAAAGTAAATTGAATGAAGGCAAGAGGCGGAGACTAGAACTGGGCGAATGCTGAAAGATCGTTAGTCAATTAGTGGAATGCAGCTATGCAATCCCGAGTGCTTGGTAGTAAGTTAGTACTATGCACAATGTTAGACTTTGTTGTTTTTATTAAATTACCAACCAACTGTTAGTATTGGTTAGTAATCTAGAAAAGCAAGGCAAAGGAAGTAAACAAAACGAAGGAATGATTGAAATCCAGAAACCATTAAATCACCCGAAAGAGTGGCACGCAATACCGGGGCTGTGAGCAATAGCAAGACAAGAGACCAGACAGGGGGAGACAAAGTGCAATGCATGGCAAAAACAAAAACATTGACCGGAATGTAACTGTAGGAATGGAATATGGCAAAATACAAAGCATGGCAAAACTAAACTAGACAATACATGAACATAATCAGGTAACCAAATCACAAAACACAATTCAAGGCCTGGTCAGGCAATACAGAGATCAGACAGAACATCAAAAACATGGCAAACAGAGCAGAATCATAACATTAAGAGGCTAAATATTTTTCATTGTTTAATAAGTCCAATGGGTTGCAACTGCTAAAACAGCCTTGGAGTGGGGAATGTCCTCCACACCCTGGCGAAGACGCTGGTGTCCAATCTGCTCAGACCCCAGCCGGCACATCCTGAAATCATTGGCACTAAACCCTGAGTTTATGCAGTTCCCCGCAAAAAAGGAAGAGAGATTTAAGGACTCTACAATCAAGTTTCCATTAAAGGTGGAAGATGGCTCATCTACTGGTTCAAACCTATTGATAGACCCATACTGCTTGAGAAAATCGATGACTTCCTCATCTTCCTCAATTTTGGCTGTACCACTAATCACAACTGCATTTGGAATCTTAATCCCCAATTTTTCAACCACTTCCATTTCTTTCACTTAATAAATGAACCCAAAAAGAAACATTAAACTCTGTACATCAGAAACCCCTCCTGGCTGGCTCGCCAAAATTATGTATCATATGGTTCACAAAATTTAAGTAAATCAGGGCAACTGTGATAATATTTCAAATGATTGTAAATTAATAAAATTAATTCTAAAGTGGGCAGAAGATCTAGAGGTTGCAGTGAGGGGGAATGATTAAACTGATGCACAAACTTTAATGAAACTCAGGAGACAGGAATTATGCAAAAATAGTGTATTTGAAAATAGTGAACAAATGAAGAAAACAATTGAACAAACAAATTTTAATTAATTACTAACTAAACAAATAAACAAATCAAAAACAGGAAAAAAAATGGCCACACATCTAATTTCCTAACTCCAAATCTAGGTTACCACTGGTTGGAACTTTGACCCAAGATTTACAAACTCTCAAAAAGATTTAAAGTACCAACATTTGTTGTCTCCACCATTACTCCATACTCTAACACCATTACAAGGGGGGAAAAAAAACCCCACCAATAAACACAAGAAAAATAAATAAAAACAGTCCAGAATGTCAATCAAGTCAGGTAAAGTTCAGAGTCAGTCACAAATGATTGGCTGGGCAGTATTGGTGTTGGGCATGAGTGGGAGAGGTGTGTGTGAGACAGAGAGCATGAGTGGGGCTGGGTGGTTTGTTCTACCACACCACCAATGTAGTAACCAGATAATCAGAGAGAGATCCTGGTTCTTTTAGCTCGCCATCTCCAGCCCAGTTCCGGAACCTGGCCTGGTCAAACACGGGCTCAATTCAATATATGGATGTGTGTAACTCAATTAAATAAATTACATAAACATAAATCCATAATAATTCGAATTAAACAAATCAATCAATCAATCATCATTAACCCAGGGTTATCAACAGCAAAATCAAGTTATCAAAAACAGCATAATTTACCATTTTCATCATTATCATCATATTAAATATTATTTTTACTCCTTTAAAATCAGAGGCTAATAAGATTTGATATCAACCTAAACATCACAGTTTAAATAACACGCCATCAACACAGTTATCAGTTATCAGTCAGTTTAAAACAGTAGCAAGCATAACCCAGCAGAGCAGCAGCAGCGGTGTAATTCAGACGATGTGCGACTCACCAATTCGGCTAATAATCACAGCTCACACACACACACACACAGCAGTTCGGATCGGCTCGCAGGGTGGACGCATCTACAACCGTATGGTAAGAGGGTATACATGATACATTCAAAACCGCGAGTGTTTAGAGAGGAGAAAGATAAGATTTAGTCAATCTAGTTACCACAGCCGCAGCGACTCCCCTCACATTCACTCCGTGCACCCAGCAAACAATTGAGCAGCTGATTCTCCACAGCTGACGCTGTTCATTCATAATTTTCCGCGTCTGCTGCGTGCTCGCTCTGATTGGTTATGCTGCCGTAACGTTGCCATAGCGATATGTTCTCGGACACACAGTGTCACCCAATGAGAGGGGGGGGGGGGGGAATCAATAAGGGAAATGAAAACATTTGTAACCTGGGTTACACTCAGGAGAGATGAGCTGCTAGCTCAATCCACACCTGTAACAGTCATATTAAACACAGTTAGATCTGTGAGTATTTTAACAGGAACAGAACTGTTCACTGCAGATGTTCTGTTATTTTATCAGATGGTCTTTACATTCAAATGAGAGACTGGAGCCCATTATAACTGAGTCACTGTTGTTATGTATGATAATTTTTTGTACAGCATTTTATTTCATTTGTAAATGAAGATTTGTTACATGCTGTTTTGCTGCCTTGCTGGTCAGCTATATTTATTTTGTTCATTGGCACCATCTGGTGGCGTGTTTGTAAAATCATTAAGAAAAGTCTAGTAATTTCTAGAAGCTTCTGGCACTTTCCTGCTTGGAGGGGGCGGGATTTCCCTAGAATCCTGTGGATCTTTCTGGAAGGTTGCTAGACTATAAAAAGGCTGTGATTTTAAGCACAGCAGAGACTGACAACAAAGAGAGCAGACAGCAGAAGAGAGCAGACCAGAGTTTTGTTTTGGCAACAGTTAAATAGTGGCAGTGTTATTAGAGAATTTAAATAGTGGATAATTTTTGTACAACTTTTTTTGTAAAGAATAAATTTGTTTTAGTTGTACTGGCCAGTTTTCTTTGTTGTGATTTTTCCAAGTCATAACAAATTGGAGGTTCCACCGAGATTGGATTCACCGAAGATTATTATTTTAAATCTTTTGACTAGTTTAAAAACCAGCAATCATGACTTTTGATGTGGAAAGTTTTTTGAAAACTCCAACCCAGGAATTAATTTTGTTGGCAAAGAAGAAGGACTTGCTACAAATAGCCTCAACCCTTGGATTATCTGATGTGAAGTCATCAATGAAGAAACAAGAAATATTCAACATTTTGGTGCAACATTTCATCGATGAAGATATCTTTGGGGAAGAAGCAGCAGAATTAATTAAAGATGTGGAAGTGCCTGCAACAGAGCTGCAAAGACTTGAATTTCAGCTACGTCTGAAAGAACTGGAAGAGAGAAGGTTGGAGAAGGAAAGAGAAATGGAGGAAAGAAGGATGGAGATGGAAGAAAGAAGGTTGGAGAGGGAGAAGGAGAGAGAACTAGAGGAAAGAAGGATGGAGAAAGAGAAAGAACTAGAAGAAAAAAGGATGCAGTTCGAATTGGAAATGAAGAAAATAGAAGCAGGTACTGTTCCAAAATCTTCTGGACTTTCTGATCATTTTGATGTGGTTAAACATATCAGACTTGTTCCTCCTTTCTTAGAAAATGATGTTGACCAATACTTTACCCATTTTGAAAAAATTGCTGAAAATTTGAAATGTCCAAAAGAGCATTGGACAATGATGTTACAAAGTGTTCTTACTGGTAAAGCTAGAAAAATCTATAACCAGTTATCTGTCCAACAGTGTGCTGATTATGATTTTGTCAAATCTGCCATTCTGAAGGGTTATGAATTAGTCCCTGAGGCTTACAGGCAAAAATTTAGGAATTCTTGCAAGGAAGCCAGTCAAACTCATGTTGAATTTGGCAGGTTAAAGGAACAGTTGTTTGATCAGTGGTGTAATTCCATGAATGTTGAAAAAGATTTTGATAGAATGAGGCAACTTATTCTGGTTGAGGAATTCAAAAGGTGTGTCCAGCCTGATATTAAGACTTTCCTTGAAGAAAAACAAGCCATTACTTTGCAAGATGTTTCTACGCTAGCTGATAGTTATGCATTGACTCACAAGTCTTCTTTTGTCCAAAAATCTACTTTTTCTAAATTTCAAAGCAAGTTTCAGTCCAAGACTACTTCTAATAACACTTCTAATGATTCTAAGGCCACTTCTGAAAGGAAACCTTCCAGTGAGAAGCAATCCTCTGATTTTTTACCCTCTGTGTCTTGCCATTACTGCAAAAAGCAAGGTCACCTTATTTCTGAGTGTTATGCTCTCAAGAAAAAACAACAACGAGAAGAAACCAAGCCAACTGCTTTGACAAAGAGAGAATCTCTTGTATCAATGGTCAGTTCACCTGATCTTCTACCTTCTGTGTCTGATCCGGTTATGGAGGGTTTTGAGCCATTCATCACTGATGGTTCTGTCTCACTTTCACATGATTTTTCCTCATCTGCTCCTGTTCGAATTCTAAGGGATACTGGGTCTTCCCAATCTCTTATTCTTGCAGATATTCTGCCTTTCTCGGACAAATCGTCTACTCAGGCTAATGTCCTTATTCGAGGAGTAGAATGTGGTTTTACAAGTGTACCTCTCCATAATGTTCATCTCAAATCAGACTTAGTCTCTGGGCCTGTTACTGTTGGTGTTAGGTCTTCTCTTCCTTTCAAAGGCATTCATTTGCTTCTTGGTAATGATCTTGCTGGGGATAAGGTTGTACCCTACCCTATTGTAACTGACACTCCTTTGATTCATCAAGAATCTGACTCTATAGAGGAGGAAATTCCAGACCTCTATCCTTCATGTGCAGTGACTCGTTCTATGGCCAAAAAGCCTATTCAGGATGTTGCTGACCTGGACTTTAACCTGGCTGACACCTTCATTGGGCAGTCTTTTCATCAGGAACCTTCCAGTCCTGAGATGTCTGGGAAATCTTCAGACTTGTCCTTGTCAGGTCATTCTAATGACATTTTGTCTCGTAAACAACTTATTCATGAGCAACAACAAGCTCGTGATCTAGCGCATCTTCTACCTCAGCCTGCAAGTGAACAAGAGGCTACTCAAGTTCCTGTCTGTTTTTACTACAAAAATGGTGTGCTTATGAGAAAGTGGCGTCCACCCGATGTTCCTGCAGATGAAGAGTGGATGATCACCCATCAAATTGTTCTTCCAAAGCCGTACCGTCAAGAAACTCTTAGTCTGGCCCATGACAATCCTATGTCAGGTCATTTGGGTATCAAGAAGACCCTTCAACGTGTCAGAAACCATTTCTTCTGGCCTTCTATGAGGTCTGATATGCAGGAGTACTGCAAATCCTGTCATACTTGTCAAATGGTTGGGAAGCCGAACCAGAATATTCCAAAGGCTCGACTTAAGCCCATTCCTGCTTTTGAAGAACCTTTCAGTCGGATCATCATTGACTGTGTTGGACCATTGCCGAAGACTAGGTCTGGTTGTGAGTACTTACTGACTATCATGTGTGCTTCCACCCGGTTTCCTGAGGCAATTCCACTTCGTAATATCAAGGCGAAGACTATCATCAAGGCTCTAACCAAGTTTTTCTGCTTAGTTGGTCTTCCTAAGTCTATTCAGTCTGATCAAGGATCAAATTTCATGTCTGGCATATTTCAACAAGTTATGCATGACCTTGGTATTAAACAATACAGGTCATCAGCTTACCATCCTGAGAGTCAAGGTGCTTTGGAGAGGTTCCATCAAACCCTGAAGAACATGATAAGGACCTACTGCCTTGACACAGAGAAAGATTGGGATGAAGGTGTCCATCTTCTTCTGTTTGCTGCCCGTGAAGCTGTTCAGGAGTCTCTTGGGTTCAGTCCTTTTGAGCTCGTTTTTGGGCATACAGTCCGTGGACCTCTGAAGCTACTGAAGGAAAAGTTGCTCGCTGAAGATGATGTCCCAATGAACTTGCTTCAGTCTGTCTCTGACTTCCACAATCATCTCTGTAAGGCCTGTGACTTTGCGAAGTCTAATCTCAAAGAAGCTCAAGGCAAAATGAAAGCCAGATATGACCTTCATTCAAAAGATAGAAGTTTTAAAACTGGTGACAAAGTTCTTGCACTTTTGCCAGTTCCTGGAAACCCTCTAAGAGCCCGATATTTCGGCCCTTTCACTGTCCTCAAAAAGGTCAGTGATCTAAATTACGTAATTTCAACTCCTGGAAGGAGGAAACAAAAACAAATGTGTCACATCAACATGCTGAAAGAATACATTGATAGAGACACACAGCAAAAGCCAGTCAATGTGGTAAATACAGTTGAACTGGAAAATTCCGAAGATTGTGACTGCCCCTTAGAAAATGAACCTGGTCAAGTCAAACCAGTTGATGCAAAAGTCAAAGTTATCACTGAATTTCCTGAGCCAACAAGTAAAAGACAGCTCATGAGATTTCTAGGGATGGCTGGCTACTACAGAAAATTCTGTAAAAATTTCTCTATCATCTCTGAACCTTTGACAAATTTACTGAAGAAAAATGCAAAATTTGTTTGGGATGAAAAATGTCAAAATTCATTTGACCAGCTGAAAGCGATTCTCAAAAATGCACCAGTTCTCTTATCTCCCAATTTCAAAAAGGAGTTCAAGTTGGCAGTTGATGCCAGTGACATTGGTGCAGGTGCAGTTTTACTGCAAGAAGACACTGATGGAGTAGATCATCCTGTTTGTTACTTTTCCAAAAAGTTTGATAAACATCAGAAAAACTACTCAACAATTGAAAAAGAATGTTTGGAACTTGTTTTGGCTTTACAACATTTTGAAGTCTATTTGACTTGTTCAGCTACTTCCATCAAGGTCTTCAGTGATCACAATCCCCTCACATTCTTGCACAAGATCAAAAACAAGAATCAAAGATTACTGAGATGGAGTTTACTTTTGCAAGAGTATGATTTGGATATTTCTCACATCAGGGGAAAAGATAATGTAATCCCAGATACACTTTCACGCATGTAATTTTATTTCTTTTCATGATTGTGAAAAACGTAATTTTACTTTTCTATTTGATTGTGAGACTTACACTGTTTGTTATGTATATGATTGTTATCATGATCAATAATACGTTTGTGTAAAGTTCAATATTGTTCTGATTATAAAACTGTGTTAATTTTAACAAAAGAAAGCTTTTAGCAAACCTTTCTTTTCTTAAAGAGGGGAGGTGTTATGTATGATAATTTTTTGTACAGCATTTTATTTCATTTGTAAATGAAGATTTGTTACATGCTGTTTTGCTGCCTTGCTGGTCAGCTATATTTATTTTGTTCATTGGCACCATCTGGTGGCGTGTTTGTAAAATCATTAAGAAAAGTCTAGTAATTTCTAGAAGCTTCTGGCACTTTCCTGCTTGGAGGGGGCGGGATTTCCCTAGAATCCTGTGGATCTTTCTGGAAGGTTGCTAGACTATAAAAAGGCTGTGATTTTAAGCACAGCAGAGACTGACAACAAAGAGAGCAGACAGCAGAAGAGAGCAGACCAGAGTTTTGTTTTGGCAACAGTTAAATAGTGGCAGTGTTATTAGAGAATTTAAATAGTGGATAATTTTTGTACAACTTTTTTTGTAAAGAATAAATTTGTTTTAGTTGTACTGGCCAGTTTTCTTTGTTGTGATTTTTCCAAGTCATAACACTGTCTAAAGACTTCTGGACCTCAGGACACATTTACAGGCTGGGACAGGGTGTGCGTCACGGGCTCTCGGTGCTCCAGCCCAGGTGCAGATCTGCAGATATCGCTAATGGAGGGCAGATATTTTACATGCACATATCTCCCCACAGCAAAGCCACATGGCCTCTGTGAGTCATCAGCTCCCAGCATTCCAAGGGGAAGGGCCCGTGGGAAGAGCGTTTTATACTGTATAAGCCAGGGCGTGTGTGCGTGTGTATGTGTGTGCACGTGTGTACATGTGTGGTTGTGTTTTAGTTTCCTCCCGCGAACAGCTGAGACGCTGCAACGTTGGCCGCACTGGTCACAATACGCTCCTAGTGAGAGTTTCATTTCGTGTAACCTTTTCAACAACTGATTCCTTTAAAGGGAGGGTACTAACTTGTTCCCGAGGAGACAGGAAGTGTCGTTGTGTGAGACTGAGGTGCTGTGTTTGCGGTGCTTTTGCTCTGCGAGTCAAGAATCAGTCGCTGTAAATAATCACCGGTGCTGCGAGTGAGGATTCGCACCCAGGCAGGATGGGTTCCTGTCCCACTACGCTAAATAATGCCTCCTAATCGCCTCCATTTTCCCTGCGAGAGAGGACTTGCTGACCTGGGGTCAGTGTTGCCTTATGTCTCGTATTGGATGCATAGTTTTTGGACTGAATATACCTGATCGCTGATCAGAGGCCCCTTCTCTGGGATTCTTCAGTAAACCCAGGCTCAGGTGTTTGTGTCATGTTCCAGCGCTCTGGGCTCTGGATCCATTCTGCACCGGATATCAGTTCTGTGTCTGGTGTTAATTATGTTTGTTAGGTGGAGAATGAGGCATTTCCTTCCTGCAGCGACCAAATATACACAGACTAAGCAGAAGCTAAAAATAACTTACTGTGGAGTGGAGATGAAGTTTATTACAATCAAGGAATGGGACTCAGGTGGGCTATGCGTGTGCAGTCAGTGTGTGTGTGTGTGTGTGTGTGCGTGCGTGTGCAGTCAGTGTGTGTGGGTGTGTATTAGCATGCTATGCCCGGTCATATAAGGGTATACTGAATGTGTTCAGACTGGTTGACCTCTGATCGCTGGACTCAGATGGAAAACCTTGTTTGTAACATTTTGGCCATTTTGTGATTTTCATGTCAGTAGATGCAGAAATGGCTACTTAAGCTTCTAAAAAGTTTATAACAGATGGACCAATGGAAGGGGAGAAAAATGTCGAGTGACATAAGCTCAGATTCGCCAGAGAACATACTTTTTGCGAAAAACCCTATATGTGATACTATGTTTTTTGTTGATGAAAAAGAAAAATGTAAACCTTTCTGTCTGCTATATCACAAAAATGAAAGGTACCCCAAATGAATTCAGAATAAGGATGTTTTTTATGTCGCCTGATGAAATTAGAAAATCTGTTTTCATCCAACAGCGACGCGTTGCCCGTCGGTCCGTTACTCTTCCCTGTTGGGTCCCTGTAGTGAGGATCACCGCTGCTGAACTCGCAGCAGGAATTGGACGAAGCCAGAGTGATCCGTCAGTCAGACTCGACTTCTTCTCTTATCTTTGCCAAAGAGCACCTGTACTTCACCGACTAAATTAAATTGTGAATGAACAAAAATTTCCACCTTGTAACAGAAGCACCAGGTCCTTTTTTTAAAAAGCTGAAGCTCAAGTAGATATGAAATTAAACCACATTTTTATTGCTGCACAAAAATTAATGGAAATTTCATATGAGAATGAAGTATATTTAATAAGAATGAAAATCTGTTCCAACTGTGCAAGATGAGGCTTTATTGCTGATATCTGATGCTGTTTAAACCGAAAAAATCCAGTGTCTGCAGTCGGCCCTCTTACACAAATGACTGAAACAGGGATGGAAGCTTATGGGCATTAACTTGCTTTGTTTCTGTATTAAAAAAACACAAACTCCTGCTCACCGTAAAAATATGAGCACATTCCAATTAATAGTTGCCACACCCCCAGCGAAAAAGAAATCCCAGAGGCCCCCCCTCTCCCCAAAAACAAAGTCAAGAAATGCACAGCTATAGGAAACAAAAATTACAGAATGAATAATCCATTTAATGAATGCTCATACAGAGAAACATAAAGATTGCTACTTTAATATATAGACTGAACCTAATCATTATTGTGTATATTCGATATGTAAATGGGGATTGTCTAAATTAGGGCAAGGAGGGTCATATTTGAAAAGTCAAAAATAAACATAACAAAATCACTGAAAAATATTGAAAACCAATTCATTATCAAGCCCTTTAGGAGCCAGTGTTTGAGAGTGTAAATCCAATAGGCTTCACGCTCCTTGAGCAATTTATGAAGATCTCCCTTCTGAAAGGAAGGGTGACTTGTTCAATTCCACAAAACCGTAATGAGTAGATGTCATGATGTAAATCATTAAAACATACACCAATAGGATAATCCCAATCATTCCTACGAATATTGCTTTTTTGCTCACTAATTTTCTGTTTAACTTTTCGCAAACTCACAGCGGCAGCGTATAATGCAAATAACATGCAAGGCCGGCGCTCGCCTAGACGATTCCCTAGGCAAAAATCCATCCCTTTATTGGCAACAATTAGTCCTGGCTCGGTCTTAATGGTTTTCCTTTATTAACACGTTTTCCAATTTAAGAATAATGAAGTGGTAATTGAAGACATGGCTGATCTCCCCCATGCGATCTACCAGCGACAAAATAATGGGCTACATTCACTTCAGAAATATAATTAATTATAATTCTGTCTATGTACTGGCACTCAGCAACGTAACTTTATTTCCAGCGAGAGAGCGGCATTTCAGAACTCTTCAGCAAATGAAGGTAATTCCGGTGATTAGTACGTGGTTTCGTCCGTTTACATTTTCCAATCGGACAGCTGTCTATTTTTTTACACCAAGTTGCTTGACCGTGCTGCAAGAGCAGGTGTGCGTACTTGTCGCCGAAATTACCTTAATTCACAAGAGCTCTGAAATGCCACTGCTGGAAAAAAAATTACCGTTGCTGAGTGCCAGTGCATAGACCTAATTATAATTAAATTATTTTTCTGTACTGAATGTAGCCCATTATTTTGTCACTGTTAGATCGCATGGGGGAGATAAGCCGTGTCTTCAATTGCCACTTGATTATTCTTGAATTGGAAAACGTGCTAATAAAAGAAAACCATCTAGAATTAGCCAGGAAAATTGTAGTCAATAAAGGGATGGATATTTTCCCCAAATTTTCAGGTCTAGCTCCAGACCTGATAACATGCGTGGATTATTAATTGAATTGTGATCATATAATGGCATCTTTCTCTCATTTAGTCCCTGAAATGTAATTTGTTTCACTTACATCTTGTTTTATACTATTTTCATTGACAATGTAACTTTTTATTCTGAGTCAGGTATTTGATCTTTTTTATTGTGTCTTTCGTATACTTGTTAATTGACTCGGATTTGTTTGCAAAACGTTGATTGGTTGCAGGTTTGCAGCTACAGCCCTTTATAATGTAACTGTAACCCTTTATAATCTCCTGCCCTTTTGAACGGATTGTTTGCCTGATAAAGGTCTTGGACCGAAATGTTGCTATTCATCATGATTCACCCCTCAAATTTCACCTGCATTTTCTCACGTTTAGCCCAGTGCCAATTAGATCCCAGTGACAGTTAAGGGGTTAAATCATTTTTGCAAGGGGGACGGTGTGCGGGAGTTTTTTGTTTTTTTGATCGGCTCATGCCTCTTTTATGCACTTGTCCCATGTTATAGATGTGTGGAGCTTTTTGCTATTTTTGTTTCTGCGTTAGAAAATTGGATGACCTCGCCTCAAGGAATTCTAGGATTCGTGAATTTTATCTTACCTCTCACAACAGGTTTCATTATATCAGTTTTAGCTTTGTCGATATTCTGGAATCATCATCACCGCTGCATCCACCGCAGATCCTTTGTGATAACAAACTATTTTATAGATCCTTTATATCCTATCAAGATTGAGAACAGGGTTGATTTTGGGCTATGTATCATTATTAATAATTCATTCATTAGTTTCCTGGAACACGGAAGTTCCATCTAGCAGCTACATTTGAAAGCAGTATCACCTTGAAATTTTACCATTTGATTCTTTCACTCATGATCAATTATTGCTGAATACTACAGCAAAAATGTCATGAGATAATAAGTTAAAGTGATACTGCACCCAAAAACTATAATTTTTATATCAATTACTCGCCATTAGATGTCTTGAACGGACAAAGTTGTTTTTCACCTGGCGCAATTTTATGGCCACTGGAGAGTTTTGAAAAATTATCCAGATTCCTTTTTTGGGTTCACCCAGTAGCAATGGGAAAACACCACAAAACGTCCGTTTACAAACTTTCAAACCATCGTCCAACGCATCTTCCAGTATAATCCAAGTCTGCTTTGTCCACTTGTATCCTCAGAACTCTAGAAACACGATTATTTTTTGCAAAAAATAAAATACCACAGTTATGCTTCAAGTAAGCTCGCGCATTCAATGGAAGTCCCGTCTCCCGGCTTGTGGATAATTTTTCAAAACTCTCCAGTGGCCAATAAGTTGCGCCAGGTGCAAAACAACTTCGTCCGTTGACGACATCTAATGGTGACTAAATGATATACAAATTATTGTTTTTGGGTGGAGTATCACTTTAAGTAGTTCAATTTATTACGGACCTCATGAAAAAAAGTATTTTTCATTATTAAAGAGTACATGTGGGCAGTCTGAGCACATAAGAGATGAAATGGGATCTGTTTGTAATAATTTAATGCAGTACTGCAATGTTTCGACAAATTGCTCGTTTTCTAGGGGTATTCCTCTTGTTGTGCATGCAGCCTGGTTCAGAACTGTAGCTAGACTTTCTTTAACCGATATACCCTTTACTGTCAGAGGCTACAGCGTAGGCCTTGTTGTTTGAAACTGTGACCTCACATGTCTGGTGAAATGTGAACTTCTCTTTCACTTATGAGAACAACCTTGGGAAATTTGACACTGGCCCTGATATTTTGAATGATGTGACCTGTTTAACTCTGGCCCTGGATAGATTGGAAGTGATGGTGGAAAGTCCAGGGATTGAAAAATGAAAGTTCTGCTATGTGTGTCTCACACTCCTACATTCACCCAGCTGATTTCACTCATAAATTCTACTTTCTGCTTGAATAACCGTGCAAAATCAGAAAATTAAGTGACTGGAGCAACACACTTTGGAGAAGTTTTACACTGGGCAGCCCAGTGGTGTGGTGGGTAGTGCTGTTGCATGATGTTGATGATTGGTGTGTGATCCCTGTAATGTACTCATCTCTCTCCCATTGCATGCTGGGACAGGGTCCAGCCCCCCTGTGACCCTGACCGTGAATAAGCCAGTTAGATAATTACAGGAAAAACTTTCAATATCAAACCTGTATTTTCTGCTTGTGATTATAAGGGCCTGAAATTGCTGGGTGTGTACTGTGGTCCCCTATAGGGCAAGGTTTTCGTTAATGCAAAAGAAAGATGCTTCAATCCTCCGCTGTTAGTTCCTGTTCTCCGGGACGCTCTAGGCCCAGATTGCACTTACGCGTCACGTTCAGCCTGAGCAATCCCTTAATGTCTGTGCTTAATTTCTGAGCTGTTATCATTTCTTTAATGATTTCATCAATCTTGCTAAGATGGTTCACATGCTGATGTTCCTTAATGATTTGAGCAAATGCAATCATCCAGAAGAGTCTCATTTGAAAGCCGGCTGATGCCAGGCTTGAGATGATAGGTGTATAATTTGTTTCTACAGGTTGAGAAACCTTCACAGGAGGATTCCAGGTGGGCTGCCTTAGTTAACCCTTTGAAGGGCAGGTCTATTGAATCCTTTTCTTTCCAGCAGTGGTTGTTACATTGTGATATTAAACCTTCAAGGGTTACATCGTTTCAAAAGCCTCAATCCAGGGCTTCTAGGTGAAGTAATTTATTTGAGTCATTGAAGAGTAGATGGTATGTAGTGTAACGTTTGAAGAGGAGATGGTAGGAGTGTAACGTTTGAAGAGTAGATGGTATGTAGTGTAATGTTTGAAGAGGAGATGGTATGAAGTGTAATGTTTGAAGAGTAGATGTGTGGAGTGTAATCTTTGAAAAGTAGATGTTATGGAGTGTAACGTTTGAAGAGTAGATGTGTGGAGTGTAATCTTTGAAAAGTAGATGTTATGGAGTGTAACGTTTGAAGAGTAGATGGTATGTAGTGTAACGTTTGAAGAGGAGATGGTAGGAGTGTAATGTTTGAAGAGTAGATGTGTGGAGTGTAATCTTTGAAAAGTAGATGTTATGGAGTGTAACGTTTGAAGAGTAGATGTGTGGAGTGTAATCTTTGAAAAGTAGATGTTATGGAGTGTAACGTTTGAAGAGTAGATGTGTGGAGTGTAATCTTTGAAAAGTAGATGTTATGGAGTGTAACGTTTGAAGAGGATATGGTATGGAGTGTAACGTTTGAAGAGGAGATGGTATGCAGTTTAATGATGCTCATTACTCTTAGTGTTTTTTATTCAACCTTCTCAAGCTACATTGCTTTTTATCCTGGTCCTAATTATTAGATCAATATTAAAATGGTCTTTCTAATCACAAAATTTAAACTCGTACACACAAAAAATGTAACGCCCGGATATTTATCACAGTTTTAAATTATTAATTTTATTTGGACTCTGAAATTCATAACAGATCACTTCATACATTCACAGCTTTGTATTGTGCAGATTGAAATCCACTGAATGATAGTGACCAGTAGAGATTTACCGACACATCATGAAAGAAGCACAAAAATATCAGCACTCACAAGGTTTTGAGTTTTTGTGCCTGAGTGCACTTCGCCCTTTAAAGGGATACTGGCTGTAGTGATGTAAAACACGGAGGATGTGTATTCAGAGCCTGTTACATCTGTCCCCCAGGTGCCCCTGAGCCCAGAGTGTGTTCGAGCCATCATGAAGCTCATGTACTGTCCTCACTGCCGCATGATGGCTCCCATCAAGCCCTGCACCAACTACTGCAGTAACGTCATCAAGGGCTGCCTGGCCAACCAGGCCGACCTGGACCCGGAGTGGCAGAACCTTATTGGTAAGCAGAGCTCGGGCCTGAGTGGGGTGGGGGAAGGGAGGTGTCCCACGTACCGGCTATATAGTGTGTCCTGTACCCTTGTCCGTGATGTTCATTCCTGATCCAGGAAGTGAGGAGCCTGCTCTTCTTTGTTTTAGCAAATGAGATTTAGCCACCTGGCCTCACCAGAAAAGCAGCAGCACTTGTTGATTGTTTAAGGGGTTTCATGTCTCATGTACTCGCAGTTGTGTGAAAAAGCGCAGCATAAACTCAACTAAGTGTCTTGCAGTGTTAATCCCGTAATCCTGCCAATGGTTAGTCTTTATATGACGTGTGGCAGTGATGTTATGATTCCTGTTACGTGTTTGTTAGGTAACTTTGCATGGGCTAAATCATTGAATGTAAATTCGTCAATTATTTTTTCAAAATGTTAACCAGATACTGTTTTTACTAAGCTTAAGACACATGACTACGATTTTTAACATAGTTCAGCTATATAATTAGCTACTGTACATATCACACCAATCCTGCCCGTCCGTCCAGCCATCTTTGCTGGAATGCATGTTGCAGTGTTTAAGCATGAACTGGGTGATAACTTCGATGGCAACCATTGAATGACCGATTATAGCGGTTATCTTTGAGGCAGCATATGTCCTAGCTCCCAGATGAATGAATTCATGGCGTGAGTGTGGCCGCGGCATTAGTTGATTGTTGGCTGTGCTACTCAACTGCTGAGTAAAAATGAAAAAAGCCATCTGACTACTCCACCTCTCAAACCTGGATACAGGATCAGCGATTTCTTCTGTTGACTCTGATCTGACGTTATCGTTTGTCTCAGTAGTCGTAAGTCATTGTTCTATTTCTCTGTGGCAGACGCTCTGCTGCAGGTGACCAGTCGCTTCACAGGGGAGTCCAGTGTGGACATGCTGATTTACTCCATCCCACTACGCATCTCCGAGGCGATGCTCACCATGCAGGAGAACATCGAGGTCTTCAACAGCAAGGTGAGGGTCTCAGAACCACCTTCTCCACTCAGATTTGTACGCAACCATTTACACTCTCTACACCCAAACACACACACCCATGTGCACATACAGACATACATACACACCTTGCCTCCAGCATACTGTTAAGCACATGCATTATACCGCAGCCTAGCGGCAAGTGCCGTGGTTTCCCTCCTGTGTGGTCATCATGCCCTACTACTCAAATGGGCCGTTTTGGTCGTTTTATTTTGTGTGAACCACAACACTTCCACTCACTCAAGAATACGACAACCTTCTGTGAGGTTTGTATCCTACGACTATACATTCTTCCGACTTTATGTTATGCTTGCTACTTAACCGTTAGGGGATGAAAAATCTGGGGACGAGGAACGGCCTCTCATGAGGAAAACCAGTAAAATCCACCTCCACCTGAGTGTCGTCTGAAACTATTTCACTGGAAGAAAGAAAACACATGGAGTGACCCTATTTACAAGGGAGTTACAATAGTCAATACCACAAGTTTGCTTGACTTTGATTGTTGATTACAGAATCCTACATATCGCTTCTTATTTTTTCATGTCATTCCGTATACCATTCCATTCCATCTTCTACCGCTTATCCGGGGCCGGGTCGCGGGGGCAGCAGTCTAAGCAGGGATGCCCAGACTTCCCTCTCCCCGGACACTTCCTCCAGTTCTTCCGGGGGTATCTCGAGGCGTTTCCAGGTCAGCCGAGTGACATAGTCCCTCCAGTGTGTTCCCCGGGGGCTCCTTCTGGTGGGGCATGCCCGGAAAAGCGTCCATGGGGCATCCGATAGAGATGTCCAAGCCACCCTTGCTGGCTCCTCTCGACGTGAAGGAGCAGCGGCTCTACTCTGAGCTCCTCCCGGGTGACAGAGCTCCTCACCCAATCTCTAAGGGAGCAGCCCACCACCCTGCAGAGGAAACCCTTTTCAGCTGCTTGTACCCGAGATCTCGTTCTTTCGGTCATGACCCAAAATTCATGACCATAGGTGAGGGTATAAAAGTAGATTGACTGGTAAATCGAGAGCTTTGCCTTTCGACTCAGCTCCTCCTTCACCACAACAGATCGGTACAATGACCGCATTACTGCTGGCGCTGCACCGATCCGTCTGTCAATCTCACGCTCCATCCTTCCCTTACTCGTGAATAAGCCCAAGATACTTGAACTCCTCTTGAGGCAAGAGCTCTCCTTCAACTCAGAGGGGGCTAGCCACCTTTTTCCGGTCGAGAACTATGGCCTCGGACTTGGAGGTGCTGATTCTCATCCCAGCCGCTTCACACTCGGCTGCAAACCGCCTCAGTGCATGCTGAAGGTCCTGGTTCGAAGGACCAAACAGGACATCATCATCCGCAAAAAGTAGAGATGAGATCCTGTGGTCCCCAAACCGAACTCCCTCCGGCCCCTGGCTGCACCTAGAAATTCTGCCCATAAAAATAATGAACAGAACCAGTGACAGAGGGCAGCCCTGGCGGAGTCCAACTTGCACCGGGAACAGGTCTGACTTATTGCCGGCAATGCGAGTCAAGCTCCTGCTCCGATCATACAGAGACCGCACATGATAATATATAATAATAATATAATCCCGAAGCACCTCCCACAGAATGCCACGAGGGACACAGTCGAAAGCCTTCTCCAAGTCCACAAAACACATGTGAACTGATTGGCTAAACTCCCATGCACCCTCAAGCACCCTGCAGAGGGTAAAGAGCTTGACCGAATTTTCCTCTCCAGCATCCTGGAATAGACTTCACCTGGGAGGCTGAGAAGTGTGGTCCCCCTGTAGTTGGAGCACACCCTCCGGTCCCCCTTCTTAAATAGAGGGACCACAACCCCAGTCTGCCAATTCAGGGGCACTGTCCTCGACTGCCACGCGATGTTGCAGAAGCGTGTTAACCAAGGCAGCCCTATAACATCCAGGGACTTGAGGTACTCAGAGCGGATCTCATCCACCCCTGGTGCCTTGCCACCGAAGAGCTTCCGAACTACCTCAGTGACTTCAGCTCGAGTGATGGATGAGTCAGCCTCTGGGTCCCCAGCCTCTGCTTCCTCTAAGGAAGGCGTATCAGTGGGTTTGAGGAGGTCCTCGAAGTATTCCTTCCACCGGCCGACAATTCCTCAGTCGAAGTCAACAGCTCCCCACCTCCACTGTAAACAGTGTTGGCAGGGTACTGCTTTCCACTCCTGAGGCGCCAAACGGTTTGCAAGAATCTCTTCGGGGCGGACCGATAGTCCTCCTCCATAGCCTCCCCGAACCCAAGTTTTTGCTCCCGCCGCTGCACGCTTAGTCTGCCGGTACCGGTCAGCTGCCTCAGGTGTCCCACGAGCTAACCAAGCTTAGTAGGATTCCTTCTTCAGCTTGACGGCATCCCTTACTTCCGGTGTCCACCACCGGCTTCGAGGATTGCCACCTTGACAGGCGCCGGAAACCTTACGACCACAGCTCCGAACAGCCGAGTCAACAATGGAGGTGGAGAACATGGTCCATTCGGACTCAATGTCTCCAGTTTCCCTTGGAATCTGGTCAATGCTCTCCCGGAGGTGAGTTAAAAACCCCTCTGACAGAGGGTTCCGCCAGACGTTCCCAACAGACCCTCACAACACGTTTGGGCCTGCTAAGTCTGTCCAGCTTCTTCCTCCGCCAGCGGATCCAACTCACCACCAGGTGGTGATTAGTGGACAGCTCAGCCCCTCTCTTCACCCGAGTGTCCAAGACATACGGCTGAAGGTCAGATGACACGACCACAAAGTCAATCATTGACCTCTGACCTCGGGCGTCCTAGTGCCACGTTTACTTATGGACACCCTTATGCTTGAACATGGTGTTTGTTATGGACAAACCGTGACTAGCACAGAAGTCCAATAACAGAGCACCGCTCGGATTCAGATCAAGGAGGCCGTTCCATCCCAATCACACCCCTCCAGGTAACACTGTCGCTACCCACGTGGGCATTGAAGTCCCCCAGCAGAACGATGGAGTCCCCAGTCGAAGCACTTTCCAGTACCCTTCCTATGGACTTTAAGAAGGTTGGGTACTCTGCACTGCCATTCGGCTCATAAGCTGAGATGACAGTGAGTCACCTGTCCCCGACCCGATGGCGCAAGGCAGCGACCCTCTCGTTCACAGGGAAAAACTCCAACACATGACGGCTAAGCTGGGGGGCTATAAGCAAACCCACACCAGCCCACCACCTCTCACCGCAGGCAACTCCAGAGTAGAAGAGAGTCCAGCCTCTCTCAAGGAGCTGAGTTCAAGAGCCCAGTATCTCTTGCCGGTACCGCTCGACCTCCCGCACAAGCTCAGGCTCCTTCCCCTTCAACGAGGTGACATTCCAAGTCCCGAGAACCAGACTCCATGTCCAGGGATTGGGTCTTCGGGGCCCCCGCCCACGACCGCCGCCCAAAGCGCAATGAATCGGCCCCTTCTGAACCCTCCCGCGGGGATAGGCCTGCGGGAAGGCGGGCCCACGTCGCTCATTCGGGCTACGCCCGGCCGGGTCCCGTGGGCAGAGACCCGACCACCAGGCGCTCGCCTACCAACCCCAACCCCAGACCTGGCTCCAGGGTGGGGTCCTGGCGACGCCAATCCGGGTGACGTAAACATCCTAGTTTTATTTATATTCATCAGGGGCTTTGGACCGTATTGTGTTTTCAAATGTTTATAATTCCTCAAACCCTAAGGTTATTTTGGGGTTTACATGAAAATATCACAAATTTTTAGCATGGTCTCAGACCTTTTGGACCCCACTGTACACACATTTTCACACAGACACCGCTGCATGCCCCTTACAGAGAGTTTTCCTCCGTTGTGCTTCAGTCGATTGGACGGCACAGACAGGCATTTGGGTATCCTCTCTTATATTTTTATGGGCTTGTACCTCTTCCTAAACTACTTCACCCCTCGAATCGGCCCAGTCGTGACAGAGCTGTGGCACTTAAGCCTCATACGGTGTACAGAGTCCTTCCATTTCTCTGGGTAAAATTCCCTGTCGCAGTTTGTAATTTCCTCCTTCTCCTTTTCATGCCTGTCAGGACGTGTTATTGGGGTGATGGAAGGGCTTGATTCCATGTTGTTAGAGGTTGAAATGGCTCTTTAACAGCAGCACTGAAAAGTTTTGCCAACTGAGAAACTGTTTAAACTGTTTCAGTGGAAAGGAAACAAAATGGGAGGCAGTGGTGACTTTCCTGAGTTAAGGAATATTTTAATGACTTTGCACCATGAGAATATTTCTCACTCGTTCTTGCCACACAAATACACACACGCATGCGAGCATGTACACTCGTATGTACGCACGTGTACATATAGTATGAACTGTATTCTCAGGTTCATAGGTCACAATCGCTTGCTATTTTAATGTGTAATAAATGTCAAACTTTACCTCAGCACAATGAGCAACCAAGAACAGAGCGATGCACTGCAATAGACACCAGTTAGCCATAACATTAAAACCACTGATGGGTGAAGTGAATAACAGTCATTATCTGGCTGCAATGGCAGTTAAGGAGTAAGATATATTTGGCAGAAAGTGAACATTTTCCTCGAGTTGAACCGTTGAAAGCAAGAAAAATGGGCAACTGTTAGGAAGTGAGTGACTTTGACTTGGACCAAACTGTGACAACAAAATGACTGGATCAGAGCACCTCTTAGACAGTGGGTGATTTGTTGAGTTTTGTATATCCAGGGGTTAATATCAACTAAAAGTGGTTCAAGGAAGGATAACCGGTGAACTGCTGACAGGGTCATATGTGCTCAAGGCTTATTGATGTCCGTGGGGACCGAAGGCTGGCCTGTCTGGTTGGTTCCCATATAAGAGCTACAGTAGCAAAAACGGCAGCCCGGTGAACACACTGCATCACAGTTTGTTGCCGCAGACCGGTAAGGGCGCCTATCCTGACCCCCGTCCACCACTGAAATGGCCTGCAATGGGCATGTGAGCATCAAAACTGCACTGAGGACCAATGGGGGAGATGGCCTGGTCTGATGAATCAAGTTATCTTTTTCACCATGTGGATGGCCGGGTGCGTGTGCGCCGCTTACCTGGGGAAAACCTGGCACCAGGATGCACCATGGGAAGAAGGCAAGCCAGTGGAGGTAGTGTGATGTTTTGGGTAATGTTCTGCAGGGTGATATTGGATGCTGCCATTCATATGGACAGGTGCCACCTACCTAAACGTTGCAGGCCAAGTTCACCACTTTATGTAAAAAGCATTTGCTAATGGCTGTTGCCTGCTTCAGCAGGATAACGCACCTTGCCACATTGCAAAAAGTGCTCAGGAATAGTTTGAGGAACAAGATTTCAAGTTCTCAGCTGCCTCCAAATTCCTCAGATCTCAGACTGAAGGAGCATCTGTGAGATGTGCTGGAGTCCTCCCTTCATGACTTCCAGGACGTAAATCAGACTCAAATCATATCAGGGCACTGTGTCTGCCGAGTCAGGACTCTCCTGTGTGTGGCCTGAGTTAATTCCTGATTGAATAGAAATCACTATAACCCATAGATGCAGCAGCCCTCAAGTGCTGGAATTTTTTTGGAATTGACTCTAAAGTCAGACACACACACTGGCTGCGTGTGACTTGCGATAAAGAATAGGTTCCATTAATTTCAATGGGGCGACGCCCACTGGCGGCATGTGATGCGCGTTGACACGCGTCAGTTTTTCATTTTTCGCCTCTGTTCTATTTCCTGAGCATCACCACAATAAAAATTCTTTTGCTTTTAGGTTATCAGACAATTTGGCCTTTTCATGGATGGTGGCACACATTCAGCTGAATCCTCACATGCTGTTGTCAAAACCGATATAACCGCTTTTTAAACAAGTTGTAGTTTTGAAAGAAAATAATTTATTTTGCTGGCATTTAAGTTATCAAGCGATCTACAGTAAGACAGTACCTAACTCAGAACTTAACACTGCAAAGTTAGCTAGCTAGCTAACTCGCTGCTGGGTGAAGTAAAGTAAATCATAATCTTAATTTACTAGATGGCTTAATTTAGGAGGAAAATTATGCATATATATATAAAGTATAGTGCACAGTCACGTGAACTTCACACTTTGCCATCACTTAAAATAAGCTTTATCGGTAGGTGTTTTGAAAATTAAATGTTGCCCTATTGAATATTTTGAGAGTGACAACCGTGGCTTGCTTCTCAGTCCTGTTGTCATCTGTCAGTATTGATGCTACTGATGCTTCCAGGGGGCATTTAAAAACGTTCTGAGTTTGACGTGACACTTCACCTCGCCGCCGCAGGGCATTGGGCTTAAGGATCTGCCGCCAACATCTTGGTGCCAGTTACCATAGGACACCTTCAGAGGTCTTTTAGAGTCCATGCCTCAACGGAGCGGAGCTGTTTTGTTGGCTTGAGGGGGACCTATGATTATACAGGTGGTTTGTATGTTGTGGCTGATCAGTGCACTCTCAGGGTAAATTTATCAATATATTGGATATTTTGATGTGTCTTCATAATGCATGCAATTTAAGTACATGAGCTATGCATTCTAGGTTGCTTGGAGCCCGCATAGGCAGCAGCCATCTTGTTTCCAAACAGCTAAAGTACTGTGTGACGCTGGGTCGCAGGTGATGGTTAGTGCAGGTGATATTTCGGCAGCAGTCTTTCACACAGCAGGGCCTCTCTCCTCTTTCCTATCTCCCAGGTGTTTCAGGCGTGCGGTACACCCCATCTGTCCCCGACCCGCAGCTCCCAACCAGAGGAGGCGAGAAAGTTCGCCAACACTGGCTCGGAATCCGAAACCCAGCCTGCAGCTAGCATTAAGCTAGAGAAGCTGGTCAGTGAAATCCCCCCTATGTGTACCTGTGCACACACACATTTAAACACACACGCATTCACATGCACACATATATGTGTTTTCAGTTCTACGTTCCATTCTAGGACCAATGCTGTTTTCAATTTATGTTAATAATGTGGGTCAGAATATTACTGATGCTTGTTTGCATTTTAATGCTGATGACACTGGGGTTTATTCTCCCGCTAAATCTGTAACATCTGTTCTTCACCGTCTGCATGAGACTCAATTCAGTCCAACTTTCTTCAACTTAAACTAGTCCTAAATGCTGGCAAAACAAAGGTCATGCTGTTTGAAAGCAATGAGAAGGTACCATTAATTCTTCCTTTTATAAAGACTATATATTCATATATTTTCTGGAGACTATAAATACCTCAGCATTGTAATTGATGACAAGCTTTCCTTTAAGTCTCATATTGATCATGTTTAAAAAAAGTGAAAATAAAATTAGAATTCTTTTCTAGAAATAGATCATGCTTGCCTCCTGGGGCATAGAAACGTCTTGTTCTGGCAGCCTTTTTACCGCTGTTGGACTATGGTGATGTTATTTATATGAATGCTTCTTCCTGCTCTCAGCACTTGTTGGGTGCTGTTTGTCATGGAGCTCTGCGGTTTATAACAGAATGTAAATCTCTCCGTCACCACTGTACTCTCTGATTAACTTTATCTACCTGTGGACTTTTACATTGGTTTACCTTCATTTACAAATCCATCCTTGGACTGCTGCTTCATACATGTCTTGTTCTATGTTACACAAACAGTACAGTGAGAGCCTGAGGAGCCTCCTTCATTGCCCCTTGAAGACGCTCAGAACTTTGCAAAAAGGCCTTTTCTTACATTGTCCCATCTACTTGGGATACACTACAGCAAAATTTGAAACTGTCCAGTTTTATCCCTCTGGGTGTTTTTATTCTAAAGAGAATGGAGAAATCATCATTGTAAAATTATTCTTTTTTTAGGTCATATTTTACTCTGCTTTCCTTTAAAACTTCTTATTTAATGTATTGTCATTGTGTCTGTCTGGAACTGGTGTTGTTCTGTGTCTGTGTAAATAGGTCTCTCTTGGAAATGAGATCATTTGTCTCAATAAGATACCCTGTATAAATGAAAGTAAAACAAAAATAAAAATTCCATAGGTCTCAGAGTTGAAGCACAGATGACTCAGCTTCCTCTGCATCGTATTGCATCCAGTTTTGTGGAGGAGAAGCAGTATGAAAACGCACGTTTATCCCTGTCCCCCAGCTGTGTGTGTTTCCCTGAGGGGATCCCACACACAGTAGTAACGTCTATAGATGTGCTGCGTCTTGGCACTGCGCTTCTAATACAGAAAATTCCCCTGGCCATGGACCGACACCCTCGGTGTCCCTACTGTTATCACCGTGGCAATATATCAAGTTTTCTTTCCCTTGCATAAATGATCTTTTATTCATTCATTTTTGCTTTTTGATATTCGTTTTGAAAGCACGACTAAGTAGCTAAGGCTTCTTGTCTGACTTTATAAGCCTTTCGCAAAGCTGGTGTCCCACCAGAGCATCTTGTTTAATCTGGGTCATGAGTATGTGGCTTTATCTTTATCCAAATTTAAATCCGAAGCTCTTTCACACAAATTCTCTTGTACTTTCCCTGATTATAATTGAATCTTTCCCAACGGGCTCAACTTCAAGGAGCACTCATTTTCAAGAAAGGGAAAATTAGATTTTTTTTGCCCGTAGTATTTTATGACCCATATATTTTTAGTTTAATTCTTTACAAGAGTGTGTCATCGGGATATGTTTGGCTGAAATTACAATAAAGTTCCCTTTTGTGTAATACAATACAGTGCCCTCTTCCTGATTTTTATTTATTTATTTTATTTTTTTTTTTTGCGTATTTTTCACACTTAAATGTTTCAGATCATCAAACAAATTTTAGTGTAAGACAAAGATAACCTGAGTAAATATAAAATGAAGTTTTTAAATGATTATTTCATTTATTGAGGGAAAAAGCTATCCAAACCTACCAGGCCCTATGTGGAAAAAGTAATTGCCTCCTTAACCTAATAACAGGTTGTGCCACCCTCAGTGACAACAACTGCAATCAAGCGTTTGTGATAACTGGCAATGAGTCTTTCACATAACTGTGGAGGAATTGTCCACTCTTGTTTGCAGAATTGTTCTAATTCAGCTACATTGGGGGGTTTTTGAACATGAACGGCCTGTTTAAGGTCATGCCACAGCATCTCAATCGGATTTGAGAACGTAATTTGACTTAGCCACTCCAAAACCTTCATTTTAGTTTTTTTTTTAAGCCATTCAGAGTTGGCCTTTCTGGTGTTTCAGATCATTGTCCTGCTGCATAACCCAAGTACGCTTGAGGTCATTAATTATCTTCGGACATTCTCCTTCAGGATTTTCTGGTAGAGAGCAGAATTCATGTTACCATTAATTACAGCAAATCGTCCAGATCCTGAAGCAGCAACGCAGCCCCAGACCGTCACACTTCAACCACCATGTTCGACTGTTGGTCTGATGTTCTTTTTATGATATGCTGTCTTAGTTTTAAAAGATAGGATTACTTTTTCACATTGGGCCAAGTAGGTTTGGGTAGCTTTTTTCCCTTAATAAATGAAATCATCATTAAAAAACTGCAATTTGTATTTACTTGAGTTATCTTTCCCCAATATTGAAATTTCTTTGATGATATTCAATATTTAAGTGTGACAAATATGCTAGAAACAAAGAAATCAGGAAGGGGCCAAATACTTTTTCACAGCACTGTATGCAGACCTGTAATGCATTGGAGTGGGACCCTTTGGAAACTCAGTGATTCAATTTCCCATTCTGTTATTAGCTGTGCACACAGTGCATGCTAATGTTAACATAGACTTGTTTTTGTGTCCAAATTTTGCAGACATGGGCTTGTTCAGCATTGT
This sequence comes from Gymnothorax reevesii, assembly GCA_029721435.1. Classification (NCBI taxonomy): domain Eukaryota; kingdom Metazoa; phylum Chordata; class Actinopteri; order Anguilliformes; family Muraenidae; genus Gymnothorax; species Gymnothorax reevesii. The sequence goes on along the minus strand of CM056575.1, from coordinate 71,213 downwards.
ATAGTGGCTGGCCTGTTGGTTTGGTTCTGTCACCTACAGTACAGTGTTACTGTAAAATGGTCTTCACGATGGATTCTGCACCATTGGCGGTGGTCTCTGCATGCTGTACGGGACACGGAGTGATTCCTCCTGTTTCACTAGCTCTGTAACTTAATACTTGATTAAATCTGTGTGGCTGGGCTTTCGCCCAGGTCCAGTCCACAGCTGCACTGTTGCTACCTCTGGCTGGTCTGTTTCAAATTGCTGTTCACTACTGGGGAAAAAATGGGCCTAATTGGCATCGTTCACAGCTAGACCTGGAGAAAGGGCTTTCATACTCCAGATCTGAACCCTTTACAGAACATTTTCTCACATTAAACACAAACTGACCGGAAAACTGTGTTCATATACTCGTCTACTATTTGAAACCGTCAACATTGAGTGAAACAACAATAACTGCCCCACAAAGCTTCACATTTAAAGAAATCAAACGGAAAGGTCTATTGCCTATTTCATTAATTTTTGCTAATTTCCTGGACCAATGATTTGTTGTTAAGACCATTAGAAGCTTAATATTTAGCCATATTGGGCTTGGTCCATTTTTCTTGTCCAGGGATATACTGCTACTGTGCATTTTGACTCACATCCACCAAGTCAAAGTCAATTTTTACAACCAAAGGCTGTAGGGATAATCAAAAAAGAGCTGGTTAAAATGAGAAATTAACATTTTTGAGCATTTTTGGGCTATTTAGGCTTTCATATACCCAATATAAGGCTCAAATGACGCAGTCGTGGGTTTATCAAACTTGCTCTGTTTTTGCTAACCATCTAGCACAGAGGTGGGCAGCGAGGGCCGTATCTGTCCCTGGTTTTCACACCAACGTCTGGTCTTTGATTAGTTGATTGTCTCAATTAGCCAAACCATTTATGAAATCTGACGTTTCATGTGCATTTCTTTAAATTATCATGAAACTACAAAGACTAGTCTTGTCTCCCTTCATAAAACATTTTCCTTTGATCGAATCATTGCGAAAATCTATATTTGTGCATGCAATCAATTAACTCAATTAGTCAGGGTAATTGATAGGAATAAAAACCTGCATACACACCGGCCCTCCAGGACCGTGATTGCCCACCCCTGATCTAGCATGTGCCAAAATGAAAGAAATACACGATTTATTTCCCCCTGAAAAACATGCATCATAGGAACACACCAACCAGTACCCCTGACCGAGAAACTGGCTTTAGAACTGGAGTTGGACCCGGCGCCGCTCTGTGGCTGCCCACTGCTCCTAATTATAGGATGGGTCAAATGCAAATTATTCCAGGGGGTTCAGGTAAGTGTATCTTCTTGTTTCCTGTGATGGCACCAAAACTCTGCAGCAACTGTGGCAGCGGCAGCAGCTTTCTTCCAAAATAGTCGCGTTCCCCAATAATAATGTTAATGAAGTGTTACCTTTTTGTATTTCAATGCTGGTTTCTCTGAAAAAAGCCCAAGAGTGTAGCTAGCTAATATCTGGACCGGCCCCTTGCAGGTGTCTGATGTCACGAGCAAGCTTCGAGAGATGCAGCAGTATTGGGTGCAGCTGCCCAACGCTCTTTGCAATGACAGAGTGACAGCTGGAGCTGCCAATGAGGACAAGTGTTGGAATGGAATGGGCAAGGCCAGGTAGGTTGACTAGCACAGGGCCGATTTTACACCGGTGAATAAGATGCTTTACTGGGTTGTGATGGATATTCAGTTGTTGCAGAATGCGCCCAGCCTTAGTTAAAGTACTGTCAAGATGGTGGCTGCTTGAGTACCACAACAGATTTTAAAAATTGGTCTCCAAATCTGTTCATGGAGTGCTACCATGCTTAAGGTTTAGACTCCCAATTGAAGATCTTGATAACCTGATAATTAATTGAATCAGGTGTGCTGAATTAGGGTCGTAGTCAAAATCTACCGGATGGTTGCTCTGTAGCCCCAGGATTAGAGCCCACTGGCTTAAACCATAGAAAAATGAGGCCATCAGCTTATATTTTGGCAAGATCCGAGATGACAGAAAGTGGAAAAGAAAATATTGGCGTTATTTGATTTGTGGCCGCAGGCATATATGTTTTTATTGGCCAGCAGGGTGACTATTGTGGATTTATATCCTGATTTCACTTGGTGAGCCCTGAACTGGTGAGTAAAGTCAGAGCAAAATGTAATTTACAATTTAATGTAGCATGCTGTGCCAATCATTGGAAGCAGAAATCAATTATTTCATTTGGATAATCAAAATCTGCCTTCACCCCTTAAGCCCTGAGCTTCTGGCTTGAAAATGATACGCCCAAAATGAAATTAGTATATCTCTGCAACAAACAGGTCGATTTGAATAATCTTATTATAAGATATATTATTATATCTTATATTATAATATAGGTACAAGAAGCAGAAAAATGCACGCACATCTAGACCAAAAGTTTGCAGGTGGTCGACTCAAAGGGACAATGTAGAAAAAAGAACAAAAGTCCACACAGTGTTTTGATAGCTCCCCAAGTGAGTTTCATATCCACAACGTTTCGGCCGATGTGGCCTTCTTCAGGTGCACTTCCTTCCTGACGATGGCCACGTCGGCCGAAACGTTGTGGATATTAAACTCACTTGGGGAGCTATCAAAACAGTGAGCGGACTTTTGTTCTTTTTTATTAAAATTAAGGTGACACCTTGAGGATTTTTTTCATGGTGCAAAAATCTGAGTATATGTCACTGAGTCTGAGTAAATGAAGATGGAACACTGCAAAAATTGAACATCTTTTTTGTACCAAACAAATTTTTACTTTTATCTCTCATAATATTATTCAGTTTCAGTCTGAAACCCCTAAAAATTACAGCACAGAATCTCACCATTATCTGTGCCAAAGTATATTCTACCGAAGTAAATCAGAGCAAATGTAGAGAGGTTTTAGTTCGGGAATGTCTAGGTGTCCTCTCCAAGCCGACACTGTGTGCCGTTTCATATTTCTCAGATACCAAACTGTGAAACTAATTTATTATCACTTTTATGTCACTACAGGCACAAATTCCATCCAAATACAACCACTTTTTAACTTTTAGAATTTATTTATTTTTTATTATTATTATTTCTGCCAGTCCTGTAGCCTATACAAAGATAATGCATACAAAGAAAATTAAGTTTGACTCTACTGGAGCAAATTTATTCAAAAAAAGGAAATAAATAAAAGGTAATGCAAAAAACAAGAAAAAATGCTAACAATGCCTCAATAAATATGTACCAAAACTAGGATTTGAACCCTGACAGTCGAAGATGCAACACTTTACTCTAACTGCAAGGCTACATCAGCTGACTGCTTCCCTTTTGTCAAATTGTGGTATAAAGAATGAGTCAAGAAAACAAGTACTGTACTGTTGTACTCTCAGTATTCATTTAGAATGGCATAAAGATTCAGTTAGCAAAGGACTGTTGAATATATAGCGCATATTTATATGAAAAATACCACAAACAAACCAGTTAAGTAGCAAAAAAATATAAACGCTTAAGTACATTCGAATGGCCTATGGAGGCATGGACTCGGTTTGACGCACTGGGAACGCAAGGCTGTAGCTCAGGCTAGCTTTGTGCGATAAAGGTGCTTTAGGGCTGTTTGGAAACGTCAGAAGCCATAGAATCAAATTGCCACCGGCAAAGTCTTACTGACAGCATCCCAAGTCGATCACATAGTGGAAATACATTGCAAGCAAGCTGAATGCTAAGGAGCTGAGATCTTTGAAGCAATGACCTTGAGAAAACGTGCTTTGAGACTGGAGATCAATTTCATTATAACATGGACACATTGGACTAACAATAGCAAGCATGGATTTACCCTTTAATTTAACAGTTTTTTTTATTACAAAATATCAAAGGTAAGAAATTTCTTTGCTCATCTCTGTCGACAGTGAAGTGTATGCCTGCTGTTCTTTGAGTGTCGTGTCGGTTTAACACGACAAGGCTAATATCGTTGGATTCTGAGGACTTTCCTCTTTCATTTGAGGTATCGTTTGCATGCACAGCACAAATTCAGTAGAAATGCTAGTGACTCAGCGCTGATATGATTATTATCCTATGTTTTGCTACATGGTTCTTTACTTGCTTGGTACTTGAATTGTGTTTGGTTGAGGTAAAACTGGTCAAAATGAGCTTTTTGCTGAGTTTCTTTGTGTAAAGTGGAAAAGCTGCATGATGATGTTGCTATTAAGAAATATGCAATATTTATTATACATAATGAACGCCCCTGGTACCAGGGACGTTCGGGTTTAAGGGAATTAAGTTTAGAATAAATCCTAAAATTCTGTATAATTATAAAAGCCTCAAACATTTCTCAAATACAGTATCACGTTTCCCTAATTATTAAGTGACTGTTTAGTGTCCTCATTTTATGACGTACAGCTAAAGTGCAGTCAGTGATGACATGAGTAATTATGCCTTGAAATATATGCATATACAAGTGATAGGTTAATCCTCTAAAACCTATGGACTCATATATGAGTCAAATGCAGCTGCGAATTCAAACCTGTGGAATGTCGGGCCTATTTTAAATTCTAGTGGAGATCCCAAGGTCTGCAATGATCAGTGGCGGCTCGTGAATTGGCAACAGGGGAAGCCCAAACAATCCCTTAATGTTAATGATTGTTCATCACCTGTTTTCAATCATTCATTTAAACAGTGGAGGGTCGTCGGCCATAACAAAGTTAAGCCAAAACCTCGCCCTTCAAAGCTTAATGACTTAAACCTTTCGCAGTTTACTTTTCTTGCTCAGCAGTTGCTCATACGAATTGTAAGAAGAACAGTCAGTTGAGTCAAATTTATTTTCGATGGCATTGTTATACATTGCACCACGAAATTATGAGGGGTTTTCTTTCACACATAAATTACGACATAAATTACCATAGGCCTACGCTATAAATTCCGCGCTTAAGAAGCTCACGAAACGGCATAGATGCGCAAATTGATTAGTGAGGCTCATTAAGCAATAAGCTGCGCAACATCATATTCTTTTCTTCTATATTAAGATTGTAGAAAATGGACTGTCGTGGCTTCTTGTGAAAGAAGCCTCGCAAACTAATTTATAAAGACGTGTTGATAATTTGCGTCGTCATTTGCTATCGAAAATAAATTTGATTGTCCTTCAACCAATTCGTATGAGCAACTGCTGATAAAGCGAAGTGAACTACGAAATGTTGAAGTCATTAAGCTTTGAAGGGCGAGGTTCTGGCTTCCCTTTGTTACGGCCGACGAGCCGCCACTGGCAATGATCCCAAATATGTCCTGCTGAATTGCTGGGAAATGTGTTTAAAATACTGTGCAAATCTTAGATATTTTCCATTTGATGTAATGTTGATGCCATGAAAACATGGTGTCCTGGGTTTGAATATTTCTCTCAACAGAAGTGTGATGTAGCTTCAGTGAAGCGCTGTAACCAGCAGATACAGAATATGAGTGTGATATTGTCTTATAGTGTGAAAAAATGCTTTTTCTGACTCTGGCTTAAGGAAAAATTTAAGTGAAAAGTTGGAGTTAAAAGGGGTTAGAACATATTCCTTATGCTTTATGCTGAGAGTGATGCACCATGAATCTTATGGAGTTCTGTGGGGAAAGAGTGTAATGTGAATATAGGCCACTAGATGGCAGTATTTACCTTTTTTTTGTTAAGCTCAGACTGGAGTCATGTTTAGACATGTCCCGGACATGTCTGGGGCAAGTCTCAGAAAATTAAAAAAAAGAGGTCTAAATGTGGGTGGGGTCTGCAAAAGAGTATATAAGGAAAAGAATTGAGACAGTAGAGTAGCAGGAGAAATTGCAAGAAGAAGGATACACGTGACCAGACCTGTCATTTCTGTTCAGAACCTGAGAAGTTTCTTTTGAGGATTTCTGCCTGTGTTAGAGCATTATTTTTCCTTATCCAGGACATCACCAAGCCACCTACAAAAGGGACTGTAAATATTTCTGGGTTTTTTTTTGTCTTGTTTATTCAATCTTGGTCTTAGTTGTTAGTTAGTTGTTATTGTCTTTGTTTGTTAATTAAATGTGTTTCAGTTGTTAAAACTGTGTCTGTCATCCCTTGCTGTTGCTGTTGTGTTATAATTGTAATAAGAAATTGGGGCCATAACAAGAGGTTTTCTGTTTTTTAATTCAGGCGTTAATTGGCTGTTAATTATCTAATCTGATCACTGAGTTGCATGACTGACAGAAATGAACACTTCTGTTTTGTTTAGCAGTGGTACTGAGGCACTGAATGAACAGTGAGATGCATACATGATAAGTGCAAATGTCTTTAAATATCAATGTTTTCAGTGTGAGAAAATTAATAAAAATGATATGACTAAGCAAAATGGTCTGCAGCTAAAAATATCTGTTGTAGATTTTATGAGTTTTGGATTTTTTTGTTTTTTTAGAATATAATCTTGAGAAATTCCTGGAAAAATGTAAAACAAGACATTTAAATTACTTGGCAATCGGCATCAAGTGCTATCTTGTTTGTTGATTTTAATTCGCATTGGCCCATCTGTAAATGGTGCAGAATTACCAATCAATATCATTTTCACACAACTCTCTGAAAAACTGTTAAGTAAAGGCATTTGCCTTCCTTCCAACTGGGAAATGTGCTGAGAGAATTTTTATGGTTGATTGAAATGAAAAAAACATCCGGTAAAAAATCAGCAAAGACAGAAAGTTGTCTCTTTCTGCGTTTCTAGTGGACATTGATACGCAGCAGATGACGGTGGCACTTTGATGTTTCAGGTACCTCCCTGAAGTCATGGGAGATGGCCTAGCCAGTCAGATCAATAATCCAGAGGTGGAGATCGACATCACCAAACCAGATATGACTATCCGACAGCAGATCATGCAGCTCAAGATCATGACCAACAGGCTCAAGAACGCCTTCAACGGCAATGATGTGGACTTCCAGGATGCCAGTGAGTGAGCTCAGAGTCCCCGTTTAAGCGGTGGAGTTTTTAGAATCATGCAGCTTTCTGTACTTCTTTTCAAGGGGAGGATGCTATTGTACTCTCCTGTCATTTCCATCTTGTCATTCCCTGAAGTTTTTTAGTCCCCTACTGGAAACGGAGGGGACTATAGGATTGCACTCCATCCGTCCGTCAGTCCATCCATCCGCATTCGTGTCCGCTCCATAACTTCAATACCGTATGACCTAGGAACATCAAAGTTGGTGTGTGGATGCATCTTGGGGAGAGGGTGTGTCATGTACCCTATTCTACCCTATTCATATACTATTTAGGAAATATAATATGCATACACCGGTAGGGGACTAGTATTGCGCAGCAATACGACATTCGCCGATAGGCGGTGCACTTGTTTATATTGCCTTACAGGATTAAATCTGAAAAACCCCGGTGTCAAGTGCACCAAATTTTTATTTAATTTCCAATGTTTTTTTCAATGGTTTTATTTTTAGTATATTCTTAATGGTACAGATTTGATTGCCGGATGTTTAAATCATTGTATTTTATGAAGTGAAGTTGACTGTCTAAAGTTGTAATTCAATTCAAATATTGGTAAAAACTGAAGGTGCAATGGACAATGGATTATTGTAGGCTTCAGTGCGATATTGAGTGTAGACATTTACCAGGGGGACGAGGATATACTGGAGCCCTCTCTTCATCCTGTTCCCAGTTAATCTTCTTCTCATCTTCACTTCTCACTTCTCCTGTCTATCAGACTCTCCCAGATGACCCCCTCAGAAATTTCTCAAAAAATTCATATGGGTATCTCTGGTGGACTTTTGAAATAATGCCAAGTATTAGATTAATATCCCTAATTGTAAGGAGAGGTCAGAGGAACACCAGTTGCAGAATCAGAAGTGTTTATTAAACACAACACAGTAAGGGGAAATTGGCAGACACGCCAGAAACAAAAACACTGTGCACAAGCACTGAACAAACAGGAAAACTAAAGAACTCTGCCAAAGGCAGGGGGAAACAGAAATACTCACTCCAAGAGTGGATAAACTAAGTAAACAAAAACTGAACCTAAGTAACTGATGGATAACACTAGGAGACTTTAACAAGGGGCAGACAAGACAAGGGCGCCGCAGAAAATCAGACTCGGGAATCATACAAGGAGAAACTCGGAAGGCACAAAGAACTGCAATATCACCAAGTAGACTGAGTCAATACGAGGATCCGTCTGTGTTACAACCCCCATGGACCTAGGGGTGCATGGGGTAGGTAACTGGTTGTGGTGGAATGGGCCAGGTGTTAAAAATGGGTAATAGGTGGGTAATTACTGATTGTGGCTGGATGTACAGGGGTAGGATACACAAAGACAGTCAAGACACACACTACCAGAGTCAAAGGATGGATGTTGCCAAAATAACCAAAAACAAGCTAACTAACACAAAGAGTTTTCTACACTAATGTTACAAACAAAAGCCTAACTACTCTGTCTAGCAATAATGTACATCGGTTGGCAACCACCCCTAAAGACTAGGGTGTCTATACATTAACATAGCCTACGGGCATATGTATAGGAGCTCCCAGTCTTACCTGTCCCAAGGCTTGGCAGTGTACATAAACAACAATGAAACATATAATGGTTAACACAACTAAGACACTGGTTCACAAGACACAAAATGACATTTTAGGAAAACCAAAAGCAAAAATCTCTCGAAGAGCAAACAGTCCAGGTCTTTTAAAGGAGGTGGCGGGTTCTGGTTGGTTGACTTGTGTAACCCCTTTTTGGACGGGTGTTAATCACCCAGCACAGTACAGGCTACTTATAGTTACCCTAAATCACAATAAATAATGGCGCAACAGGATCCGAAGTTCTCAGCGGTGGAATGGTGAGCTGGCTGAGATTCCTTATACCACAAGCGTAATTGAATAACTGTGTAGTAGTAGTAAATAGGAATATGAATACTTATAAATGATTACAAATTTAGTAGCGCGGTGCCTCCACTGTGGAAAAACTACACTTACCCTCAAGCCAGTGCAGGATGTATCTCCCCAGAATTCAAATACATTATGTTCAATCTATTATAATGAATGCTCTAGCTATGTAACTGTAGTGTATTCAATTACAATACACTCATTAAGCTACCTAAATAGCACTCTTCATGGCAATACCGTTAGCCAGGTGAAAAAAATGAGCTGCCAACACCCCAGATAGAATTAAATAATAATGATTATATTTATTAATAAGCAATAATAATAATAATAGGAAATATTATTGATATGTAACCATGAAAGTGAAAACATTTAATATACAACACATTAAGTGATTTCCCGTATGAATAACAAGTACAGCGATTTATAATTAACAAAGATCTAAAAAAAACAAAACACAGCGCACAGTTGGGGCCCGTATGTTGGTGCACAAAGGTTACGTCAGCTTTTGAGCAAACGCCAGCTCCGCCAATGATCCACAGCTCCCTGAGCCGTAGGCAAAGTAGCAACCGCGACAGTGCCCTTGCTTCGACTCGCTCGTAGCAAAATGTGTGGTGCGTAACCTACGAACAGTCTTCCCACTCAGTCCTGAAGCTTACGGCTGTGTCTTTCTACCAGCTTCCAGACTAACTGCATGGAGGGGGGTGATTAACCGATCGCTATCTGCTCTGGCTCGCCTAGCGGTACACGCAGCTTGGCGGTGCCACTACGACCCCTGTTGGTCCAGCACCGAGTCTTCCTCCGACGCGGAGCACTCACGCCGCCAGTCCCAGGTCTTCAACAGCCCATAAAGTTCACCTTAGCCTGAAGAAATCCGTAACCCTATCGCTAATATTTAGCGAGGTTATCCGAAACTTCAAGGAAAAAAAACAAGCTTAACCGTTGAATCACACCAGGCTCTGTCGCTATTTCCGCTCCAAAAAAAAAAACGGCCAACGTACCAAGCTATGTCCCAACGGTCTCCGGTAATCAGCACGAGCATAAAACATGTACTAATTATTATTGGTGGATTATAAAATTCAAATAAAAACAGAAGAAATACATCTGATTAGCTAATACAGTTTGTCACATCAGAACAGTGAAAATATTCCCAAACACAAAGCATTATGGTAAATGGAGTTTTGTAAAATACACAGTACACAGTATTGTTTTAGAGGACCTTACACTCTCCCCCCACCAAACAAACAGCATGCCCCCATGCTGGGTCAAATACATTGAAAAGGAAAGTACAGGTAACAAAACAAACAAAACAAAGTAGCAAAACAACAAACATAAACTAGTACGTTAAACTAGCAATGGGTGTCATGACAGTCTTACATGGCATAAGAACTGGCCTGTGTGTGCATGTGCTACAAAGAGCCTGTGGAGAACACCACCAGGCATGAGAATTATTCCTTTCAAAGGATGGTTGCACTGAGGCTAGAGTGGACGCTACTACAGTGTGCCCACTCTGCACTCCCAGCTTGCCATAATTCAAGCGATTAGTTGGCTGTCTTTCCCTATGTGACCTACGCACTGCAAGGGGTACTGCGACTGAGGCAGTTGCAGGGTCAGCTACAGAGTGAACATCAGGAGGACTACCATCCTGATCAGCATCTACTAAATCTTCTACCACCTCAGGGGACTTATGTGAAGAGGCAGGGAGTGCAGTGTTGATTGAAGCTAGCAAATTATCACTAGGCGTGTGTACTAAACTAGGGCTTCTAGATGTCGTGGAGACACACGGCGCAGGGGACTCCGGTGTAGGCTGGCTAACCTGTGTGCTGGCTCCCAAAGGAGTGTGTTGCACAGCATCCTCAATATAACAGCCATATTCCGAATCAGAATCAGAACCTACAGAGCTAAAATGTGTGGGCACTACAGGGGGCAACACTTCAGGCACACCAGCTCTGTGCTTCTCCTTAGTCCTCCTACGTCTCACAGCTCTTGGGCACAAAGCTGAGGGGGCGTCAACCACAGGGCCTAATCTCACCTCCTGTCCCAAAGGCAATATGTGGTTGCGGTGCAACACCTTGACTGGCCCTTTACCATCAAAAGGTTTCAGTCTGTACACCGGAAGATCAGACAGCTGACTGTCCACAATGTAAGGAAAAGAATTCCACCTGTCAGCCAACTTCTGCTGCCCTTTCAGACCCAGATTCCGAATCAAAACTTGATCCCCAGAATTCAGGCTATGATATCGGACTTTCTGGTCATAACGCTCCTTGTTGCTCTGGTTCATCCTATCCACTGAGGCTCGTGCCAGCTGGTAAGCAACTTGCAACTCCTCTTTCATCTGGGTCACATACCTCAAGTGTGACACAGATGACGCGTCCTTAGATGAAACACCAAAACACACATCTACTGGGAGCCGGGCCTCCCGACCAAACAATAAGAAATAGGGAGAGTATCCAGTTGCCTCATTAGGAGTACAATTATACGCATGCACCAAATGCGCAATGTGCTGACTCCATTTAGACTTCTGATGTGACTCCAGGGTGCCCAACATGTCCAACAAAGTCCGGTTGAACCTTTCAGGTTGTGGGTCACCCTGTGGGTGATAAGGAGATGTTCTCGACTTTTTCACACCCAACATGGTCAACATCTCTGTTACCAGTCTGCTCTCGAAATCCCTACCTTGGTCAGAGTGAATACGAGTGGGCAAGCCGTAATGAATAAAATACTTCTCCCACAGGGTCCTCACCACTGTGACCGCTGTCTGGTCCTTAGTAGGAAAGGCCTGTGCATACCGAGTGAAATGGTCGGTAATGACTAACACATTACAGACATTGCGAGAATCAGGCTCAAGGCAAAGAAAATCAATGCATACCAGATCCATCGGCCCGGAACTCTGGAGATGCGAAAGAGGGGCAACTCTTTGTGGCAGCGTTTTCCGCTTGATGCAGCGTTCGCAAGTCTTACAGTGCTTCTCTACGTCAATTTTCATGCGAGGCCAGTAAAATCTGTCACGCACTAAGCTGTATGACTTATCGAATCCTAAGTGACCAATGTCATCATGCAGCAGCCTAAAAACAAGACCATGAAACTGCCGTGGCAGCACCAACTGTCTGACCTGCTGATCACCGTGCTTAACCGTCCTGTGCAACAACCCATTGTCAATAGAGAGCTTAGCCCACTCCTTTTTCAGGACCTTCATGTCAGGATGCCGTGTCAGGATGCTGCTAGCAGGCTCCTTAAGATTCACCGCATGCCAAACCTCCCCTATACAAGCATCATTCTTCTGGGCTTCTTGAAGCTCATCAGAACTAAACACAGGCAACTCATCAGGCGCTACTGCAGCAACATGCGAGTACGCCTCGGGAACAGCTGACTCGTGACTGCAAATCTGATCTGCCACACGTGGAAAAGAAGGGCAACCTGCCCTCTGTGTGGCCACCACCTGACAAATAGCTCGCACCCCAGGGGCTGGAATCTCTTGCCACTCATCATCAGGGGACAGACTGATGTGAGGGCGTCGTGACAGTGCATCTGCATCCAGGTTCCGTTTCCCTGGCCTATACTTCAGGCTGAAGTTGTAAGTTGACAAAGCTGACAGCCAACGGTGACCAGTGGCATCAAGTTTTGCAGACTTAGTTATATAAGTCAGCGGGTTGTTGTCTGTCCTGACTTCAAAAGTGGCCCCATAAAGGTAATCATGCAGCCGATCCACAATAGCCCACTTCAAAGCTAAAAACTCCAACTTGTGAGCAGGGTAATTCTTCTCTGAAGGGGAAAGACTGCGACTGATGAATGCCACTGGACGCAACCCGTCAACATGCTCCTGGTACAGAACGCCACCCAAGCCGTCCAGGCTTGCATCCACATGCAAAACATACGGCGTTTGGGGATCTGCAAAAGCCAAAACTGGAGCCCGAGTCAGCCTTTGCTTAAGTTCTTGAAAAGCAGCCTCACACTGGTCACTCCACCTGGGACCAAAAGGCTCAGAGGGCCGAAAACGAGGCTTCCGGTCAGCAGCCTGTGAACTTGAGTTCGTCTTCCTGGACGGCCAGCCCTGCAGCAACTCATTGAGGGGACGGCACAATGTGGAAAAACCCTTCACAAACCGACGGTAATACCCGCAAAACCCCAGAAATGACCGCAGCTCCGTTACAGTCTGAGGTCGAGGCCAAGATACAACAGCCTCAATTTTTGAAGGGTCAGTGGCTATGCCGTCCTGTGAAACTATGTGCCCAACATAGTTCACTGACGTCCGACCAAACTGACATTTATCCAGAGAGATTTTAAGACCTTCCTCTCTCAGACGGTCAAGAACCTTCAGGAGCCTTTCCTCATGTTCTTCCAGGGTACGGCCAAAAACAATCAAATCATCCAAGTACACAAGAACCTCTAGAAAGTTCATATCCCCGACGGTCCGCTCCATGACTCTCTGGAACGTGGCAGGCGCACCACATATTCCTTGAGGCATGCGGTCAAACTGATAGAAGCCTAAAGGACAGATGAAGGCAGTCTTCTCTTTATCAGCCTCGCTCATGGGAATCTGGTAGTAGCCACTTCTCAAATCCAACACTGAGAACCACTTACTACCAGAGAGACAATGGAGGGCATCCTCAATTCTAGGAACAGTGTACTGGTCAGGGACAGTCCGCTGGTTAAGCGTTCTATAATCCACACACATCCTGACCTTACCAGACTTCTTACGCACTACTACAATAGGTGAGGCATATGGACTCCTGGACTCTGAAATAATGCCATGTTTCTGTAGTTCCATCAAATGCTGACGCACATCCTCCAAATCAGCCGGGGCCAAGCGCCGAGATCTCTCTCGAAAAGGCCGTGAATCATTCAACCGAATCTCATGCTGGGTGCTTCTCGAGCAGCCTACATCCCACTCACTACAAGAAAACACTTCCTTCCTCTGCAGCATTTTCTCACAGAGGCACTGCTTTGCCTCCTCTGGCATAGGAGAAGTGCCAAAGTCAAAAGAAGCAGAAGAGAGTGTACTAGTGTCTGTGGAACAGCAAGTGGACGGAATCTGCGGCACCATGTCTACAGGGAATATGTGAGCAAGGGGACTACCTCGTTTCACAAGAATATCCCTAGAAGAGACATTCTTCACATTTACCGTGATGCGACGACACAACACAGCAGAGACCGGATGTACTTCAGGCCTAACCTCGAGCTCCGGGGCAGACGCGCCATCAGCACTAACATGCTGATCTACAAGGACTAAAGAGTCATGAATCTCACCAGGAAACTTGGGCAGGCCGGAGAGCTGCAGCTCCTGCCCAGGCTTTAAAACAACAGGCTTAGTTCTAGTGAACCACACTGTGCCATGCTTATCCACATCCTCCGGCAAAACAACTGTGTGCTTAATGGACTCAAAAACCTCTTTCATCACTGGGTGTATAGTAAGCGTGTTAAGAAACCCGTCTCCTGCCTGTTTGTGACAAGAGTGGAACAGTTTCCGCACTAAGTGAGTGTTTGTGCCAACCAAAATGGCTATACCCTCTTTTGTCTTAGGGTCAGGACACACAAGAGCTAACGCGTCCACTACCTGAGACACACCTGTGACAGCTTCAGTGAACTCCAACCTGAGAGCCAAATATCCATCATATGGGTATTTGTGAGAGCTCAAACCCCATATTTCGAGACTTTCCACTGACTGCAGCGGCAGGTGCTTCAAGTATGTATTGTAAAAGCTACGATACAAGATGGTGACCTGAGAACCACTATCAAGCAAAGCTTTAGCATAAATGCCCTCTATCTGCACGGGCACCTCAGCCGAGGGCCCCACTAACCCAGATGGTAATTGTGATTGGCTGACTTTGATTGGAGGAGAGCAATGAGCGGAACGCGTCTTATGTGATGGAGCTCCGGGGAAGTTTCCCTGCTGCGTGACCCTCTTAAGCAGCTTCTGATTCACCAATCTCAAGTTCTCAGGACGTGTGCACTCTCGCTTGGTGTGGCCGTCCTTTCCACACTTATAACAGAAAATGGCAGGAACAGGAGAGGCTGCCATAGACTTCGGCAAGTTTGAAGAAGCAGAAGAAACAGCCCTTGTGGGGGCAGCTGGAGCAGTGGTTCCTGTGCCCTGGCTTGAGCCACACTGTGAGACTGGTGGAGTAGCAGAAGACGCTGTAGTAGCAGTCAACATTCTAGTTACTAAAGACGTCAGCTCCTTAACCTCTTTCCTCAGACTGTCCACATCAGACATTATTGAAGTAACAGGCTCATGGGAAAGAGTGACAGCAGCTGTCACAGGGACCTGGCGAACAGTGGAAATGGCCGCAGAAACCTTTGCACTCTCTCTAGCACTTACCCAGTGCTCTTCCTCTCTCACTGCTCGCATTAGCTGCGAAAAAGAAGGCGGATTTTGCAAAGTGTGCATCACACGCACACGCAAAGCCACAAGGTCATTGGTGAGAGCACCCTTGAAGAGCTGCTCCAGGCGTGCACGATTCAGACCTGCAGCATCAATCCCTCCTCTCAAAAGAGCGCGATGAAGAAGCTTGTCCAAGCGGTACAAGAAAGCAGACAGTTTCTCTCCATCCTCTTGAAAAGTATAGCGAAACGAAGCCATAAGGTCTGCTCCACACTCTGTGGACCCATAAGTAATGTCAAGAGCCGCGACATAATCAGAAGCCAAGGCAGACGGGTTACTGACTTTCAAAAATCTAATAATATCCGCAGCAGGCCCACGCAAACTCTCAACAATGCGTTGCCGCTTCACAGCATCAGTGCACTGCCACTCAGTAACCATCTGAATAGCCTGCTCCATCCACACCTCATACTCTTCCTCACCAGGAGGAACAGGTCGTAATCCAGAAAACAGCCTCAGTTTTCTATAGCCAGATGCATCAACAGATGCCTGATTACAGCGGTCTACGAGCTGACCTATGGCATTCACAAGATCAATGCTGACATCAGGCTTAGGAGGTTGAGGGCCCAGAACAGCTGCCTTTACATCACCCATGGACTTACCCTCCTTCTGCAACAATGCCAACAGCTTAGCTTCAAAATCATACCCTTCAGGAGCAGGACTAGCAGGCAGCAAACTACTCACTACATGAACAGCCCATGGACCTGCCTCACCTGCAATTCCCACTTCAGGAGGGACAGAGCTCTGATCCAACTCAGCAGAAGACTCCACTAAAATGTACAGGTGCCTACCAGTTTTGTCACCACGGCGACCACGGATCTGGGTCCTACCCAGAACCTTGACTGTACTGAGCACATGGGTAACCACATCATCACTAGCCTCCAGTGGCACTCTGCTAAGAACAGCTGCATGAGACAAATCAACATTCTCCTCACGGCTCCACTCAACAGCCTGACTAAGGTCCATGTTAAAAGGTGCACAGCAAAACAGCAAAAACTTGGGCTAAAACAAGACAAACACTAAGCAAAACACAGCTACCTACTCGTTCTGGTAAACAGGAAAATCCCAGCGGTGCCTCCAAAATGTAACCCCTTTTTGGACGGGTGTTAATCACCCAGCACAGTACAGGCTACTTATAGTTACCCTAAATCACAATAAATAATGGCGCAACAGGATCCGAAGTTCTCAGCGGTGGAATGGTGAGCTGGCTGAGATTCCTTATACCACAAGCGTAATTGAATAACTGTGTAGTAGTAGTAAATAGGAATATGAATACTTATAAATGATTACAAATTTAGTAGCGCGGTGCCTCCACTGTGGAAAAACTACACTTACCCTCAAGCCAGTGCAGGATGTATCTCCCCAGAATTCAAATACATTATGTTCAATCTATTATAATGAATGCTCTAGCTATGTAACTGTAGTGTATTCAATTACAATACACTCATTAAGCTACCTAAATAGCACTCTTCATGGCAATACCGTTAGCCAGGTGAAAAAAATGAGCTGCCAACACCCCAGATAGAATTAAATAATAATGATTATATTTATTAATAAGCAATAATAATAATAATAGGAAATATTATTGATATGTAACCATGAAAGTGAAAACATTTAATATACAACACATTAAGTGATTTCCCGTATGAATAACAAGTACAGCGATTTATAATTAACAAAGATCTAACAAAAAACAAAACACAGCGCACAGTTGGGGCCCGTATGTTGGTGCACAAAGGTTACGTCAGCTTTTGAGCAAACGCCAGCTCCGCCAATGATCCACAGCTCCCTGAGCCGTAGGCAAAGTAGCAACCGCGACAGTGCCCTTGCTTCGACTCGCTCGTAGCAAAATGTGTGGTGCGTAACTCACGAACAGTCTTCCCACTCAGTCCTGGAGCTTACGGCTGTGTCTTTCTACCAGCCTCCAGACGAACTGCATGGAGGGGGGGGATTAACCGATCGCTATCTGCTCTGGCTCGCCTAGCGGTACACGCAGCTTGGCGGTGCCACTACGACCCCTGTTGGTCCAGCACCGAGTCCTCCTCCGACGCGGAGCACTCACGCCGCCAGTCCCAGGTCTTCAACAGCCCATAAAGTTCACCTTAGCCTGAAGAAATCCGTAACCCTATCGCTAATATTTAGCGAGGTTATCCGAAACTTCAAGGAAAAAAAACAAGCTTAACCGTTGAATCACACCAGGCTCTGTCGCTATTTCCGCTCCAAAAAAAAAAACGGCCAACGTACCAAGCTATGTCCCAACGGTCTCCGGTAATCAGCACGAGCATAAAACATGTACTAATTATTATTGGTGGATTATAAAATTCAAATAAAAACAGAAGAAATACATCTGATTAGCTAATACAGTTTGTCACATCAGAACAGTGAAAATATTCCCAAACACAAAGCATTATGGTAAATGGAGTTTTGTAAAATACACAGTACACAGTATTGTTTTAGAGGACCTTACACTTGAATGATGAGGTGACTCTGGGACTGGTGAAAGCGGGGCTTGAAGGGTGTGGTCTGGGAGGCAGGACTTGGTGGATGGTGATGGCAGGGGAAAGGCAGGGAAGTGCAAAAGAAAGACAAATCCAAACACACAGCACATAACAGTCTGAAATCCGCTCTCCCAACTCTGCCACATAGTCACGAGAGGGGCGGGGACTCAGAAATGCAATCTCGGAAGGAAACAGAAACACATGGGATTAATAAACAATTACACAAGAACCGGGTTAACAATAATGACTCGAGACAAGACGCTGAGACCATCAATCAAGCTAGACAGTTTAGATTAAGGTCATTTAAACGTGACAAGTAAAAGGCACCACAAGAAAAGCGAAGGAAAGCACAGCTTTTAAATCAGTTAATCAGAGACAGCTCAGGCTGAATTTACTGATAGCCAGAATCGCACAGACTCGCTAATGAGTTAAGCTTAATACTATGTGACGAAATATTTACAATCACTCTTAAATAAGTGCTGGTTAGTAAGGGTTAGTAATTATACTATCGGAGAACGCATATACTCAGAGTTTCGCAAGACCCAGAATTAAACACAGCTGGAAGCAATGAATGAAATACCAGAGCCAAAACCGAAAGAGGAAACGTGATTGGACGACGAGACGCAGGCATGCTGAAGGTAGTCTCGCGACATCACTGAAGGCAGAGTCAGAGTGGATCGTCAGACGGCAGAACTGAAAGCTGAAAATATAAATTGAATGTAAGACACAAGCACAAATAAGCACGGGACAACACTCAAAAGGGCAGAATCATAACACCTAATAGTTTTGAAGTGATGGCCTGTCACAATGAAAAATTTTTTTTTTTTTTTTTTTTTTTTAGTTTTGACGAAATTGTGTTTCGTCCAACTTTGGGCTTCCACTGCTCCTCTATTACTTAACCTACAGATCAGATTTTTGGTTTCTCAGGCCAGCTTTTCCCCTAGAATCAGAATTTCTGGTCCGATTAGATTTATCTTCCTTGGTTGCTCCACAATAAAATAAACTAGGCTGAACCAGCCCAATTTTTTTGGCAGATGAATTCGACGACTATACCAATCTATGGTAAAGATTTGAAGGATGTGGTCAATTGCGCACACGGTGAACCATGGACTTCAAAATTGCTATTTTTTCTGTAAAATGAAAAATGAGGAAAAAAAAAATGTTCTTCTCATTCCTGCTAAGATACAAACAAGATTAAAGTGGATTACCCATGAGACCCATGGTCACAAAAAAAATTCAAGCTTGAATTCCCTAAACTTTCTGATTTGTAGCATTCAAAAAGTACAGCAATTTTTGCTATTTTTGGCTTTTTAGCCAACTTTGGAGCCCTATTGTGGAGCAACCAAGCTAGATGCACCTTATCTGACTACAAATTCTGATTTTTGGGAGAAAGTTGGCTAGAGAAACCAAAAATCTGATCTGAAGGTCAAATAATAGAGAAGCAGTGGAAGCCCAAATGAATGGATGAAACACAATTTCGTCAAAATAAAAAAAAAGAAAACTTAAAATTATGACAGGCCATCACTTCAAAACTATTAGGGATATTGGTCTAATACTTGGTATTATTTCATAAGTCCACCGATTTTTTTTCAATTTCAATTTATTTGTACAGCGCTTTTCACAGATAAACTGTCACAAAGACGCTTTACAGTCAGAGATGAGTTACTGTAAGGGCAATGCCCAGCCTATTCCCCACTACAGCAAATGAGGCAAAAAACTCCTAGTAGGGAGAAAAATCCTCAAACAGTGGTGAGAAAAAACTCCCCAGCGGGAAGAAATCTCAGGAGGAACCCGGCTATAGTGGGGAAGCCCATCCTCCGCGGGCTAGCTAGTTGATAACAAGATAATGACAATAGAGTTCCATAAAAGTCCATCTAAACAGTGCTATCAGTTGCTCGAGGAAGTGGCATGCCAAAGATGGTGCAGAACTGGATAAGGACTGCATCAGGACAGCAGCAGCCAGAGCTCATGGTGAGGGACAGGGCTCGGATGATCCAGGACTCAGGGTTGTGGAGGGAAAGATCCCCGGAGAGAGACAGGAAAGAGTGGGGTGAGGCACTGGATAAAACTACTGCATATTAATAAAAATACAGTCCTGTGTCATGTGCCAAATGAGAATTTAGGAGCTGACTGGTCAGGAAACAGTCAACACCCCTCCATCCACTTCCTGCAGCACAGATGCCCTACACTTATTCCAGGAAGATCACTTTAGATTTTCTAGACAATAGTACCATATGGACCTCCCCGGTGACTAAGGCTGTAGCAAGCCCCACTGGCACCGTTAATGCATGCTCAGTGCCACTGGTTCCACATGGATTTGCTTAACAATACACCAGTACCATATGGACCTCCCCAGTGACTAAGGCTGTAGCAAGCCCCACTAGCACCGTTAATGCATGCTCAGTGCCACCGGATCCACATGGATTTGCTTAACAGTACACCAGTACCATATGGACCTCCCCAGTGACTAAGGCTGTAGCAAGCCCCACTGACACCGTTAATGCATGCTCAGTGCCACCGGTTCCACATGGATTTGCTTAATACTACACCAGTACCATATGGACCTCCCCAGTGACTAAGGCTGTAGCAAGCCCCACTGATACGTTAATGCATGCTCACTGCCACTGGTTCCACATGGATTTACATAACACTGGCTTCCAATATCATGAACATATCATAAATCAAGGTTGTAGCCCCACCAGAGCCAGCACATAACTAATCGTGAACTAATCATAGGCTTGACTAAAAAGATAAATTTTCAACCTACTCTTGAAGATAGAGAGTGTCTCTGAGGCCCGAATTTGTCTTGGGAGATTGTTCCATAAAATCGGTGCTTTGTAAGAGTATGCTCTGCCTCCAATTGTAATTCTAGATATATTTGGAATTTTCAAGTAGTCAGCACCTTGTGAACGAAGTAATCTTGGTGGGAAGTAAGGAATGAGAAGACTGCAAAGATATTCCGGGGCCAAGTCATTTAAAGCTTTATAAGTTAGTAATAGTATTTTGTACTCAATTCTAAATTTCACAGGCAGCCAATGAAGATTTTTGAGCACCGGGCTAATTTGATCATATTAGTCCTAGTCAGAACCCTAGCTGCAGCCTTCTGCACTAATTGAAGACGTTTCAGGGCTAAGCTAGTGCAACCAGACAGTAAGACATTGCAATAGTCCAGGCGAGAGGACACAAATGTGTGAACCAATTTTTCAGCATCTTGAAGAGACAACATTTTTCTTAGTTTTAGATATGTTTTGAAGATGGAAAAAAGCCACTCGGATGATATTGTTGATGTGAGCCTGGAAAGAGTTCTGAATCAAGAGTCACTCCCAGGTTTTTGAAACCTTATAGGAGAAGAATAGGTGCTGTTTTGTTGGCAAAAGGGGGTTGTACAAAGTATTAACATCAGGGGTGCTAATAATTGGGGCACACATGATTTGATTTAAAAGAGTTATTTATTGATGTGGGGTTTTTTTCCACTGAATAAATTCACTTGAATGAAGGTTGGATTCTCTTCCTTTTTTCATTGTGGTCCTATATTATTTTGAAAAAAAAACAGAATTTATTTGAAGCTAAAGAACACATCTTAACCAGGAGTGCCAATAATTATGGAGGGCGCTGTGTCTGTGTGTATATTTATATATACACACACACACACCTATACATATACATACACATATATATACATATACTTATAAACATATACATATATACATATATACATACACATACATACATCAAGGATTTCACATAAACATTTGCAAAAGAGCACAACCAAAAATAGGGGCAATTGCACAATTATATTTTGAAACAACATATTAGACAAATACCAAGGTTTATCAGTGGTTAAAATACGTTAAACTTAATTGAGGCTATAGATAAAAACCTGCAATATTTCTTGAATGACTGTAGAGAAGTTATGGATGGAATGTATTGAGGTAGATTGTTCCACATTATTGACCCTTGATAACGGAGAGATCTTTTGTAATAGTGCGGGGTGTATTTCAAGGGGGCAAGACAAGGCATACCTTGTTAAAAATTTGATTTCAAGAGAGATAAATATTGCCGTTAAGTATCCTGGGGCTAGTCCTTTTGAGTAATTGACTGCCAGAGTAACCAAGCTAAAAGAACGTTACAGGCGTTCTAAAATCGACCTGCAGTACAATTCGCGCATATCTATTGTGTCATCTTTGCAGCCTAAGTATATTATTTTGAGAATACAACAAGAGCGTAATCAATGTGTGGTGAAATTAATCCATTATATAACGTGATTAACATATTGTCTGAGAGATTCCTTTTGATTTGACGAACACACCCTATTATTGGTGAAAGTTTACTACAAACTTCGTCAACGTGCCTACTCGATTTCAGTGACTCGTCCAATATTACACCAAGGTATTTAAAATCACGCACCTGTTCAACTATCTCACCTTTATATTTCACAATTACGGATGCATTTCGTATTTCCCGTCTCGTACCAATTAGCATACATTTACATTTTCTGAAATTTAGTTCCAAATTGTTAGTATCTACCCACTGGCAAATCTTATTGAATTCCTTCTGTAGTAGTTTGGAGGCTACATTGTGTAATGTGAATATAGGCCACTGGATGGCAGTATTTACCTTTTTTTTGTTAAGCTCAGACTGCAGTCATGTTTAGACATGTCCTGGACATGTCTGGGGCAAGTCTCAGAAAATTAAAAAAAAAGAGGTCTAAATGTGGGTGGGGTCTGCAAAAGAGTATATAAGGAAAAGAATTGAGACAGTAAAGTGGTAGGAGAAATTGCAAGAAGATGACCAGACCTGCCATTCTGTTCAAGACCTGTGACGTTTCTTTTGTGGATTTCTTTGCCTGTGTTTGAGCATTTTCTTCATCCAGGACATCACCAAGCCACCCCACCAAAAAGGGACTGTAATTATTTCTGTTTTTTCTGATTTATCAATCTTGGTCTTTAGTTGTAGGTTGTTATTAGTCTTTGTCTTCGTTAAAAATTAAATGTGTTTTAGTTGTTAAAACTGTGTTTGTCATCCCTTGCTGTTGCTGTTGTGTTATAAATGTAATAACAAATTGGGGCCATAACAAATTGGGGGCTCGTCCGGGATAGACCATTGTGTGAGTAATTTATTGAAAATCTAACATTCCAAATTGTAAAATTGTTTTTGTGAATTTTCCTAGATATATATTGACAACAGCAATGGATGATTTCTTGGCATCACCAACCGTAGGGGTTTTGAAGTCTTTTAAAAAGACAGAACTGCTAGAAATTTGCAGACAGTTGGAGCTGACAGAGGTAAAACCAGCCATGCGAAAAGCAAGACTGGCTAGAGAGATAGTTGAATATTACATTGATGAAAATGTGTTTGCACCAGGAGATCTGGAACAGTTTCCAGTGGAAAATCCAAATATAGAAATGGAACTTAAATTAAAAATGCTAGAGATTGAAAGGGAGGAAAGAGAAAAAGAAAGGGAGGAAAAAGAAAAACAAAGAGAATTTGAGAGGGAAGAAAAAGAAAAACAAAGGCAGTTTGAGTTAGAAAAATTAGCAAGAGAAGAAAAACAAAGAGAATTTGAGTTAGAAAAATTTGCAAGACAGAGAGATTTTGAATTAGAGAAACTCGATAGAGAAGAAAGACTCCAAATGGAGCAACTAAAAATAAAAATTCAAACTGAAAATAAATTTCGGGCTAGCCAGGAGGTAAAACTGGTGCCTCCATTTTCGGAAAAGGATGTTGACAACTATTTCCAGTGTTTTGAAAAGGTAGCAAAGAGTTGCCAGTGGCCAAAGGAACACTGGCCTCTGATGTTGCAAACTGTCCTCAAGGGTAAAGCTCAACAAGCCTATTCGGCTTTGTCTGCAGATGATTCCTCTGATTATGAAGTTGTCAAAAAGGTTATTTTGAGAGCTTATGAGTTGGTTCCAGAGGCTTACCGACAGAAATTCAGAGGTCTGAAGAAATCTGAAAATCAGACTTATGTTGAATTTGCTAATGAAAAGCAGGTTTGCTTTGAGCGCTGGTGTACTTCTATGGAGGTCAAGGATGATTTCAACTCACTAAAAGAGATGGTGTTAGTTGAAGAATTCAAGAACTGTGTTAAAGATGATGTTAAGACCTACCTTAATGAGAAGCAAGCACTGAATTTGCAATCAGCTGCCAAATTTGCAGATGAATATGTTCTCACACATAAGTCCAAATTTCAGTCTAGCAGTAATAATAGATGGTCCCAATTTCAGAAAAAGGGTTATGGTGATACCCAAGATTCCTCACCCAAAGACAAAGAAAAATCTGGTGATGGTGCCCAGAAATCCAGTAACAGGTCTGATCAAAGTGTGAAAGCTGACAGTGACAAAAGTGGTCTAGTTTGCAGTTATTGCAAGAAATCTGGTCATGTTACAACTAACTGTTGGTTCCTTAAAGCTAAGAAAGAAAAAGAAAAGGATACCAAACCAAATGCCTTTGTGAAAACAAGGTTAGAAACCCCTGTAGTAGATAACCGATCTGCTAAATTGCCTGCTTCTTGTGGGGCTAAAAAGCCTGATACAGCTGACTTCGTGAGGGAGGAATTTCTTCCATTTGTGTCAGAGGGATTTGTGGCTCTGAATGAGCATACTACTCCTGTCCCCATATATATCCTAAGGGATACCGGAGCTTCTCAGTCACTTTTGTTGATGGACTCCTTGGAGTTACGTGATGAGACCGCTTCAGGGGATTTCATACTTGTACAAGGTATTGAAGGGAGGACTGTATCTGTACCCCTGCGCTCTATATTCTTGAAGTCAGATTTAGTTACAGGACAGGTAAAGGTGGGACTTATGTCAAGTCTACCTATAAAGGGTGTTTCTCTGTTGCTAGGCAATGACCTGGCTGGGGGCAAAGTAGTTCCCCCTGTACATCTTACTTCACAGCCGAGCACTGAAAATGGGGATGAGGACCCATCTCTGTATCCTTCTTGCGCAGTGACTCGTGCTATGGCCAAGAAGGCTAAAGAAGATGATGTTGTGGTGCCGTCCAGTACATTGAATAGTCAGGACTCAGGTGGTTCGCCTCATGACTCTGATTGGCCTATTATGGTTTCTCCGTTTGAGGACTTATCAGATACTTTTATCAGTTCTCTATTCAGCCAGCCGGATGGGTCTGGTGATTCTGATGTGTCTGGAGACTTGTCTCTGTCCAGAAAGCGGTTGATTGAGGAGCAAACTAATGATCCTGAAATTGGTGTACTAAAGAGGAGAGCCCTTCCTGAAAAAGAAATAGATGCAGTTCCAGTTGGGTATTATCTCAAGGATGGTGTGTTGATGCGGAAGTGGCGCCCTCCTGATATCCCTGCCAATGCAGATTGGGCAGTGGTCAGGCAAATTGTTGTTCCGAAGGTCTACAGGAATGAGATCTTAACAATGGCTCATAGTTTACCTTTAGGAGGTCATCTTGGTGTTAACAAGACTGTTGATAAGATCATGAAACACTTCTTTTGGCCTGGGCTTCGGAAAGACGTTTCCAACTTTTGCAAAACCTGTCACACTTGTCAGGTAGTTGGAAAACACCAGTTAGACCCACCTGTAGCTCCATTGCAGCCTATCCCAGCATTTGGGGAGCCATTCTCTAGGGTCATTGTTGATTGCGTTGGTCCATTACCCAAAACTAGATCTGGAAATCAGTACTTGTTGACAATCATGTGTGCATCTACCAGATTCCCTGAAGCCATACCTCTACGTAACATCAAGGCAACTGCAATCTCAAAGGCTTTGATAAAGTTCTTCACGTTGTTTGGTCTTCCCAGGGAAATTCAGTCAGACCAAGGTAGCAATTTCACTTCAGGATTGTTTCAGCAGGTTGTGTATGAACTAGGTGCAAAACAGATTCTTTCTAGTGCCTATCATCCAGAAAGTCAGGGTGCCTTAGAGCGGTTTCATTCCACTCTCAAGACAATGATGAGGACTTATTGTTATGACCATGAGAAAGACTGGGATGAAGGGGTTCATTTGCTGTTGTTTGCAGCTAGAGAAGCAGTGCAGGAGTCTACTGGATTCAGTCCATTTGAGCTGGTGTTTGGTCATGAAGTGAGAGGACCTTTGCTATTATTGAGTGAACAATGGCAAGAGAAAGAGCCGCATATCAGTCTGTTAGACTATGTTGGCAAGTTCAAGGAAAGATTGCGTGCAGCTTGTGACCTTGCCAAAGAGAACTTGAAATCAAGTCAGGGAAAAATGAAAACTTGGTATGATCATAAGGCTAGAAGCCGTGAGTTTAAACCAGGAGAAATGGTCCTTGTGTTGTTTCCCTTGCAGTCCAATCCATTGCAGGCTAGATTTCATGGTCCTTATGAAATTCTGACAAAACTCAATGATCTCAATTACATTGTGAAGACTCCAGATAGGAGAAAACCAAAACAATTGTGTCATATTAACATGCTAAAGCCTTATCATGACAGAAATGCTAGGGTTGCAGCTGTCACTTCAGATTCTCCAATGGTCGAAAAGTGTGAAGATGAGGGGGAGTTTCAAGATGATGAACCAAGAATTAAAGCTGAAGTTCTTTCATGTAAATTGTCAAACACTGAAGTGTTGCAAAATCTTGATGTAAAACTCCAGCACTTAGAACCCTCACAGAGAGATCAGTTTGAAAGGTTGATCAAGAAATATGAGGATTTGTTTCCTGATGTTCCAAAGAGAGTTACTATAGCCTCTCATGATGTAGATGTTGGTGATGCCAAACCAATAAAACAGCATCCATACCGGATGAATCCTGAAAAGAGAAAGATTGCTGAGAAAGAGGTTGAGTACATGTTAAAACATGATATTATCAGACCCTCCAACTCAGATTGGA
The DNA here is from genome assembly GCA_029721435.1 of Gymnothorax reevesii. Taxonomy (NCBI): domain Eukaryota; kingdom Metazoa; phylum Chordata; class Actinopteri; order Anguilliformes; family Muraenidae; genus Gymnothorax; species Gymnothorax reevesii. The sequence continues at coordinate 44,671 of CM056575.1, read as the reverse complement.
GTTCACCCTGTGTGCTAGTTCCAAAGCCTGATGGAAGTACTAGATTCTGTACAGATTATCGCAAAGTCAATGCTGTAACTAGAACTGATGTGTTTCCAATACCTAGGATTGATGATTGTATTGATAGTGTAGGGCAAGCAAAGTTTCTGACCAAGATTGATTTATTGAAGGGTTATTGGTGTGTGCCTTTAACTGAGAGGGCTAAGAGCATCTCTGCCTTTGCCACGCCATCTGGATTGTACCAGTATGAAGTCCTACCCTTTGGCATGAAAAATGCCCCAGCCACGTTCCAAAGGATGATACAGTCTACAATCGCCGGATTGCCACACACGGGTGCGTACATCGATGACCTGATCACATGGAGTGACTCCTGGGAAGAACATCTAAAAGATGTAGAGACGTTGTTCCAGCGCCTGACCCAGGCTAACCTGACTGTTAACCTGAGCAAGAGTGACTTTGGTTGTGCTACTGTCACCTATCTTGGCTACGTCATAGGCCAGGGTAAGGTGGCACCCATAAATGCTAAAGTCCAAGCCATCATGGACTTTCCAGTTCCTGACAACAAAAAAGCTTTGCGCCGCTTCCTTGGAATGATCGGGTACTACCGCAAGTTCTGCAAGAACTTTGCTGAGATTGCTCTCAGTCTAACTAACCAACTGAAGAAAGGCGTAAAGTTCACCTGGGATGATGCATGCCAGAGAGCCTTCGATCACCTGAAGTCTCTGCTGTGTCACTTCCCCGTGCTCAAATCTCCTGACTTCAACAAACCGTTCTCCATCGCGGTCGATGCTAGCGACCAAGCTTGTGGATCTGTGCTCCTACAGAGAAGTGACTCTGATGACATTGAGCATCCCGTGGCATACTTCTCCAGGAAGTTCAATCGCCACCAAAGGAACTATTCCACAATAGAGAAGGAACTGTTGGCTCTGGTCCTTTCTTTACAACACTTTGAGGTTTATGTTTGTACAGGACAAAAGCCAATGATTGTGTACACTGACCACAATCCGTTAACGTTTTTGAGTAAGATGAAAAACAAGAATCGGAGATTGTTGAATTGGAGTTTGATTTTACAGGAGTTTGACTTGGAAATTAAGCATGTGAAGGGTACAGACAATGTAATTGCTGATTGCTTATCCCGTGTTTGAATGTGTATATATATATCATGTGTTTGAATATTGTATGATATGTATATATAGACAAGTGTTCACTTAACCATTTTGTATTGAAAAGAAAAATTTTGCTTTTGTGAGTCAAAATTTTTCCCTTTTGGAATGGAGGTGTAATGTGAATATAGGCCACTGGATGGCAGTATTTACCTTTTTTTTGTTAAGCTCAGACTGCAGTCATGTTTAGACATGTCCTGGACATGTCTGGGGCAAGTCTCAGAAAATTAAAAAAAAAGAGGTCTAAATGTGGGTGGGGTCTGCAAAAGAGTATATAAGGAAAAGAATTGAGACAGTAAAGTGGTAGGAGAAATTGCAAGAAGATGACCAGACCTGCCATTCTGTTCAAGACCTGTGACGTTTCTTTTGTGGATTTCTTTGCCTGTGTTTGAGCATTTTCTTCATCCAGGACATCACCAAGCCACCCCACCAAAAAGGGACTGTAATTATTTCTGTTTTTTCTGATTTATCAATCTTGGTCTTTAGTTGTAGGTTGTTATTAGTCTTTGTCTTCGTTAAAAATTAAATGTGTTTTAGTTGTTAAAACTGTGTTTGTCATCCCTTGCTGTTGCTGTTGTGTTATAAATGTAATAACAAATTGGGGCCATAACAATTGATATCTCTGTCCTTACAGAACAGTGGCGCGTCATCTGCGTATAAGCACAATTTCGTGTTTTTGAGATATGAGACATAACAAAAATCATTAATAAAAATAAAGAAGAGGAGGGGACCTAATATTGAGCCCTGTGGAATTCCCTTATGTATTGTATGAAAGTCAGACATTTTACCTAAACACTTAACACATTGCTGACGATTAGATAGATACTGATTAAACCAATTCAGCTCCATACTATCGATACCATACTTTTTTAGCTTATCAAATAGAATCGGATGGGAGATAGAATCGAAAGCCAGCTTAAAATCCAAAAATAATCCACCAGTTGCATACCCTTCATCTATGTCAAGTTGTTCCGGGTCATCGTTCTGGATTAATTGTTTAGGATCATATTGTTCAGCATCATATTGTCTTATGACAGTGTTACAAAGGATGTGACTGCTATTTTTGTGATGTACTTGGGGGAAGGGTATTTGTTGGTTTTTAGTATTGCTTGGCGGTAAGATGGTTGAAATAAATGATTGCAATTTGCAGTATCTGTAAAGGCATTATTAAATTCTAAAAAGCACAGTGAAATTTTGGAGAGATTTATATGCAGCTAAGATGCCATCTTTTCCAGGGATCAAATAACGTCAAATAACGAGCTGTTATATTGTTTTCAAGAGCGTATAGGTCAATGATATTAAAAAAATCACTGCTTTCATTTAAATTTTAATTTAACCCTTTTATCTGTCAATTTTTTCCAGCCACATGATAACCATTCAGGGAATTTTTTGCAAATTTACTAAAAAATTACAATGACATAATAGCACATTCTCTAAAAATCAAGTAACAGGCATTGTTCGTATTTATTGTTTCTTTGCCATAGCTATGTTTACAATAAAGACTTCAGATAGTGTGTGAATATGTCGTTCCACCAGTAAGCCAGTGGTGACAGAAATGTCTTTTAACCAATTGGAGGGTTAACACACTGTCCTAATTATTGTGATTTCTGTTTTGAAAGTGTAAAACTTCATTTCTGATTTGTGTTCTCAGCTGATGACGTTAGTGGCTCGGGGAGTGGGATGTGCTCCGACGAGACGTGTGTACGGAACCCGAGAGTCATCATCCCAAACACGGACCAGCCCAGTCTGTTCGCTTACCCTGCCGAGAATGAGAAGGTGCACTCCACAGGGAACCGGATCCACCCTACCGCAGCCCTCCTCCTCTCATTGGCCACTCTGTCGCTTTGGCGATAATTAATGGGCCTTGCCACCAATCAGGACTGATATTTCGGGATAAGTGGGCAGGGGGCGGGGAAAGGACAGAGGAAAAGAAGTGGTGGTCAAGTAACGTCACCAAAACAAAAATACGGACATTAATTACTGGACAACCTATCACCTTTTAGAAGAAAAAAAAAGTTTGTTTTTTCTTTTGGTCTGTTTGTCTTTTTTCTTAATATATGTTGAGCTTTAGAGCTGGTCGAGCTGGTCTTTGGCATCTTTTTTTCTGGTGTTTGGGCTCTCAAACAGTCTGTACTAAGGAAATGTTAAAAGAGAAATGTATGTAAGTCACATGGAGTTTATGGAGGATTTGCATCAGCAGTGAAGTCTGGCATCACAGCTCTCTCATTTCACCTGACAATGTGCCTGTGGCTCCTGATCGAGGTGATGTTGTTAATACATCGCAGTATGGTTGTTAGAACGTTCATTTCAAACTGGGCATGGGGATGGGAATAAGCAGGGACCTGAAAATACGACATCCTGAAACCTGAGTCACAATACAGTACTGCGATCCTTTGTGTTTTTGCAATCTGCTAAGTATTGTGATCTCATGCTGCAACATACTGCTCTGTTTCTCCACTTGCTTGAAATAATATGCTAAAGGATAAAATCACAACAAATTTCATTATTGCCCATAATGAAAAGTTATGCCAGGCTGTGTACAAATTTGCGTGATATCCGAAGCAGAACATGCCAAAACCCATTATACCCCATAATGAGAAATATTCTGAGAGATAAATGTTTTTAAAACTTTATTCAAACTCTTTAGCGCAGTGAATAAAAAGCATCCTATAGGAAAATTAAATTTTTTGGAATACAGGGTTCCTTCAGCAGCTGAAATTAAACCCTGAAACTCTTCACTTTTCACTGAAGTGTTTCCTTAAGTTGATACGAAGTCAGAAAAAGCTCTTTATTCCTATTGTAGGAAAATGTCACATATTCTGTATCTGCTGGTTGCAGAGCTTCACTGAAGCTGCATCACACTTATACTGAGAGAAATATTCAAACCCAGGACAACATGTTTTATGCGATTATTTGTATTTTCTTTTATCACAGACATATGTAGATGGATGTTATTTTTCCTACCTTGACATGTTTCGACAGCAGCTTCCATCTTCATCAGACGGCCACACAGGTGGGATTGTGTGACGTGCTTTTATCAGCTGATCTTACGGAGGTGTGACTCCCCTGTCAGTTTCATAAAGTTCACGCATAGAGATGAAACAGAAAAATCCAGAGCCTTTTTGGACATGAAAATCCAGCAGGCAGCTGACAGACATACGGATAAAGGTCTATAGGAAACCGACGCACACAGACCAGTATCTTCCCTGGACATCAGAACACCCTACGTCTCATAAACTATCAGCTGTCTGAATGCTACACAAGTGGTGGCTATAATAGCGGATCCCGAGGACAGATCACTAGAAGAACAAGCATGTCATAAACTAACCATAACCCACAATGGGAATACGGAAAGGTGCACGGTAGGTAAAGGAAAAAGGGGTAACAGACGAAAAAGAGGAAAAAACACACAGAACATTAACCGGAGAGTAGAGGCGAAGTGACACTACCGTATATCAGAGGGGTCACTGAGCGCTTCCCAAGAGCCACACGAAAACACCATATCCACACACCGGCAAAACCCCACACACACACACACACACACACACACACACACACACAAAACTACAACAACTGCTAAAACACCCAAAGGTCAGAATGGAACAACACAATAAATGCAGTGTCATATATGAGACACCATGCCAATCATGCAATAAAACCTACACTGGGGAGACGGGAAGGAGTTTTAGCACACGCCAAAAAGAACATAAAAAGGAATGCGAAAAGGAGACGGCGCAGAGACAAACGAGATCGATAAAAGACAAGGCCCAGCAGGAAAACCTCAAATCAGCCATAACAGACCAGTGCAAAAGCGAGACCCATATCATGGATTGGGACAATGCTGGAGTCATCAAACAGGAAAACAACCGATTCCACTGCTGGATAAAGGAGGCGATTGAAATTAGGAAGTGGAGCCCCGGGACGATGAACAGGGACGAGGGAGCGTACATGCTCTCCCATACCTGGAGCGCCATCCTGGGGGTGCAGATTGACAGCGGGAGGAACCCATCTGTCAAAAACTGCCAGGAGAATCACACCTCCATAACATCAGCTGATAAAAATACGTCACACAATCCCACCTGTGTGGCCGTCTGATGAAGATGGAAGCTGCTGTCGAAACATGTCAAGGTAGGATAAAATACTTCAATCTATATATGTCTGTGATAAGTGAAAATACCAATAATTGTATCATAAATGAAGACATAATGAATCCTATACAAGAAACATGTTTTATGGCCACAGCATGACATCAAATGTAAAATATCTACATCTTGTATATTATTTTAAACCCATTTCCTGGAAATTCAGTAGGACACATTTGGCATCAATTGAAACCTTGGGATCTCTATGAGAATTAAAATAGGCCTGAAGTTTCGCAAGTTTGAAAACAGCAGCTGCATTTGACAGAGGCAGATATGGGTTATTGGGTTTACGGGGTTAATAAAATAATCATCAACTGCAGAAGGTGCAGTCAAATGTTAAAAACTGAAAGGTTAGACTGGTCCAATTGCACACTGAAAATTTTGGCAATTCTAGATTAGTTCACCCTCTTTAATTTCAAGTAATGTTATGCAAAATATAACAAACTTACATTAAACATAGTAACTCCTCCCACACTGAGCCTGCCAAGCTGTCGTCATTGTTTCACCCCACTGCGCTGGGCTGATGGCTCATGCTGTCCACTGAATAAATGAAGTTATGCTGGCAGTGGCTATGGCAGTATAATTTCAGCTTTTGTGACTAAATGATTGATTTACGGCAGGGAAATATACTGTGGGACCATTTCTGACACGAGGTCAAACAAACTTGTCACACCAAGTCACTCAAGTTGCTATAAATCTTGTCCTGCTTGGCCTGTTACTTGAGTGGAATAAGTTAAACCAAATTATTTTCTGGTTATAAGGTTATTAGTCTGTCTGCTGGAATCATTATTTTTCCATTATTTTTTAAACTGATGTGTATTATGGGATGGCAGGGATTATCCTCCCGGAATTACAGTGACTCTCATATCTAACAAAAAAGTTAATTTTTAACTCACATGTGACCATGGTATAAATGGGATAATTTACGATAAAACTATAATTGTTTATTTGATATGGTCGCACACTAAAAAGTGGCTCTTCACTACTATGTTGTGCACTAAAACAATATAAATCACATTCGCTATGAACCTTGGATGAAGTAGAATAAAATATTTAACCCTCTGATTTGATGCTGTGTAGCTGAAGAAAGTCCCCCAATGCCGACTCAGAACCTTGTTTTTCAGATAATTGAAATGAGTTTGGATATGATATACTTATTAAATCGGAAAAAGGTGCCAAAGTAATGATAGGAAAAGAAATGACTGTTTAATTGATGAAAGCGCTTTATGGCTGTTGTTTGGACAGACCCTAAAAATTTGCAATAACATTGCTACATTGAGCAGAACTTCTATAAGAGAAATTTTTCAGTGATGAGTGTGTTACGGTACTGCGGTTCAGGAAGAAGAGGGAAGGTAATGCTGTGATTCTGGGTGCAGCAGCAGTCTAGAAAAGGTTAATATTGATGAGAAGTGATTTTTAGCACTGCCACAGATTTAAGGAGAGAAATATGGCTGACGGTGCTGCATCTTTAATGGTGTACAGTTCACCCTCTCGGTGAGTTGATCATCCCATTTCTACTTTCACAGAGGGATTAAAATTCAAAGTTTATGCTTAGACATGCCAGCCGGCAATGAACTAGGAAATGAAAAGAAATGGACTGGATGATGGAACTTTTTCATGTGGTTGTTTAGAAATGGGTGCTGAGATGCAGGAGGAATCCTGGGGTTTCTGTGACCCATTTGTTTTATATCAATGATCCCTTAACACTAAATCTCCAGCCACTTTCTAATACGAGTAATGTAAATGTGTATATCTGAAAAGAGGAGGCTGCCGTGTGTGTGTGTTCGTGAACAATGTCTTCATTTTATACTGAGTTTTTGAGGTTTTACTGCACTGGGATAGTGGTCACCCCGTCGTGCGCCGAGGACGGTGGGGAATCACAACTTGCGTTTCCTTCCCGCTTTACAGCTCTGGCGTCTCTTCCTCGCAGTGGCCCAGTGAAACGGTCAGCCGAGGGCAGGAGAACAGCCCACGAATGCTGACTTCTGTCTCTGCTGCTCTTGCATTGACCTGAGAGCCACAGGGATCATACTGAAAGCTTTTGGTCATGCAAAGAGTTTTGAGTTTGTTGAAGCATATTTTCTGTGATCTTTTGGGCTCTGCAACCATTCAATGTGTTGAAAGACCTTGAAGGTCAGTGTCGTCATGTCCCTCACGCAACTGAAAGTGAAATTTACTGTTGCAAACATGGAAACGAGAAGGAATGGAGGTCACCCTGTGTATGAGTGTGAACTATATTCCAATAACCTCTTATGTATTGTGTGTGTGTGTGTGTGTGCGCGCGCGCGTGTGTGTGCGTGCGTGCGCGTGTCTTCAAATGTAAGGCTCTTAATTTGCACCAGTGGCTGGCTGAGCCACTTCATTTTCCATCTTGTATGTTCCAAAGACATAAAGGAGGTTGATACAAAAGCTCAATGATTCTTAATGGCTTTTTTTTTGTCTCTAAAGTCAAGCAGTGCTCAATGATTTCAGAATCAGCAAATTGACTGTGTGCTTGTCCGAGTGTGTTATAACTCTTTGAATGGTCATTTTGTTTCGGACATTGGGTGAAATTAAGTGGAAAAGCTTGTGAATTTTGGGATTGATTTGGATATAGAGACATTATGGGTTTCTGGAACTGGATGAAGATTAAGTTGAAATATTATAGGCTATAGATATGAGGCGACAGTGTCCAGTGTTGGCATGATGTTGTGCCAATTAAGGGAAACATTTTCTGTTTTCTTTTTTTGCAAGTATCTCTCTTTGTTAGGTTTTTTATTCCATGGCGATGGCCAAGCAACACTTGACGCAGGAGATGAACTGTGTATCACTTTGCTGTTTGTCCTTGGATCATTGTGTTGGTTATAAACGTGATGAGATTTTGAAGAAATCTGCGTCCTGCTCCTTCAATCCCTTTAACTTGGTAGGGCAGGTCACCAGTATTCCCTTCCTGTTCCATTTCTCGCTTCATTCAAACTTACGGCAGTATTGCCCAGGAGATCTAATCAAAGACACCTACAAAAAAATTACAGTCTTCCATTGTCCAGGTGCGGTCCTGATGTTCCGGTTTCTGACGGAATATTGTGAAGATGCTGCAACACAATCATGCCAGATGTCTCTCAAACGCCGCTAAAACCCAGAACACTGAAAGCCCACTTTTCGATTACGGTTTGGTATACCTACTGTTGATTCGGACAGGGTTCCTACGCATCGTCAAAATTCCAGACTTTTCCAGACCTAAATTTCCATACATCGAGATAGATTCTTCGGACCATATTTGACGCCACAGTACTAGCAGCTACAAGTCTCTTTTCGGATACATAATTTTAAATCCAACCGTTATCATGTATTTTTACATCATGACTGTGCAAGATGTGAATTTATCTTGGGTGTGTAATAGTAGTATCGTGCGCAACAGAACACAATTGTAAGAGTCAGTAACAGGAGGCCTTTGACATTTTATGAAACCACATTAATCAACCATTTTAAAAACTGCCACAGTAAAAATTTGGGCAGCCCAATGGCGTGTCCGGTGTGAAAACAGCGTGCAGAAGTTAAACCGAATTTCAAACTAACTATTACTTTTGGCAAGTAATCAGCAGTTGACATAGATCACATTACATTAGATCGGTGCTTCATGTCACGTTTCAGAAAAACGTCTCAAGAAGGTAACGCAGACTAATCATATTTTGCGCATAAACAATGTTTCATACAAATGATGACACATCTATCGAGCGCTATGATAATGCAATAAATTCCTGCACGTTACGACTGAATTTATTATTTCTGTCATCAGTTTCCCCCTCTTTCTTCTCACATAACACACGGGATCCCCAGGTCATTTATTTTGGTTGCATCTGCGTAAGTTTTCTCACTCTTGACGGCCACGGCTGAGGTGGAGAGACAGACACGCCAAATATAGCCTCGCAAAAAAGAAGTATACTTAAAGTTCATTTTAAAAGTAAACTTCAAGTATATTTCAAGTATCACAGTAATACATTCTTCTCAGTATTTACAACCATATCATGTCCATTGTTCTTTTCTAATCACGCATAGGAATTAATTGACACAATATCCACTTAAATATTCAAATGAAGGGAAACCACTCCAGGCAGGATTTTGATCCAGCTACAAGGCTGCAGCTTTACCCACAACACCAAAGCAGAGTTTGAGAAAGTTGTTTGGTTACTTAGTACCAGTCCACTTTTAGTTTATGAAAGCATACTTTACACTTCAGAGTAGAAAAGAAAACAGCACACTATTTTCAGGTAGTACTATCAGTGCAGTGGATAAAGCAGCTGCCACCTAACCAGACGACTCAGGTATCAAATCCATTCTATAGCATTCCCTTGTGGAGTTAACAATTCATGTGAATATCTAAAATAGAAATACAGTAATTATAAATAGTGTATTATGTAATTCCAATGTGTATTTAGAGGGAAATAATGGAAAAGTGATCCTTATACAGCACTGGGCTATAAGTGTTATAAATTATGATCTTTTTACGATGCAGATCTGAGTTTAGTTGCAGTATACTTCAAAGTATACTATCATGAACTAAAACTTTTGAATTGAATGAAGTTATGGTATGCTGTTTAGTGCTCTTACACTAGAAGTACACTTATAAACTTCAAGTGAGCCAAATTAGCCCCAAGATACTGAAGTACAACGTAGTATACTTACAAGTTCAAATATGCTTGAAGTTCAATTTTAAAATGAACTTGAAATATTCTTCTTTTTTGTAAGGGTAGTTCAATTCATGTCTCCATCAGTACTATATTCATTAAAAAAATGATAAATAAACGACCATATTTCTCTAAATATATGTCAAACGTGTTGCATTTTTAAAAAACACCTGAGTTAAACAAGCACGATGATATTAACCAGATGGCAGCACGGTCAGACTGAAAGCAAGAGATTAACATACCAGCGAGTCTGGAGAGGTCGCCGTTAGAATGTCATCGTATGTGCCGTGATGATTAACTAAGGGTCTCTCTACAATGTAAGGGAATAAATTAATGTTACTATAAAGTCTAAAGATTGGCTGGTTCCAAGTGCTCAAAATTCACGTTCACTTTTAGTACTTTGGCGGTGAAATTAGACCTGGGGACCTGGGGAAAAGTGGCCCGGGGCTGTGACCAGCGGCGGCGTTAGACCTTGGCTAATACCCCTCCCTTTATTAACAATTAGTCCTGGCTAATTCTAGATAGTTTTCCTTTATTAACGTTTTCCATTTCAAGAATAATCAAGTGGCAACTGAAGACACGGCTTCTCTCCCCCATGCGATCTGTACTGGGCTTCAGTAGAGAGAAATAATTTCATTGTAATTAGGTCTTTGGACCGGCACTCGGCGATGTTTCAGAACTCTTCAGCGAATGAAGGTAATTCTGGTCACTAGTACGTGGTTTTGTCCGTTTACATTATTCAATCAGACAGCGGTCTATTTCTTACAGCGAGTTGCGAGACCGTGCTGCAAAAACAGGTGTACATACTTGTCGACGAAATTACCATAATTCACTGAAGAGTTCTGAAATGCTGTCGCCGAGTGCCGGTGCATAGATCTAATTATAATTAAATTATTTTTCGGTACTGAATGCAGCCCATTATTTTGTGGCTTTTAGATTGCATGGGGGAGAGAAGCCGTGTCTTCAATTGCCTCTTGATTATTCTTGAATTGGAAAACGAGTTCATGAAGGAAAACCATCTAGAATTACCCAGGACAAATTGTTGTCAATAAAGGGTGGGATATTAGCCCCGGAATTTTCAGGTCTAGCACCGCCTCTGGCTGTGACCCCAAAGCCAGCCAGGCCCAACAAACACCCCTGACACTGAAAGTGACTAAACAACCTAAATTTACACCAGCAGTCCCAGTTAAGGTGTTCAATATACCAGAATGTGTATCTTACCAAATTGTTTAAGATAACCTGAGATTAAAGCCCAAACGCATGGAATACTGAGACTTAACAATGGCTCCAATTCTCACCTTTCATTATAAGATGTGATGGCAGGTTCGTAGCTTGTTGTGTTTCTTGGTCTCGCGGTCGGTTGACTGAAACATTGTGAGACTCCAAATGCAGAAGCTGCTGTCACGAAAGCACGGTGTGTTTCTGCCCTTGCATACGACTTAAAATCGCTGACTTTCCCATATTAGCGATGTCAAATGATTTTATGCAAAGCTTGCATTTAGCTCTCTTACGGCATATGGGATCTTTGCCCAACCAGTCTTTATACTTTCGGTTAACAAGCCAGCTATCTGAAAACTTGCTCTTGCCCATTGTTTGATTACATTCGTCCTGACTAAGAATGTGCCTTCAAGCTGATTGTTATAATTGGTTGGTTTTAAAGCACAGTGTAGCCCAACATGCGAACGTCAGATGGTTCACTGCAGGCAGATCTCAGGAATCACCCCATTTTTACTTTTTTGTTTCAATAACAGGGGCTTATCAGTTTAAACAGTGTCGACTAAGGTGATAAAAGGCCAAACAAACAAATAATATATTTAAACACCGCAATCGACAGTCTATTTTTCAATTTTATTACACCAAATGCAACAGTTTTTGCATTTGTTTTCACTGATAACGCACAACTATTTTGGCGTTTAGTTGGTGGCTAGTTAGCCTGAGTCCTCCAGCCTTCGTGTAGCTCGTTCCCACCAGCTAAAAAGACAAGAAGGGTCTGAAAAGTTGGACAGGCGTCGCAACTATAACTAAGGGGCGGGACTTTTGCGCGAGGTCAGAGCTACGCAAATACACCAGTCCCAGTTGATTAGACGCCAAACAAACTTGTGCTGTTGCTCTCCATATATTGCTTTATTAACTTGTAACAACGGATAACATTTCTGCAAAATTATACATTTAAGAATCCAAAGTGGCACCAAGTCTGGAAAAACAACTGCTTTTCCATATTTTCTTATCTTTTTCCAGACTTTCCAAGACCTGGAAAATACCAAAATCAAATTCCATACTTTTCCAGACTTTCCCATACTCCGTAGGAACCCTGTCTAATTAAAGCCGAAATTCTGAACTTTGTGCGCACGTTCATTATTCAATTTCGACACCAACGTGCTGTTGTAGATGACTAAAATAACAATGACTTTGCTGATGTTGAAATATTTATGGACTTGACTGAATGTACTAGTGCTGTGGGTTAGGGTTAGGGTACGGACCCTGATGTCTTTGTTGTTCTTGGTTTTCTTGCCGTTTCATGCCTGGTTCAGTTCAACTACACTTGAAACGAAAGTTTCTAGAAGAGGATTTGAGAGCTTAATAGACATTCCCATAACCTGCCTTTTATAATCTCAATTTGATTTCTCAATAAGGTCTTTTGTAGCTGCAGCTTTGCTTTGTGTACAAATATTCTGCCAAGGGAACACCCTTTGACAAAACGTCGCCAGAGTTTCTTTGAGAATGACGCACATACCTGGACAAAAGGGTTTAGCCATGTGCAATTTCACTTGAATGTTTCTGTGAAATATGCTAATACAGATCATGGGAGGAGCCAGCATCCTGTGCTCTGGTGTGCGCTAATTTTTATGTTGACGTGAGTACAGCTCTTCTTCATAACACAATTGCTTATCCTGCCAGGAGTCAGCCACCGATGGACATGCTATCTAGACTGTTTGGACGGAATGATATTAAATGAAATTAGAAGGACTACTGCACCAGCTGCAATGAAAGCCATTTTGCCAAAATGCAATATCAATTATGAACAAAAGTTGACCTTTTTCAACTGATCTGAACTACATACCATGTGAATTCACTTTATACTGCTGTAATCCCAAAAAAGAAAAAAAATCCACATTGAATTAAACAGCCCACATGATGGAGCAAAATTGGCCTCTGCATTTTTAATGGATGGTAGAGGTTGACCACACATCTCAGAACATGTAGAATGGGATTTAACAGTACAAAATAAAGTGGGAGAACAAACCTGAAACTCTTAGTGTGTCACAATGTAAAATAAGGGGTGTTCAGACCGTAAAAGAGTCAAGAGTCCATAAAAAAAACAAGATTTGGCACATAAATGGTCATTTATGGTGAGTTTACTTTAGTGTTGATTTTAAAGTGAAAGAATGTGCCAAATGATGTAACGCAGGCCGAAGTTGTGCATCAGAATTACAAGGCATCATCGCGTGAGCAAGCAGAGGGGGACAAAATGAGCAAACAAGTGGAAGAGGTGAACTTAGCTGAGTCTCAAACTGCCAGCCATGATTAAGTTCATTATAATACACAGGATATGAATTTAAAACACCCATTATTTGAAAAATATTCATCTACAGAGTGAATTTCGTTTATGGGAAAAAAGTGGCTGGTTTCGATTTTCAATTGAAAACCTGGCTATATTTGATTGAAAAGTGAAAGTTTCCAACAGTCAAGCACCTGCAAAAGACAGGTTATATCCAGGTAAAAACTGTAAACTGCTTTAAGGCTAACCAAGCCCACATTACTCAATCTACATTTTCATACGTTGGTCACATTATAGGCGCCCTATAATTTATAAGTTCAGTCTTAGATTTTCATTTTCCCTCACTGCGTGATTTTGGTGACAGTGCAGGAAATAAAGTTCATTTGAGAATATCGTCTCATTTCTGAAAATGAAGTTTTTTTTGACATTCATTTTAACCCTCAATTAACCACCATAGCATATCTGCTACATTAAGTGAAAGGGTTAACAGCCTGGACACCCTGCTGGATTTGTTTCTTATTGCCTAATAAACATTTGAGAATAACTTGAAAGGTCCATCACTTTAATTTTTCCATTCGCCTTACTACCCGATGTACAGATCTGCTACATTTTGGAAAGGTGAGCCAAAGGGTCAAATTATTATTTTTAACTATTTTTCCAAATATTGGCCCATAATCAATATATTTGCCTACGGAAATGATTTTTACACAGTTGGAAAGGTACTTAGTTAACAGTGGGTTAACAGAGAAATTTTTGCAATTTATATTTAAAGGCAGCATATGGTAAGGTCTCTGTGAAGCCTGGAGCGTCAGTCATTAAGGCAACTGGAAACACCGAACGCCACAGGAGCAGCTGAGACACAGCATCTGGAAAAGACATGCAGAACGTTTCCCAAAATGCTTAGAACAACCTACCAGCCGAACTTCCCACAAAATGATAGAACTCTGTCAGTGTACACTACAGGTCAATTAGCATTTTATGGGGAATTTTTAATTTTACCATTTTGGCAGCATTCTATCCTTTAAATATCTTTCTCTCTTAATCCACTTTCCACAGTGACAGATTTGTACTCTTCATATATGTAGGTCACGCATGCTTGTTTTATAAAATTTTTAACAACTGAAATGAACTAACTGAACGAAATGTCATAAATATACCTAAGGCTTTTGCACAATACTAAATCTATTACACTCATGTACGCACAATCACACACATAAACACATGCGCATGTGGGCGCATGCGTGTGCACAGACACTGACGGACAGGCCTGCGACACACAAACACACAACAAAAAAATATTAGGCTTTGCATTATATTTTGCATTACAAAAACTTAGTAGATACACATTCACATCATTTCACCACAAACACATGACGTGGCTGGATATGCCCTGATATAAAAGTCCTGGAAGAAGTTTTTTTTCTGCATGACAGAGTAGAACATCAAGCCCATGTGACAGAATATTTTCCCACAGTATATCAGTGGTAAAAAGAAACAGTTTGAAGGATCAGCCCACTTACCCATAGGCAGAAAATTGGCAAATTACCCTGATCCTACTCATCTGTGACAGGAGAGGAAATCTGATCTGAGAAAATCCAGTGTATTGCAATGTCAGCTCAGTAAAGGCCGTGTAAATTGGACAGACAATAGTGATGCATATGCTGCCACCTAGCGGCTAAATCAGAGAGGCAAGAATTGAATGCTCTGAGAACAAGCTGACCATATTTTAGATGAGACACTACATTTCAATGGCTGAAAAAAGGCCCATGGGAGCACTTAAAAAGTCAGGTCAACATACCTTAATTTAAAAAATTAATTAAAAAAAACATTTAACATAAGTTAATCTAAGCAGAAGTTAAGCACCAACCAATTCTTTTTACTAGTTGCACTTCACCAAAGGAATATATTAATAACATCAACAAACATAGCACAATTCTTGGAAATATGGCTTGGACATACTAAATCAGTTACAAAGGAATTTGGTCTTTACTTCACACTTAATTAGCTGTTAAAGAAAGGGTATGCCTTCAACAAACTTAATGCCTTGGAGAGTATGGACTTACTGTTCTTAAAAGGGGGCCTGTGAACACTGTGCCTCATCGTAGCAAGCCTTTTAGGGTTAGGCTCTCAATATACTCACGTACTCCCCAACAAGCTCACGTAGGAGCATTGCCGGTTTGAAGTGAAGTACGCGGAAATGCACTGGCCGACGCACGTTAGTACGAGTTACCACGCAGTTGTCCGGTCCTAGAGAAGGGGGGTAGATAGAGCAAGAGGGAGAGGAACTAAGAGTTTCGGAAAAGTCGACAACTCTTAGTGACACCGAAAGTGGTGTTGTGTAGCCCTTGGCTCCCTCTAGGGGAGCCAGGGTGTGTTACTAGCTATTTTGAGAAATGGGGCTAATAAGGTTTTAGGATAAATTTCAGGACACATCGTCAGTAGTGTACCTTAGGGTCACAGGGTGTTTCGGCCATTACCACTAGACACCCTCACCCAAGGACGGCCCCACCGAGGTGATCAGTCTCGGGGTGTGTCCCGTAGCCAAATGAAGTTTTTAAGGTTTTTAGGTTTATTTCTTTTTAAATGGCTAAAAAGTAAGTTCTAATAAGGTTCTTTTAAAGTGACGCATGGAGGTCTATCGGTAAGTTTAAGGTAATTTTTTAAGGTGAGTAACTATTAGAGTTTTTCAAAGGGTTTTTTAACCGTTGATACTTTTTACGCCGTACGAGAGAGGGGAGAGAGTCTCTTAAATGGTTTTTTAATATTTGGGGGTGAAAGTTCCGTTAATGGGGTCTAAGTATTGTAATTTTTTTCTAAGCGCGAAGTAAAGTATTTTTAGTTAGGCCTCATAATGTTCGCGGGCGTCTCATATCCAATCTTGACGCTCGCGGACATATGAGCAGATTAAATGCCAAGGGTGCGCTGAGCAGATATCTCATGATGTTCGCAAGAGCCTCATATCCAATCTTGGCCATCGCTCACATATGAGAAAGTTTGCTTTTTTCTTTGAAGTTGGATAATGAACGGAGGTTTCTCATAATGTTCGCAAGAGCCTCATATCCAATCTTGGCAATTGCGTACATATGAGAGTTTACTCTATCTTTTGGGTGGAGTTTTGTGAATAAGGAATTTCCTCATAATGTTCGCAAAGGCCTCATATCCAATCTTGGCGATTGCGTACATATGAGAGTTTACTCTATCTTTTGGGTGGAGTTTTGTGAATAAGGAATTTACTCATAATGTTCGCAAAGGCCTCATATCCAATCTTGGCGATTGCGTACATATGAGAGTTTACTCTATCCTTTGGGTAGAGTTGTTTTAGATATGGAATTTTCTCATGATGTTCGCAAGGACCTCATATCCAATCTTGGACCCCGCGGGCATATGAGAGTTTGCTCAGCTTATAGTTGAATATAATGAGTATTTCTAGGGAAAATAGGGATGTATAGATCCATTAGTGTTGATTTTTATTCTTGGTTTTGGATTTTTGATAAGAATTGTGCGAAGTTGTTGCTTTGGTTCAGTCCTGAATTAGCGGAAAGGTTTTTGTTGAGGGTTTGAATTAGCGGAAGTGATGTGTATTTATTCCCGGGAGTCCAAAGGAGACCCGTGAGAAATTTGGTGAAGATAGCTGTTTTTAGGCGGTCGGTAAGATAAAAATTGTATTGGGCGGGTTTAATTAGCGGAAAGGTTTTTAAAGTTGAAAACAATTAGCGGAAGGGTCTGAATTGAAGTCTAGGAGTTTGTAAGTATTGGGGGAAGTTCAATTGGTCTATTCTGGGATAATCGTTAAAGAGAAATTGGTACATTTTTGAGAAGGGGTCGAATTAAAGTATCGTAAGCTATCCATGGTTCTGGAATAAATTTGGAGTATCCAAATTATGGAGAATTAGTTTTTTGGAAGAGTTTATTGGGTTTTCAGATTGGAATTTACAAGTAGAGTTGGTTTGGTGGTTGAAAGTCCGGGATGAAGAAATTCCAGGAGTCTTCTTAGTCGTGGATATTGGAAAAGTCAATTCGCTCCAAATAAAAGGTAGAAAAAATAGAAGAAGGGGGTCACATCAGGAAGGTTTTTAGACCTCCTAGGGAGGTAAAATAACAAAGAATCGTATGTAGTGCAGATGTGCCGTTGCATGAGCGAAGCTGATCTCCATAGAAAACTGGGCCGCGATGAAGGTCCTGACGCCCTGGACCACCACACCCTGCGTGCTGTTCCAAGGGAACCCAGGGGGGCCGCATACTTACCCCCTGACCGACCAGCCGCTTGTTAACACTGCAAGGTTACCACGACTATTGGTCAATCAGGGCTGAAGATGTGGTCCGACATCACAGCACCACCTCATCCCGTCCGGGACCCCTTTGGGAGGAAAACGGACAAGCCCCGCCAAAGCGTAGCCCGCCGGAATCCTCCCGTAAGAAGGAGTAGGGGTTGGCGGCGCTGAGACGTTGCCTTCCCCATAACTCACTTCTGTGGGGTCCCAGGGTGGGATTACTATAGCAAAATCCTGTGTCCCATACACCGCACGACCCCAGGAATTGCTCTAAGTCCTATGACGAAGTCCTGTGTCCCATACACCGCACGACCCCAGGAAGCCGTCTTTAGTTTTATACCATGGCGGAGGGCCCGAGAGACAATTTAATGTCAAAAGGGACTCACCTGCGACAGAACGCGAGTGTCTTTGCCTTAATTAATGGTTTTACGGTTAAACGGTACCTAATCGCGAATTGTGTTTAGATCTATGGTTGTAAAAATTGAGATATTTTATTCCCGAGAAATAGTGTTGTTAATATATTTGTACCTAAGGGTATTATAGTTTAATGGTGTTTCAGAGCTTAATAGTACATTAATTAGTGTGTAATAACAGTATATTAATATTTTTAAGACCATAATGCTTTATTGGAACGGTAATATTTAATTTTAATACGGAAGTGAATAAAAATTATTTTTTGAGGGGTAAGGATTGTTATTTTTTTGGAAACTTTCTGTGGTTCTTTATTTTAAGGAGAAATGTGTTTTTTAGCATTTTGTTGGAGAGTGCATCGGTCTTTGTTTTTTGGTTTTAGCGCCTATGGAGTAAAAGGTTTTTTAATTGATTGGAGGCTTAATAAAGGTTTGGGGATTAATTAAAAGGTATTTTTAGTGTCTAGGGGAGTAAGGGAATTGGTATTTGTGGTTATCTTAGTGGTTTTAAACGATTAGTGTTCAGGGCTGTTAAGAGAGTTTTTTTTGTGGTGTAAAATTGTTTTTACTCTTATTCTGAAGGGGGAAGGGTTAGGGTTTTAATAATTGGTTTTGTTAGGAGTTAGGGGTTTATGGAGAATCTATTTAAAATTATTTGGTGAGGTAGGGGTGGATTAGGTGGGTGTAAATGGGAGGAGTTATGTTTTAAGGTAAAGGGTAAATTGATAAGATTATTGTTGGGATTAAAGTTGGGGTTAAGGTTAGGATTAGGTCTTGAAGGTATTATTAGATTAAGAGGTTGGAATTTAAGGTTAGGGTTAGGGTTAGGGTTAGGGTTAGGGTTAGGGTTAGGGTTAGGGTTAGGGTTAGGGTTAGGCTCTCAATATACTCACGTACTCCCCAACAAGCTCCCGCAGGAGCATTGCCGGTTTGAAGTGAAGTACGCGGAAATGCACTGGCCGACGCACGTTAGTACGAGTTACCACGCAGTTGTCCGGTCCTAGAGAAGGGGGGTAGATAGAGCAAGAGGGAGAGAAGCTAAGAGTTTCGGAAAAGTCGATAACTCTTAGTGACACCGAGAGTGGTGTTCGATGGCCCTTGGCTCCCTCTAGGGGAGCCAGGGTGTGTTGCTAGCTATATTAAGAAATGGGGCTAATAAGGTATTAGGATGAATTTCGGGACACATCGTCAGTAGTGTACCTTAGGGTCATAGGGTGTTTCGGCCATTACCACTAGACACCCTCACCCAAGGACGGCCCCACCGAGGTGATCAATCTCGGGGTGTGTCCCGTAGCCAAATGAAGTTTTAAGGTTTTAAGGTTTATTTCTTTTTAAATGGCTAGAAAGTAAGTTCTAATAAGGTTCTTTTTTTAAAGTGACGCATGGAGGTCTATCGGTAAGTTTAAGGTAATTTGAGGTGAGTAACTATTAGAGTTTTTCAAAGGGTTTTTTCAACCGTTGATACTTTTTACGCCGTACGAGAGAGAGGGGGGAGAGTCTCTTAAATGGTTTTTTAATATTTGGGGGTGAAAGTTCCGTTAATGGGGTTTAAGTATTTGTTAGTTTTTTCTAAGCGCGAAGTAAAGTATTTTTAGTCAGGCCTCATAATGTTCGCGGGCGTCTCATATCCAATCTTGACGCTCGCGTACATATGAGCAGATTAAATGCCAAGGGTGCGCTGAGCAGATGTCTCATGATGTTCGCAAGAGCCTCATATCCAATCTTGGCAATTGCTCACATATGAGAGAGTTCGCTTTTTTCTATGAAGTTGGATTATGAATGGAGGTTTCTCATAATGTTCGCAAGGACCTCATATCCAATCTTGGACCTTGCGGACATATGAGAGTTTGCTCAGCTTATAGTTGAATATAATGAGTATTTTTAGGGGAAATGGAGATATATAGATCCATTAGTGTTGTTTTTAATCCTTGGTTTTGGATTTTTTGATAAGAATTGTGCAAAGTTGTTGCTTTGGTTCAGTCTGAATTAGCGGAAAGGTTTTTGTTGAGGGTTTGAATTAGCGGGGGCGATGTGTATTTATTCCCGGGAGTCCAAAGGAGACCCGTGAGAAATTTGGTGAAGATAGCTGTTTTTAGGCGGTTGGTAAGATAAAAATTGTGTTGGGTGGGTTTAATTAGCGGAAAGGTTTTTAAAGTTGCAAACAATTAGCGGAAGGGATTGGATTGGAGTATAGGAGTTTGTAAATATTGGGGGAAGTTTAATTGGTCCATTTTGGGATAATCGTTAAAGAGAAATTGGTAATTTTTGAAAGGGGGTCGAATCAAAGTATCGTAAGCTATTCAAGGTTCTGGAATAAATTTGGAGTATCCAAATTATGGGGAATTAGTTTTTTGGAAGAGTTTAATGGGTTTTCAGATTGGAATTTACAAGTAGAGTTAATTTGGTAGTTGAAAGTCCGGGATGAAGAATTTCCAGGAGTCTTCTTGGTCGTGGATATTGGAAAAGTCAATTCGCTCCAAATAAAAAGTAGAAAAAATAAAAGAAGGGGGTCACATCAGGAAGGTTTTTAGACCTCCTAGTGAGGTAAAATAACAAAGAATCGTATGTAGTGCAGATGTGCCGTTGCATGAACGGAGCTAGTCTCCATAGAAAACTGGGCCGCGATGAAGGTCCTGACGCCCTGGACCACCACACCCTGCGTGCTGTTCCAAGGGAACCCAGGGGGGCCGCATACTTACCCCCTGACCGACCAGCCGCTTGTTAACACCGCAAGGTTACCACGACTATTGGTCAATCAGGGCTGAAGATGTGGTCCGACATCACAGCACCACCTCATCCCGTCCGGGACCCCTTTGGGAGGAAGACGGACAAGCCCCGCTATAGCGTAGCCCGCCGGAATCCTTCCGTGAGAAGGAGTAGGGGTTGGCGGCGCTGAGACGTCGCCTCCCCCATAACTCACTTCCATGGGGTCCCAGAGTGGGACTACCATAGCAAAATCCTGTGTCCCATACACCGCACGACCCCAGGAATTGCTCTAAGTCCTATGACGAAGTCCTGTGTCCCATACACCGCACGACCCCAGGAAGCCGTCTTAAGTTTTATACCATGGCGGAGGGCCCGAGAGACAATTTAATGTCAAAAGGGACTCACCTGCGATAGAACGCGAGTGTCTTCGCCTTATTTTAATGGTTTTTCGGTTAACCGGTACCTAATTGCGAATTGCGTTTTAATCTATGGTTACAAAAATGAAATATTTTATTTCTGCGAAATGATGTTGTTAATATATTTGTTCCTAAGGGTATTAAGATTTAATGGTGTTTTGGGACTTAATGGTAAATTAATTAGTGTGTGATAACGGTGTTTTAATTTTTTTAAGACCACAATGCTTTATTAAAATGGTAATATTTAATTTAAATGCGGAAGTGAATAAAAATTATTTTTTAAGGGGTAAGGATTGTATTTTTTTGTAGGAGCTTCTTATGGATCTTTGTTTTTAGGGGAAATGTGTTTTTTAGTATTTTATTGGGAAATATTCCGGTCTCTATTTTTAAGTTTTGGCGTCTATAGAGTAAAAGGTGTTTAAATTAATTAAATGTTAATTATGGATTTGGGAGATGGTTGGAAGGTATATTTAATATCTGGGGGAGTGGGGGCTTTGGTTTTTGTGGTTAATTTGGCGGTTTAAGGCGGTAAGTGTTCAGGGTTGGCGGAAGAGTTTTTTTATGGTGTAGTATTGGTTTTGAGTTAAATTTAGTAGGTGGGAGGGTTGGGATTTTGGTAATAGTTTCTATTGGGGGTAGGGGATCGTGGGGAATCTATTTTAACTTATTTTATGAGGTGGGGGTGGATTTGGTGGGTGTGGATGGGGGGAGTTTTTTATTTAAGTTAAGGGGTAGGTTAATAGGGTTATTGTTGGGGTTGGGGTTAGGTTTGAGGTTAGGGTTAGGTTTTTAGGTAAGGGTTGGATGTTGAGGTTATGTTTAGGCGTGTTTTGAAATAAAGGTTAAGTTTAGGCATGTTTCGGGGTTAGGTTTAAGTTGAGGTATTTTTTCAGGTTTAGGCATAGGGATGGGGTCAATTAAGGTTAGGGTTTGAGTTTTAGATAGGGGTTTGGGTGTTAAGGTTATGTTTAGGCATGGTTAGGGTTAGGGTTAGGGTTAGGGTTAGGGTTAGGGTTAGGGTTAGGGTTAGGGTTAGGGTTAGGGTTAGGCTCTCAATATACTCACGTACTCCCCAACAAGCTCACGTAGGAGCATTGCCGGTTTGAAGTGAAGTACGCGGAAATGCACTGGCCGACGCACGTTAGTACGAGTTACCACGCAGTTGTCCGGTCCTAGAGAAGGGGGGTAGATAGAGCAAGAGGGAGAGGAACTAAGAGTTTCGGAAAAGTCGACAACTCTTAGTGACACCGAAAGTGGTGTTGTGTAGCCCTTGGCTCCCTCTAGGGGAGCCAGGGTGTGTTACTAGCTATTTTGAGAAATGGGGCTAATAAGGTTTTAGGATAAATTTCAGGACACATCGTCAGTAGTGTACCTTAGGGTCACAGGGTGTTTCGGCCATTACCACTAGACACCCTCACCCAAGGACGGCCCCACCGAGGTGATCAATCTCGGGGTGTGTCCCGTAGCCAAATGAAGTTTTTAAGGTTTTAAGGTTTATTTCTTTTTAAATGGCTAGAAAGTAAGTTCTAATAAGGTTCTTTTAAAATGACGCATGGAGGTCTATCGGTAAGTTTAAGGTAATTTGAGGTGAGTAACTATTAGAGTTTTTCAAAGGGTTTTTCAACCGTTGATACTTTTTACGCCGTACGAGAGAGAGGGGGGGAAAAGAGTCTCTTAAATGGTTTTTTTTATTATTTGGGGGTGAAAGTTCCGTTAATGGGGTTTAAGTTTTTGTTAGTTTTTTCTAAGCGCGAAGTAAAGTATTTTTAGTCAGGCCTCATAATGTTCGCGGGCGTCTCATATCCAATCTTGACGCTCGCGTACATATGAGCAGATTAAATGCCAAGGGTGCGCTGAGCAGATGTCTCATGATGTTCGCAAGAGCCTCATATCCAATCTTGGCAATTGCTCACATATGAGAGAGTTCGCTTTTTTCTTTGAAGTTGGATTATGAAGGAGGTTTCTCATAATGTTCGCAAAGGCCTCATATCCAATCTTGGCGATTGCGTACATATGAGAGTTTACTCTATTTTTTGGATGGAGTTTTGTAAATAAGGAATTTACTCATAATGTTCGCAAAGGCCTCATATCCAATCTTGGCGATTGCGTACATATGAGAGTTTACTCTATCTTTTGGGTGGAGTTTTGTGAATAAGGAATTTACTCATAATGTTCGCAAAGGCCTCATATCCAATCTTGGCGATTGCGTACATATGAGAGTTTACTCTATCCTTTGGGTAGAGTTGTTTTAGATATGGAATTTTCTCATGATGTTCGCAAGGACCTCATATCCAATCTTGGACCTTGCGGACATATGAGAGTTTGCTCAGCTTATAGTTGAATATAATGAGTATTTTTAGGGAAATAGGGATGTATAGATCCATTAATGTTGATTTTTATTCTTGGTTTTTGGATTTTTTAAGGATTGTGCGAAGTTGTTGCTTTGGTTCGGTCCTGAATTAGCGGAAAGGTTTTTGTTGAAGGTTTGAATTAGCGGAGGCGATGTGTATTTATTCCCGGGAGTCCAAAGGAGACCCGTGAGAAATTTGGTGAAGATAGCTGTTTTTAGGCGGTTGGTAAGATAAAAATTGTGTTGGGCAGATTTAATTAGCGGAAAGGTTTTTAAAGTTGGAAACAATTAGCGGAGGGGTCTGAATTGGAGTCTAGGGGTTTGTAAATATTGAGAAAAGTTCAATTGGTTTATTCTGGGATAATCGTTAAAGAGAAATTGATAAGTTTTTTGAGAAGGGATCGAATTAAGTTTTGTAAGCTATCCATGGTTCTGGAATGAATTTGGGGTATCCGAATTATGGAGGATGGGTTTTCTGATTGGAATTTACAAGTAGAGTTGGTAGTTGAAAGACCGGGATGAGGAAATTCCAGGAGTCTTCTTAGTCATGGATATTGGGAAGGTCAATTCGCTCCAAATAAAAGGTAGAAAAAATAAAAGAAGGGGGTCACATCAGGAAGGTTTTTAGACCTCCTAGTGAGGTAAAATAACAAAGAATCGTATGTAGTGCAGATGTGCCGTTGCATGGGCGGAGCTGATCTCCATAGAAAACTGGGCCGCGATGAAGGTCCTGACGCCCTGGACCACCACACCCTGCGTGCTGTTCCAAGGGAACCCAGGGGGGCCGCATACTTACCCCCTGACCGACCAGCCGCTTGTTAACACCGCAAGGTTACCACGACTATTGGTCAATCAGGGCTGAAGATGTGGTCCGACATCACAGCACCACTTCATCCCGACCGGGACCCCTTTGGGAGGAAAACGGACAAGCCCCGCTATAACGTAGCCCGCCGGAATCCTTCCGTAAGAAGGAGTAGGGGTCGGCGGCGCTGAGACGTCGTCTCCCCCATAACTCACTTCTATGGGGTCCCAGAGTGGGACTAACATAGCAAAATCCTGTGTCCCATACACCGCACGACCCCAGGAATTGCTCTAAGTCCTATGACGAAGTCCTGTGTCCCATACACCGCACGACCCCAGGAAGCCGTCTTTAGTTTTATACCGTGGCGGAGGGCCCGAGAGACAATTTAATGTCAAAAGGGACTCACCTGCGATAGAACGCGAGTGTCTTCGCCTTATTTTAATGATTTTTCAGTTAACCGGTACCTAATTGCGAATTGCGTTTTAATCTATGGTTACAAAAATGAAATATTTTATTTCTGCAAAATGGTTTTATTGATATACTTGTTCTTAAGGGTATTAAGGTTTAATGGTGTTTTGGGACGTAATAGTACATTAATTAGTGTGTAATAACAGTATATTAATATTTTTAAGACCATAATGCTTTATTGGAACGGTAATATTTAATTTTAATACGGAAGTGAATAAAAATTGTTTTTTGAGGGGTAAGGATTGTTATTTTTTTAGAAACTTTTTTGTGGTTCTTTATTTTAAGGAGAAATGTGTTTTTTAGCATTTTGTTAGAGAGTGCATCGGTTTTTGTTTTTTGGTTTTAGCGCCTATGGAGTAAAAGGTTTTTTAATTGATTGGAGGCTTAATAAAGGTTTGGGGATTAATTAAAAGGTATTTTTAGTGTCTAGGGGAGTAAGGGAATTGGTATTTGTGGTTATCTTAGTGGTTTTAAACGATTAGTGTTCAGGGCTGTTAAGAGAGTTTTTTTTGGGGTGTAAAATTGTTTTTACTCTTATTCTAAAGGGGGAAGGTTGGGGTTTTAATAATTGGTTTTGTTAGGAGTAAGGGGTTTATGGAGAGTCTATTTAAAATTATTTGATGAGGTAGGGGTGGATTAGGTGGGTGTAAATGGGGGGAGTTATATTTTAAGGTAAAGGGTAAGTTGATAAGATTATTGTTGGGATTAAAGTTGGGGTTAAGGTTAGGATTAGGTCTTGGAGGTATTTTAAGGTTAGAAGTCGATTGGGTTTAGATACGGGGTTAAGGTTAAGTCCAAGGTAGGGTAGAAAGTTGAGGTTTAGGTGTTAGGGGTTAGATTAAGTTCTAAGGTCAATTTTAGGTTTAAGGTTAGGTCTGGGTTTTAGGTAAATTTTAAGCTGTTAGATTAAGGTTAGGGTTTGGGTTTTAAGGTTAATTTTAGTCATGTTTTTGGGGTTAAAGTTAGGTTTAGATATGTTTTGGGGTTAGGATTAAGTTTAGACATGGGGTTGGGATTAGGTTCAGGTTAGGGGTTGGGTTTAGTAAAGAGTTGGGGATTAGAGTTAAGTTTAAGCATATTTTGTGGTTAAGGTTAGGTTTAGGCATGATTTGGGGTTTAGGTTAGGTTTAGGCATGTTTTGGGGTTAGGGTTAAGTTTAGGCCTGTTTTGGGGTTAGGGTTAAGTTTAGGCATAAGGTTGGGGTTAGGTTAAGGTTAGGGGTTGGGTTTAGGTATAGAGTTAGGTATTAAGGTTAGGTTTAGGCATGTTATGGGGTTAAGGTTAGGTTTAGGCATTTTTTTTAGGGGTTAGGGTTAGGGTTAGGTATGGGGTTGGGTTCTTATCAAGAAGTTGGTTGTAAGTAGTTATTTTAAGAGTTAATTTAGAGGGAGTTAATTTTACCAAGAAGGGATGTCGAAATTCTCAGGTGGCTCTGCCGGTATCCGATAGAGTGAATCTAAAGGTTTTTCCGGTAGCCACTCATCATTGGTTCTCGAATTTTCCCTCTTTTTTTAGGGGAATAAAAAAATTATTTTAGTGGGAACTTATTTTACACAGATAGAAAAAAGATAGGCGTGGTTTTGAGGCTATTTATTGAGGCTGTCGGGCCTTTTCCAGAGTTTGGATCCAATGGTTTTCCTCCCTTCTTCTTTCCATGGTGGTCCTTTGTTGATCGTAATGCTAGTCTGTGTGATTGTAGCTTCTTCAGATGGTGTCCTTGATTGATGGGTTGTTCAATTAGTAGGGTGTTTTGTATGGGTATTCATCATTTCTGCCCATGGTGGGGGGAGGGGGAAAAAAAGGGGGAAGGGGGGAAAAAAAGAAGAAAAAGGTTGTTCTGTGTTCCATCGGAGTTCCGGGTGTTGGGGTGTTGGATGGGGGTTTGGTTTTGTTAGTCTGTCATCTGGTCCGAAGAGGTTCCGGTTGCAGACTTGAGTTCAGGATAGTTTGAATTCGGGGCGGTCGGTTAAGGGATTTTCATCTCAGGTTAAGTTCCGGGAGTTCCTCTTGTGGTCTTTCGGAATTCCCGGGGGATGGGGGTCTGACTTCGGTCTAGGGGGTCGGTTCCGGATTGGGAGGGTCTTCTGGTGATTTTGTCCTATTGTTCCGTATCTTTTTGGGTGGGCTTTTTTTTCGGGGGTGTCTGTCTTCCTTGGTCGGGTGATGGAGGGATTGGTAATGGTTTTCGGGCGATTATAAAGATTCTGTCTTAAGTTCAGAAGGTATCTCCCATGCTCATTGGATGTCATCTGTCAGGGGGGCTAGTTCCGTGTCCCGGAGTTCTTCAATCATGTTTTGGTAGGTTTCTTCTAATACTTTTGAATTTGTATGTAGTGAATTAAATGCGTTTCCTTCTATAAGGGTCTGGGTACAATATATAGCGTTAAGGTAGGTTGTGTGATCGTGCAAAGTCATTTCTATATTTTAAAGAGGGATTGGGGGTATTTTTTCTTCTGGTTCCAGCTTCTGGCATGTCAAGGGTGGTGATGTGCTTTAAGAAGTTTTGTGAAGAGTTCTGGTGAGTCGTTGGGGGTTGTTAAGATGCCGCATCCTGGTATTTGGGTCTGAGGATAAATAAAAGAAAAAAGTTAACTTGATTGTAGAAGATGTCTCTCCTAAAATCGTGAACTACTCTTGAGAGGGGGATAGCTGAGGGGGTTGACAGAGAGAGAGAGGCGGAGAATGACCATAGTTGGACGTTGGCTTTATGGTAACAAGTCGGTTCCGAGGCACGGGCTAGGTTAGACTCTCAATATACTCACGTACTCCCCAACAAGCTCACGTAGGAGCATTGCCGGTTTGAAGTGAAGTACGCGGAAATGCACTGGCCGACGCACGTTAGTACGAGTTACCACGCAGTTGTCCGGTCCTAGAGAAGGGGGGTAGATAGAGCAAGAGGGAGAGGAACTAAGAGTTTCGGAAAAGTCGACAACTCTTAGTGACACCGAAAGTGGTGTTGTGTAGCCCTTGGCTCCCTCTAGGGGAGCCAGGGTGTGTTACTAGCTATTTTGAGAAATGGGGCTAATAAGGTTTTAGGATAAATTTCAGGACACATCGTCAGTAGTGTACCTTAGGGTCACAGGGTGTTTCGGCCATTACCACTAGACACCCTCACCCAAGGACGGCCCCACCGAGGTGATCAATCTCGGGGTGTGTCCCGTAGCCAAATGAAGTTTTTAAGGTTTTAAGGTTTATTTCTTTTTAAATGGCTAGAAAGTAAGTTCTAATAAGGTTCTTTTAAAATGACGCATGGAGGTCTATCGGTAAGTTTAAGGTAATTTGAGGTGAGTAACTATTAGAGTTTTTCAAAGGGTTTTTCAACCGTTGATACTTTTTACGCCGTACGAGAGAGAGGGGGGGAAAAGAGTCTCTTAAATGGTTTTTTTTATTATTTGGGGGTGAAAGTTCCGTTAATGGGGTTTAAGTTTTTGTTAGTTTTTTCTAAGCGCGAAGTAAAGTATTTTTAGTCAGGCCTCATAATGTTCGCGGGCGTCTCATATCCAATCTTGACGCTCGCGTACATATGAGCAGATTAAATGCCAAGGGTGCGCTGAGCAGATGTCTCATGATGTTCGCAAGAGCCTCATATCCAATCTTGGCAATTGCTCACATATGAGAGAGTTCGCTTTTTTCTTTGAAGTTGGATTATGAAGGAGGTTTCTCATAATGTTCGCAAAGGCCTCATATCCAATCTTGGCGATTGCGTACATATGAGAGTTTACTCTATTTTTTGGATGGAGTTTTGTAAATAAGGAATTTACTCATAATGTTCGCAAAGGCCTCATATCCAATCTTGGCGATTGCGTACATATGAGAGTTTACTCTATCTTTTGGGTGGAGTTTTGTGAATAAGGAATTTACTCATAATGTTCGCAAAGGCCTCATATCCAATCTTGGCGATTGCGTACATATGAGAGTTTACTCTATCCTTTGGGTAGAGTTGTTTTAGATATGGAATTTTCTCATGATGTTCGCAAGGACCTCATATCCAATCTTGGACCTTGCGGACATATGAGAGTTTGCTCAGCTTATAGTTGAATATAATGAGTATTTTTAGGGAAATAGGGATGTATAGATCCATTAATGTTGATTTTTATTCTTGGTTTTTGGATTTTTTAAGGATTGTGCGAAGTTGTTGCTTTGGTTCGGTCCTGAATTAGCGGAAAGGTTTTTGTTGAAGGTTTGAATTAGCGGAGGCGATGTGTATTTATTCCCGGGAGTCCAAAGGAGACCCGTGAGAAATTTGGTGAAGATAGCTGTTTTTAGGCGGTTGGTAAGATAAAAATTGTGTTGGGCAGATTTAATTAGCGGAAAGGTTTTTAAAGTTGGAAACAATTAGCGGAGGGGTCTGAATTGGAGTCTAGGGGTTTGTAAATATTGAGAAAAGTTCAATTGGTTTATTCTGGGATAATCGTTAAAGAGAAATTGATAAGTTTTTTGAGAAGGGATCGAATTAAGTTTTGTAAGCTATCCATGGTTCTGGAATGAATTTGGGGTATCCGAATTATGGAGGATGGGTTTTCTGATTGGAATTTACAAGTAGAGTTGGTAGTTGAAAGACCGGGATGAGGAAATTCCAGGAGTCTTCTTAGTCATGGATATTGGGAAGGTCAATTCGCTCCAAATAAAAGGTAGAAAAAATAAAAGAAGGGGGTCACATCAGGAAGGTTTTTAGACCTCCTAGTGAGGTAAAATAACAAAGAATCGTATGTAGTGCAGATGTGCCGTTGCATGGGCGGAGCTGATCTCCATAGAAAACTGGGCCGCGATGAAGGTCCTGACGCCCTGGACCACCACACCCTGCGTGCTGTTCCAAGGGAACCCAGGGGGGCCGCATACTTACCCCCTGACCGACCAGCCGCTTGTTAACACCGCAAGGTTACCACGACTATTGGTCAATCAGGGCTGAAGATGTGGTCCGACATCACAGCACCACTTCATCCCGACCGGGACCCCTTTGGGAGGAAAACGGACAAGCCCCGCTATAACGTAGCCCGCCGGAATCCTTCCGTAAGAAGGAGTAGGGGTCGGCGGCGCTGAGACGTCGTCTCCCCCATAACTCACTTCTATGGGGTCCCAGAGTGGGACTAACATAGCAAAATCCTGTGTCCCATACACCGCACGACCCCAGGAATTGCTCTAAGTCCTATGACGAAGTCCTGTGTCCCATACACCGCACGACCCCAGGAAGCCGTCTTTAGTTTTATACCGTGGCGGAGGGCCCGAGAGACAATTTAATGTCAAAAGGGACTCACCTGCGATAGAACGCGAGTGTCTTCGCCTTATTTTAATGATTTTTCAGTTAACCGGTACCTAATTGCGAATTGCGTTTTAATCTATGGTTACAAAAATGAAATATTTTATTTCTGCAAAATGGTTTTATTGATATACTTGTTCTTAAGGGTATTAAGGTTTAATGGTGTTTTGGGACGTAATAGTACATTAATTAGTGTGTAATAACAGTATATTAATATTTTTAAGACCATAATGCTTTATTGGAACGGTAATATTTAATTTTAATACGGAAGTGAATAAAAATTGTTTTTTGAGGGGTAAGGATTGTTATTTTTTTAGAAACTTTTTTGTGGTTCTTTATTTTAAGGAGAAATGTGTTTTTTAGCATTTTGTTAGAGAGTGCATCGGTTTTTGTTTTTTGGTTTTAGCGCCTATGGAGTAAAAGGTTTTTTAATTGATTGGAGGCTTAATAAAGGTTTGGGGATTAATTAAAAGGTATTTTTAGTGTCTAGGGGAGTAAGGGAATTGGTATTTGTGGTTATCTTAGTGGTTTTAAACGATTAGTGTTCAGGGCTGTTAAGAGAGTTTTTTTTGGGGTGTAAAATTGTTTTTACTCTTATTCTAAAGGGGGAAGGTTGGGGTTTTAATAATTGGTTTTGTTAGGAGTAAGGGGTTTATGGAGAGTCTATTTAAAATTATTTGATGAGGTAGGGGTGGATTAGGTGGGTGTAAATGGGGGGAGTTATATTTTAAGGTAAAGGGTAAGTTGATAAGATTATTGTTGGGATTAAAGTTGGGGTTAAGGTTAGGATTAGGTCTTGGAGGTATTTAAGGTTAGAAGTCGATTGGGTTTAGACATGGGGTTAAGGTTAAGTGCAAGGTAGGGTAGAAGGTTGAGGTTTAGGTGTTAGGGGTTAGATTAAGTTTTAAGGTCAATTTTAGGTTTAAGGTTAGGTCTGGGTTTTAGGTAAATTTTAAGCTGTTAGATTAAGGTTAGGGTTTGGGTTTTAAGGTTAATTTTAGTCATTTTTTTGGGGTTTAAGTTAGGTTTAGATATGTTTTGGGGTTAGGATTAAGTTTAGACATGGGGTTGGGATTAGGTTCAGGTTAGGGGTTGGGTTTAGTAAAGAGTTGGGTATTAGAGTTAAGTTTAAGCATATTTTGGGGTTAAGGTTAGGTTTAGGCATGATTTGGGGTTTAGGTTAGGTTTAGGCATGTTTTGGGGTTAGGGTTAAGTTTAGGCCTGTTTTGGGGTTAGGGTTAAGTTTAGGCATAAGGTTGGGGTTAGGTTAAGGTTAGGGGTTGGGTTTAGGTATAGAGTTAGGTATTAAGTTTAGGTTTAGGCATGTTATGGGGTTAAGGTTTGGTTTAGGCATTTTTTTTGGGGGTGAGGGTTAGGGTTAGGTATGGGGTTGTGTTCTTATCAAGAAGTTGGTTGTAAGTAGTTATTTTAAGAGTTAATTTAGAGGGAGTTAATTTTACCAAGAAGGGATGTCGAAATTCTCAGGTGGCTCTGCCGGTATCCGATAGAGTGAATCTAAAGGTTTTTCCGGTAGCCACTCATCATTGGTTCTCGAATTTTCCCTCTTTTTTTAGGGGAATAAAAAAATTATTTTAGTGGGAACTTATTTTACACAGATAGAAAAAAGATAGGCGTGGTTTTGAGGCTATTTATTGAGGCTGTCGGGCCTTTTCCAGAGTTTGGATCCAATGGTTTTCCTCCCTTCTTCTTTCCATGGTGGTCCTTTGTTGATCGTAATGCTAGTCTGTGTGATTGTAGCTTCTTCAGATGGTGTCCTTGATTGATGGGTTGTTCAATTAGTAGGGTGTTTTGTATGGGTATTCATCATTTCTGCCCATGGTGGGGGGAGGGGGAAAAAAAGGGGGAAGGGGGGAAAAAAAGAAGAAAAAGGTTGTTCTGTGTTCCATCGGAGTTCCGGGTGTTGGGGTGTTGGATGGGGGTTTGGTTTTGTTAGTCTGTCATCTGGTCCGAAGAGGTTCCGGTTGCAGACTTGAGTTCAGGATAGTTTGAATTCGGGGCGGTCGGTTAAGGGATTTTCATCTCAGGTTAAGTTCCGGGAGTTCCTCTTGTGGTCTTTCGGAATTCCCGGGGGATGGGGGTCTGACTTCGGTCTAGGGGGTCGGTTCCGGATTGGGAGGGTCTTCTGGTGATTTTGTCCTATTGTTCCGTATCTTTTTGGGTGGGCTTTTTTTTCGGGGGTGTCTGTCTTCCTTGGTCGGGTGATGGAGGGATTGGTAATGGTTTTCGGGCGATTATAAAGATTCTGTCTTAAGTTCAGAAGGTATCTCCCATGCTCATTGGATGTCATCTGTCAGGGGGGCTAGTTCCGTGTCCCGGAGTTCTTCAATCATGTTTTGGTAGGTTTCTTCTAATACTTTTGAATTTGTATGTAGTGAATTAAATGCGTTTCCTTCTATAAGGGTCTGGGTACAATATATAGCGTTAAGGTAGGTTGTGTGATCGTGCAAAGTCATTTCTATATTTTAAAGAGGGATTGGGGGTATTTTTTCTTCTGGTTCCAGCTTCTGGCATGTCAAGGGTGGTGATGTGCTTTAAGAAGTTTTGTGAAGAGTTCTGGTGAGTCGTTGGGGGTTGTTAAGATGCCGCATCCTGGTATTTGGGTCTGAGGATAAATAAAAGAAAAAAGTTAACTTGATTGTAGAAGATGTCTCTCCTAAAATCGTGAACTACTCTTGAGAGGGGGATAGCTGAGGGGGTTGACAGAGAGAGAGAGGCGGAGAATGACCATAGTTGGACGTTGGCTTTATGGTAACAAGTCGGTTCCGAGGCACGGGCTAGGTTAGACTCTCAATATACTCACGTACTCCCCAACAAGCTCACGTAGGAGCATTGCCGGTTTGAAGTGAAGTACGCGGAAATGCACTGGCCGACGCACGTTAGTACGAGTTACCACGCAGTTGTCCGGTCCTAGAGAAGGGGGGTAGATAGAGCAAGAGGGAGAGGAACTAAGAGTTTCGGAAAAGTCGACAACTCTTAGTGACACCGAAAGTGGTGTTGTGTAGCCCTTGGCTCCCTCTAGGGGAGCCAGGGTGTGTTACTAGCTATTTTGAGAAATGGGGCTAATAAGGTTTTAGGATAAATTTCAGGACACATCGTCAGTAGTGTACCTTAGGGTCACAGGGTGTTTCGGCCATTACCACTAGACACCCTCACCCAAGGACGGCCCCACCGAGGTGATCAATCTCGGGGTGTGTCCCGTAGCCAAATGAAGTTTTTAAGGTTTTAAGGTTTATTTCTTTTTAAATAGCTAGAAAGTAAGTTCTAATAAGGTTCTTTTAAAATGACGCATGGAGGTCTATCGGTAAGTTTAAGGTAATTTGAGGTGAGTAACTATTAGAGTTTTTCAAAGGGTTTTTCAACCGTTGATACTTTTTACGCCGTACGAGAGAGAGGGGGGGAAAAGAGTCTCTTAAATGGTTTTTTTTATTATTTGGGGGTGAAAGTTCCGTTAATGGGGTTTAAGTTTTTGTTAGTTTTTTCTAAGCGCGAAGTAAAGTATTTTTAGTCAGGCCTCATAATGTTCGCGGGCGTCTCATATCCAATCTTGACGCTCGCGTACATATGAGCAGATTAAATGCCAAGGGTGCGCTGAGCAGATGTCTCATGATGTTCGCAAGAGCCTCATATCCAATCTTGGCAATTGCTCACATATGAGAGAGTTCGCTTTTTTCTTTGAAGTTGGATTATGAAGGAGGTTTCTCATAATGTTCGCAAAGGCCTCATATCCAATCTTGGCGATTGCGTACATATGAGAGTTTACTCTATTTTTTGGATGGAGTTTTGTAAATAAGGAATTTACTCATAATGTTCGCAAAGGCCTCATATCCAATCTTGGCGATTGCGTACATATGAGAGTTTACTCTATCTTTTGGGTGGAGTTTTGTGAATAAGGAATTTACTCATAATGTTCGCAAAGGCCTCATATCCAATCTTGGCGATTGCGTACATATGAGAGTTTACTCTATCCTTTGGGTAGAGTTGTTTTAGATATGGAATTTTCTCATGATGTTCGCAAGGACCTCATATCCAATCTTGGACCTTGCGGACATATGAGAGTTTGCTCAGCTTATAGTTGAATATAATGAGTATTTTTAGGGAAATAGGGATGTATAGATCCATTAATGTTGATTTTTATTCTTGGTTTTTGGATTTTTTAAGGATTGTGCGAAGTTGTTGCTTTGGTTCGGTCCTGAATTAGCGGAAAGGTTTTTGTTGAAGGTTTGAATTAGCGGAGGCGATGTGTATTTATTCCCGGGAGTCCAAAGGAGACCCGTGAGAAATTTGGTGAAGATAGCTGTTTTTAGGCGGTTGGTAAGATAAAAATTGTGTTGGGCAGATTTAATTAGCGGAAAGGTTTTTAAAGTTGGAAACAATTAGCGGAGGGGTCTGAATTGGAGTCTAGGGGTTTGTAAATATTGAGAAAAGTTCAATTGGTTTATTCTGGGATAATCGTTAAAGAGAAATTGATAAGTTTTTTGAGAAGGGATCGAATTAAGTTTTGTAAGCTATCCATGGTTCTGGAATGAATTTGGGGTATCCGAATTATGGAGGATGGGTTTTCTGATTGGAATTTACAAGTAGAGTTGGTAGTTGAAAGACCGGGATGAGGAAATTCCAGGAGTCTTCTTAGTCATGGATATTGGGAAGGTCAATTCGCTCCAAATAAAAGGTAGAAAAAATAAAAGAAGGGGGTCACATCAGGAAGGTTTTTAGACCTCCTAGTGAGGTAAAATAACAAAGAATCGTATGTAGTGCAGATGTGCCGTTGCATGGGCGGAGCTGATCTCCATAGAAAACTGGGCCGCGATGAAGGTCCTGACGCCCTGGACCACCACACCCTGCGTGCTGTTCCAAGGGAACCCAGGGGGGCCGCATACTTACCCCCTGACCGACCAGCCGCTTGTTAACACCGCAAGGTTACCACGACTATTGGTCAATCAGGGCTGAAGATGTGGTCCGACATCACAGCACCACTTCATCCCGACCGGGACCCCTTTGGGAGGAAAACGGACAAGCCCCGCTATAACGTAGCCCGCCGGAATCCTTCCGTAAGAAGGAGTAGGGGTCGGCGGCGCTGAGACGTCGTCTCCCCCATAACTCACTTCTATGGGGTCCCAGAGTGGGACTAACATAGCAAAATCCTGTGTCCCATACACCGCACGACCCCAGGAATTGCTCTAAGTCCTATGACGAAGTCCTGTGTCCCATACACCGCACGACCCCAGGAAGCCGTCTTTAGTTTTATACCGTGGCGGAGGGCCCGAGAGACAATTTAATGTCAAAAGGGACTCACCTGCGATAGAACGCGAGTGTCTTCGCCTTATTTTAATGATTTTTCAGTTAACCGGTACCTAATTGCGAATTGCGTTTTAATCTATGGTTACAAAAATGAAATATTTTATTTCTGCAAAATGGTTTTATTGATATACTTGTTCTTAAGGGTATTAAGGTTTAATGGTGTTTTGGGACGTAATAGTACATTAATTAGTGTGTAATAACAGTATATTAATATTTTTAAGACCATAATGCTTTATTGGAACGGTAATATTTAATTTTAATACGGAAGTGAATAAAAATTGTTTTTTGAGGGGTAAGGATTGTTATTTTTTTAGAAACTTTTTTGTGGTTCTTTATTTTAAGGAGAAATGTGTTTTTTAGCATTTTGTTAGAGAGTGCATCGGTTTTTGTTTTTTGGTTTTAGCGCCTATGGAGTAAAAGGTTTTTTAATTGATTGGAGGCTTAATAAAGGTTTGGGGATTAATTAAAAGGTATTTTTAGTGTCTAGGGGAGTAAGGGAATTGGTATTTGTGGTTATCTTAGTGGTTTTAAACGATTAGTGTTCAGGGCTGTTAAGAGAGTTTTTTTTGGGGTGTAAAATTGTTTTTACTCTTATTCTAAAGGGGGAATGTTGGGCTTTTAATATTTGGTTTAGGTAGGAGTAAGGGGTATATGGCGAGTCTATTTAAAATTATTTGATGAGGTGGGGGTGGATTAGGTGGGTGTAAATGGGGGGAGTTATATTTTAAGGTAAAGGGTAAGTTGATAAGATTATTGTTGGGATTAAAGTTGGGGTTAAGGTTAGGATTAGGTCTTGGAGGTATTTAAGGTTAGAAGTCGATTGGGTTTAGATACGGGGTTAAGGTTAAGTCTAAGGTAGGGTAGAAAGTTGAGGTTTAGGTGTTAGGGGTTAGATTAAGTTCTAAGGTCAATTTTAGGTTTAAGGTTAGGTCTGGGTTTTAGGTAAATTTTAAGCTGTTAGATTAAGGTTAGGGTTTGGGTTTTAAGGTTAATTTTAGTCATGTTTTTGGGGTTAAAGTTAGGTTTAGATATGTTTTGGGGTTAGGATTAAGTTTAGACATGGGGTTGGGATTAGGTTCAGGTTAGGGGTTGGGTTTAGTAAAGAGTTGGGTATTAGAGTTAAGTTTAAGCATATTTTGGGGTTAAGGTTAGGTTTAGGCATGATTTGGGGTTTAGGTTAGGTTTAGGCATGTTTTGGGGTTAGGGTTAAGTTTAGGCCTGTTTTGGGGTTAGGGTTAAGTTTAGGCATAAGGTTGGGGTTAGGTTAAGGTTAGGGGTTGGGTTTAGGTATAGAGTTAGGTATTAAGGTTAGGTTTAGGCATGTTATGGGGTTAAGGTTAGGTTTAGGCATTTTTTTTAGGGGTTAGGGTTAGGGTTAGGTATGGGGTTGGGTTCTTATCAAGAAGTTGGTTGTAAGTAGTTATTTTAAGAGTTAATTTAGAGGGAGTTAATTTTACCAAGAAGGGATGTCGAAATTCTCAGGTGGCTCTGCCGGTATCCGATAGAGTGAATCTAAAGGTTTTTCCGGTAGCCACTCATCATTGGTTCTCGAATTTTCCCTCTTTTTTTAGGGGAATAAAAAAATTATTTTAGTGGGAACTTATTTTACACAGATAGAAAAAAGATAGGCGTGGTTTTGAGGCTATTTATTGAGGCTGTCGGGCCTTTTCCAGAGTTTGGATCCAATGGTTTTCCTCCCTTCTTCTTTCCATGGTGGTCCTTTGTTGATCGTAATGCTAGTCTGTGTGATTGTAGCTTCTTCAGATGGTGTCCTTGATTGATGGGTTGTTCAATTAGTAGGGTGTTTTGTATGGGTATTCATCATTTCTGCCCATGGTGGGGGGAGGGGGAAAAAAAGGGGGAAGGGGGGAAAAAAAGAAGAAAAAGGTTGTTCTGTGTTCCATCGGAGTTCCGGGTGTTGGGGTGTTGGATGGGGGTTTGGTTTTGTTAGTCTGTCATCTGGTCCGAAGAGGTTCCGGTTGCAGACTTGAGTTCAGGATAGTTTGAATTCGGGGCGGTCGGTTAAGGGATTTTCATCTCAGGTTAAGTTCCGGGAGTTCCTCTTGTGGTCTTTCGGAATTCCCGGGGGATGGGGGTCTGACTTCGGTCTAGGGGGTCGGTTCCGGATTGGGAGGGTCTTCTGGTGATTTTGTCCTATTGTTCCGTATCTTTTTGGGTGGGCTTTTTTTTCGGGGGTGTCTGTCTTCCTTGGTCGGGTGATGGAGGGATTGGTAATGGTTTTCGGGCGATTATAAAGATTCTGTCTTAAGTTCAGAAGGTATCTCCCATGCTCATTGGATGTCATCTGTCAGGGGGGCTAGTTCCGTGTCCCGGAGTTCTTCAATCATGTTTTGGTAGGTTTCTTCTAATACTTTTGAATTTGTATGTAGTGAATTAAATGCGTTTCCTTCTATAAGGGTCTGGGTACAATATATAGCGTTAAGGTAGGTTGTGTGATCGTGCAAAGTCATTTCTATATTTTAAAGAGGGATTGGGGGTATTTTTTCTTCTGGTTCCAGCTTCTGGCATGTCAAGGGTGGTGATGTGCTTTAAGAAGTTTTGTGAAGAGTTCTGGTGAGTCGTTGGGGGTTGTTAAGATGCCGCATCCTGGTATTTGGGTCTGAGGATAAATAAAAGAAAAAAGTTAACTTGATTGTAGAAGATGTCTCTCCTAAAATCGTGAACTACTCTTGAGAGGGGGATAGCTGAGGGGGTTGACAGAGAGAGAGAGGCGGAGAATGACCATAGTTGGACGTTGGCTTTATGGTAACAAGTCGGTTCCGAGGCACGGGCTAGGTTAGACTCTCAATATACTCACGTACTCCCCAACAAGCTCACGTAGGAGCATTGCCGGTTTGAAGTGAAGTACGCGGAAATGCACTGGCCGACGCACGTTAGTACGAGTTACCACGCAGTTGTCCGGTCCTAGAGAAGGGGGGTAGATAGAGCAAGAGGGAGAGGAACTAAGAGTTTCGGAAAAGTCGACAACTCTTAGTGACACCGAAAGTGGTGTTGTGTAGCCCTTGGCTCCCTCTAGGGGAGCCAGGGTGTGTTACTAGCTATTTTGAGAAATGGGGCTAATAAGGTTTTAGGATAAATTTCAGGACACATCGTCAGTAGTGTACCTTAGGGTCACAGGGTGTTTCGGCCATTACCACTAGACACCCTCACCCAAGGACGGCCCCACCGAGGTGATCAATCTCGGGGTGTGTCCCGTAGCCAAATGAAGTTTTTAAGGTTTTAAGGTTTATTTCTTTTTAAATGGCTAGAAAGTAAGTTCTAATAAGGTTCTTTTAAAATGACGCATGGAGGTCTATCGGTAAGTTTAAGGTAATTTGAGGTGAGTAACTATTAGAGTTTTTCAAAGGGTTTTTCAACCGTTGATACTTTTTACGCCGTACGAGAGAGAGGGGGGGAAAAGAGTCTCTTAAATGGTTTTTTTTATTATTTGGGGGTGAAAGTTCCGTTAATGGGGTTTAAGTTTTTGTTAGTTTTTTCTAAGCGCGAAGTAAAGTATTTTTAGTCAGGCCTCATAATGTTCGCGGGCGTCTCATATCCAATCTTGACGCTCGCGTACATATGAGCAGATTAAATGCCAAGGGTGCGCTGAGCAGATGTCTCATGATGTTCGCAAGAGCCTCATATCCAATCTTGGCAATTGCTCACATATGAGAGAGTTCGCTTTTTTCTTTGAAGTTGGATTATGAAGGAGGTTTCTCATAATGTTCGCAAAGGCCTCATATCCAATCTTGGCGATTGCGTACATATGAGAGTTTACTCTATTTTTTGGATGGAGTTTTGTAAATAAGGAATTTACTCATAATGTTCGCAAAGGCCTCATATCCAATCTTGGCGATTGCGTACATATGAGAGTTTACTCTATCTTTTGGGTGGAGTTTTGTGAATAAGGAATTTACTCATAATGTTCGCAAAGGCCTCATATCCAATCTTGGCGATTGCGTACATATGAGAGTTTACTCTATCCTTTGGGTAGAGTTGTTTTAGATATGGAATTTTCTCATGATGTTCGCAAGGACCTCATATCCAATCTTGGACCTTGCGGACATATGAGAGTTTGCTCAGCTTATAGTTGAATATAATGAGTATTTTTAGGGAAATAGGGATGTATAGATCCATTAATGTTGATTTTTATTCTTGGTTTTTGGATTTTTTAAGGATTGTGCGAAGTTGTTGCTTTGGTTCGGTCCTGAATTAGCGGAAAGGTTTTTGTTGAAGGTTTGAATTAGCGGAGGCGATGTGTATTTATTCCCGGGAGTCCAAAGGAGACCCGTGAGAAATTTGGTGAAGATAGCTGTTTTTAGGCGGTTGGTAAGATAAAAATTGTGTTGGGCAGATTTAATTAGCGGAAAGGTTTTTAAAGTTGGAAACAATTAGCGGAGGGGTCTGAATTGGAGTCTAGGGGTTTGTAAATATTGAGAAAAGTTCAATTGGTTTATTCTGGGATAATCGTTAAAGAGAAATTGATAAGTTTTTTGAGAAGGGATCGAATTAAGTTTTGTAAGCTATCCATGGTTCTGGAATGAATTTGGGGTATCCGAATTATGGAGGATGGGTTTTCTGATTGGAATTTACAAGTAGAGTTGGTAGTTGAAAGACCGGGATGAGGAAATTCCAGGAGTCTTCTTAGTCATGGATATTGGGAAGGTCAATTCGCTCCAAATAAAAGGTAGAAAAAATAAAAGAAGGGGGTCACATCAGGAAGGTTTTTAGACCTCCTAGTGAGGTAAAATAACAAAGAATCGTATGTAGTGCAGATGTGCCGTTGCATGGGCGGAGCTGATCTCCATAGAAAACTGGGCCGCGATGAAGGTCCTGACGCCCTGGACCACCACACCCTGCGTGCTGTTCCAAGGGAACCCAGGGGGGCCGCATACTTACCCCCTGACCGACCAGCCGCTTGTTAACACCGCAAGGTTACCACGACTATTGGTCAATCAGGGCTGAAGATGTGGTCCGACATCACAGCACCACTTCATCCCGACCGGGACCCCTTTGGGAGGAAAACGGACAAGCCCCGCTATAACGTAGCCCGCCGGAATCCTTCCGTAAGAAGGAGTAGGGGTCGGCGGCGCTGAGACGTCGTCTCCCCCATAACTCACTTCTATGGGGTCCCAGAGTGGGACTAACATAGCAAAATCCTGTGTCCCATACACCGCACGACCCCAGGAATTGCTCTAAGTCCTATGACGAAGTCCTGTGTCCCATACACCGCACGACCCCAGGAAGCCGTCTTTAGTTTTATACCGTGGCGGAGGGCCCGAGAGACAATTTAATGTCAAAAGGGACTCACCTGCGATAGAACGCGAGTGTCTTCGCCTTATTTTAATGATTTTTCAGTTAACCGGTACCTAATTGCGAATTGCGTTTTAATCTATGGTTACAAAAATGAAATATTTTATTTCTGCAAAATGGTTTTATTGATATACTTGTTCTTAAGGGTATTAAGGTTTAATGGTGTTTTGGGACGTAATAGTACATTAATTAGTGTGTAATAACAGTATATTAATATTTTTAAGACCATAATGCTTTATTGGAACGGTAATATTTAATTTTAATACGGAAGTGAATAAAAATTGTTTTTTGAGGGGTAAGGATTGTTATTTTTTTAGAAACTTTTTTGTGGTTCTTTATTTTAAGGAGAAATGTGTTTTTTAGCATTTTGTTAGAGAGTGCATCGGTTTTTGTTTTTTGGTTTTAGCGCCTATGGAGTAAAAGGTTTTTTAATTGATTGGAGGCTTAATAAAGGTTTGGGGATTAATTAAAAGGTATTTTTAGTGTCTAGGGGAGTAAGGGAATTGGTATTTGTGGTTATCTTAGTGGTTTTAAACGATTAGTGTTCAGGGCTGTTAAGAGAGTTTTTTTTGGGGTGTAAAATTGTTTTTACTCTTATTCTAAAGGGGGAAGGTTGGGGTTTTAATAATTGGTTTTGTTAGGAGTAAGGGGTTTATGGAGAGTCTATTTAAAATTATTTGATGAGGTAGGGGTGGATTAGGTGGGTGTAAATGGGGGGAGTTATATTTTAAGGTAAAGGGTAAGTTGATAAGATTATGGTTGTGATTAAAGTTGTGGTTAAGGTTAGGATTAGAGCTTGGAGTTATTTTAAGGTTAGAAGTCGATTGGGTTTAGATACGGGGTTAAGGTTAAGTCCAAGGTAGGGTAGAAAGTTGAGGTTTAGGTGTTAGGGGTTAGATTAAGTTCTAAGGTCAATTTTAGGTTTAAGGTTAGGTCTGGGTTTTAGGTAAATTTTAAGCTGTTAGATTAAGGTTAGGGTTTGGGTTTTAAGGTTAATTTTAGTCATGTTTTTGGGGTTAAAGTTAGGTTTAGATATGTTTTGGGGTTAGGATTAAGTTTAGACATGGGGTTGGGATTAGGTTCAGGTTATGGGTTGGGTTTAGTAAAGAGTTGGGTATTAGAGTTAAGTTTAAGCATATTTTGGGGTTAAGGTTAGGTTTAGGCATGATTTGGGGTTTAGGTTAGGTTTAGGCATGTTTTGGGGTTAGGGTTAAGTTTAGGCCTGTTTTGGGGTTAGGGTTAAGTTTAGGCATAAGGTTGGGGTTAGGTTAAGGTTAGGGGTTGGGTTTAGGTATAGAGTTAGGTATTAAGGTTAGGTTTAGGCATGTTATGGGGTTAAGGTTAGGTTTAGGCATTTTTTTTAGGGGTTAGGGTTAGGGTTAGGTATGGGGTTGGGTTCTTATCAAGAAGTTGGTTGTAAGTAGTTATTTTAAGAGTTAATTTAGAGGGAGTTAATTTTACCAAGAAGGGATGTCGAAATTCTCAGGTGGCTCTGCCGGTATCCGATAGAGTGAATCTAAAGGTTTTTCCGGTAGCCACTCATCATTGGTTCTCGAATTTTCCCTCTTTTTTTAGGGGAATAAAAAAATTATTTTAGTGGGAACTTATTTTACACAGATAGAAAAAAGATAGGCGTGGTTTTGAGGCTATTTATTGAGGCTGTCGGGCCTTTTCCAGAGTTTGGATCCAATGGTTTTCCTCCCTTCTTCTTTCCATGGTGGTCCTTTGTTGATCGTAATGCTAGTCTGTGTGATTGTAGCTTCTTCAGATGGTGTCCTTGATTGATGGGTTGTTCAATTAGTAGGGTGTTTTGTATGGGTATTCATCATTTCTGCCCATGGTGGGGGGAGGGGGAAAAAAGGGGGGGAAGGGGGGAAAAAAAGAAGAAAAAGGTTGTTCTGTGTTCCATCGGAGTTCCGGGTGTTGGGGTGTTGGATGGGGGTTTGGTTTTGTTAGTCTGTCATCTGGTCCGAAGAGGTTCCGGTTGCAGACTTGAGTTCAGGATAGTTTGAATTCGGGGCGGTCGGTTAAGGGATTTTCATCTCAGGTTAAGTTCCGGGAGTTCCTCTTGTGGTCTTTCGGAATTCCCGGGGGATGGGGGTCTGACTTCGGTCTAGGGGGTCGGTTCCGGATTGGGAGGGTCTTCTGGTGATTTTGTCCTATTGTTCCGTATCTTTTTGGGTGGGCTTTTTTTTCGGGGGTGTCTGTCTTCCTTGGTCGGGTGATGGAGGGATTGGTAATGGTTTTCGGGCGATTATAAAGATTCTGTCTTAAGTTCAGAAGGTATCTCCCATGCTCATTGGATGTCATCTGTCAGGGGGGCTAGTTCCGTGTCCCGGAGTTCTTCAATCATGTTTTGGTAGGTTTCTTCTAATACTTTTGAATTTGTATGTAGTGAATTAAATGCGTTTCCTTCTATAAGGGTCTGGGTACAATATATAGCGTTAAGGTAGGTTGTGTGATCGTGCAAAGTCATTTCTATATTTTAAAGAGGGATTGGGGGTATTTTTTCTTCTGGTTCCAGCTTCTGGCATGTCAAGGGTGGTGATGTGCTTTAAGAAGTTTTGTGAAGAGTTCTGGTGAGTCGTTGGGGGTTGTTAAGATGCCGCATCCTGGTATTTGGGTCTGAGGATAAATAAAAGAAAAAAGTTAACTTGATTGTAGAAGATGTCTCTCCTAAAATCGTGAACTACTCTTGAGAGGGGGATAGCTGAGGGGGTTGACAGAGAGAGAGAGGCGGAGAATGACCATAGTTGGACGTTGGCTTTATGGTAACAAGTCGGTTCCGAGGCACGGGCTAGGTTAGACTCTCAATATACTCACGTACTCCCCAACAAGCTCACGTAGGAGCATTGCCGGTTTGAAGTGAAGTACGCGGAAATGCACTGGCCGACGCACGTTAGTACGAGTTACCACGCAGTTGTCCGGTCCTAGAGAAGGGGGGTAGATAGAGCAAGAGGGAGAGGAACTAAGAGTTTCGGAAAAGTCGACAACTCTTAGTGACACCGAAAGTGGTGTTGTGTAGCCCTTGGCTCCCTCTAGGGCAGCCAGGGTGTGTTACTAGCTATTTTGAGAAATGGGGCTAATAAGGTTTTAGGATAAATTTCAGGACACATCGTCAGTAGTGTACCTTA
The DNA here is from genome assembly GCA_029721435.1 of Gymnothorax reevesii. Classification (NCBI taxonomy): domain Eukaryota; kingdom Metazoa; phylum Chordata; class Actinopteri; order Anguilliformes; family Muraenidae; genus Gymnothorax; species Gymnothorax reevesii. The sequence continues at coordinate 757 of CM056575.1, read as the reverse complement.
GGGTCACAGGGTGTTTCGGCCATTACCACTAGACACCCTCACCCAAGGACGGCCCCACCGAGGTGATCAATCTCGGGGTGTGTCCCGTAGCCAAATGAAGTTTTTAAGGTTTTAAGGTTTATTTCTTTTTAAATAGCTAGAAAGTAAGTTCTAATAAGGTTCTTTTAAAATGACGCATGGAGGTCTATCGGTAAGTTTAAGGTAATTTGAGGTGAGTAACTATTAGAGTTTTTCAAAGGGTTTTTCAACCGTTGATACTTTTTACGCCGTACGAGAGAGAGGGGGGAAAAGAGTCTCTTAAATGGTTTTTTTTATTATTTGGGGTGAAAGTTCCGTTAATGGGGTTTAAGTTTTGTTAGTTTTTTCTAAGGGCGAAGTAAAGTATTTTTAGTCAGCCCTCATAATGTTCGCGGGCGTCTCATATCCAATCTTGACGCTCGCGTACATATGAGCAGATTAAATGCCAAGGGTGCGCTGAGCAGATGTCTCATGATGTTCGCAAGAGCCTCATATCCAATCTTGGCAATTGCTCACATATGAGAGAGTTCGCTTTTTTCTTGAAGTTGGATTATGAAGGAGGTTTCTCATAATGTTCGCAAAGGCCTCATATCCAATCTTGGCGATTGCGTACATATGAGAGTTTACTCTATTTTTTGGATGGAGTTTTGTAAATAAGGAATTTACTCATAATGTTCGCAAAGGCCTCATATCCAATCTTGGCGATTGCGTACATATGAGAGTTTACTCTATCTTTTGG